>CM076578.1:1804848716-1805247214 GCA_034641835.2 Pinus albicaulis | reverse complement strand
TACCCTATCTACTTGACACTACCATTTTCTCTTCTTTATTAGGGTGCATTTATACTTGCAAACCCTTTTCAATCTTTTCTTTTTACAAGGCAAATCTATCTAATTCTACCCTTATTACATCCAAGGGCTCAGATTAAGCTGTTGAGCACCTTTTAATAACTCTACCTATCTACTTATCTGCCAAGATTAAACTGTTTGGTCAGATATTTATTCTCTATTCTATAACATGAAATTGAAATATGAATAAGTCAAGTTTAAACAGTTTGACCCTTCATAAATTGTGGCAAAAGTTTGACAAGCTGCACACAATTGCTTTATTTACAAAAAATGAAATAGTAGTGGCATTTGGATTTGCACACTTTCCTTGGTCTATTTTTTGTTTGGGGTTCATTTCTTTCACTTTTTTGACCATTTTATTTTTCTTACCCTTTGATCTTTCTTTTAGGGTATACCCTCTTTACATTTTTTAAATTTTTTGATTTTTTGGTTTTTCAAGAATATGGAACACCTTTGCTCAAGAAAGAAGGTTTGAACATATTCCATAGTTCAATCAAGACAATCATGAAAAATGAAACCTATTGGTATAGGAGTCTAACACCTTTACCTTTACAACCCATCACTGTTGAAGCCCCTTTTCAACAGTGGGGCCTAGACTTCATAGAGGAGATCCATCCTACTTCATCTGCCCAAAATAAATGAATTCTCATAGCCACTGACTATTTCACCAAATGGATAGAGGCCATCCCTTCTAGGAATGCCACGGATTCAGTCATCGTTAAATTCCTTAAAGACCATATCCTATCTAGGTTTGGCTACCCTAGGAATATTATCAGTGACAATGCAACTGCATTTGGCTCCAAAAAGATCATTGATTTTTGTCACAGGTATCATATTACACTTGGTCATTCTACTGCATATTATCCTCAGGGTAATGGGCTAGCAGAATCATCAAATAAGATTTTGGTTACCATCATCAAGAAGCTGTTGGAGGAAAAAAAAAATCATGGCATAACAAGTTAGTGCATGCTTTGTGGGCGGATAGGTTGACAACAAAGAAGTCCATTGGAATGTCTCCATATCAGCTTGTCTATGGGGTAGATGCAGTATTCCCTACCAGCTTGGGAGTACCAGTGATAAAATTGGTCCAGGAAATATAGTCAGAAGAAGACAGCCTTCCTTATTTCCTACTATTATTTATTATACAAAATTAAATATCCACCCCCATCCCATAGGATTAGGTGTCAACATTCCCCCCTTTAATCTGAAGGGATGTTGGTGAGTCCAAGCATTGATCTGAACTTTTCAAACTTTTCTCTTCCAAGTGCTTTGGTGAAGATATCAACAGTTTGCTCATTTGTGGAACAATGATGTAGATGGATGGTTTTGGCTTGAACATGATGTCGAATTAGATGGTACTTTGTATTGATGTGCTTTGTTCGATCATGGAACTTTGGGTTCTTGGCCAACTTTATTGCAGAAGTGTTGTCGATCATGAGTGGTGTGGAGTACATTTTTTTCATCTGCAAATCTTCCAGGATTTTCCGGAGCCACACAATTTCCTTTGTTGCTTCAGCTACTGCCACATATTCTGCCTCGGTCGTGGAATCTACTGGAACTGACTGTTTGCGTGATATCCATGAGACAGCTCCTGATCCAAGACTCATGGTGTAACCTGTAGTAGACACCCCTGTTTCTTTGTCACCATCAAAGTCTGAATCAGAATATCCGATCAAGCTGAAGCCGCCTACCTGTGTATATTTGAGTCCAAAGTCTTGAGTCCCCTTCAAGTACCTTAACACTCTTTTTGCAGCAGACCAATGTCCTTCACAAGGTTTTTGCATGAACCTTGAGAGGATTCCAACAAAAAATGAAATGTCAGGTCTGGTGGTGGTTAGGTAGATAAGACTTCCTACAAGCTATCTATACTTAGTTGCATCCTCAAATTCCTTCCCTTCAATAGATGTGAGCTTCAAGTTTTGTTCCATTGGAGTGGTTAAGGGATTACAGTCATCCATGCCAAATTTGTTCAAGAGATCTCCAATGTACTTCTTTTGAGAAAGAAATGTGAATTTAGGATGTTGAATTACTTCAATACCCAAATAGTAATGAACATGACCCAAATCAGTCATTTCAAAACCTTTCTTCAACTCTTTCTTCATGGATGCAATATAGCTCTCATTGTTCCCTGTTATCAAAATATCATCTACATATACCACAAGATATACAACTGTTTTTCCAACTTTCTTAACAAACAAAGTTGCATCAGCAAGATCAAAATGTTTGAAGTCAAGTTTCAGAAGATGCTCGGTTAATTTCTCATACCAGGCTCGTGGTGCTTGCTTGAGGCCATACAAGGATTTTATAAGCTTGCAAACTTTGTGTTCTTGACCCTTTACCACAAATCCTTCTGGCTAGGACATATAAAATTTCTCCTTTAGATCTCCTTTCAAGAAGGCTGTTTTTACATCCATCTGATGGACTTTCCATCCATTCTGAGCTGCTAAGGCAAAGAGAGTCCGGATGGTGGTCCATTTTCCTGTGGGAGCAAAAGTTTCTTCATAATCGACTCCTTCTTTTCGTGCAAAACCTTTTGCCACAAGCCTGGCCTTGTGCTTGTCAAGTGAGCCGTTTGCTTTGTACTTGTTCTTGTAGACCTACTTACAGCCAATTGGTTTTGTTCCCAAAGGCGTATCAACCAGCTTCCAAGTGGCATTCTTTATCAAGGCATCATGCTCCTTCTGCATCGCTTCTTTCCATTCATCATGAGAAGCGACTTCTTTGAAGGAAGTTGGTTCATGATCTGTAGACAAACTCAATTCAAAGTTATAAGCAATATCCATATCAATAGGAGAATCAGAATTATCTACATCACCTTCGATTTGTTGAGTGGAACTTCTTGTTCCTATTTTTCTAACCTCATCGGGATGAACATTCTCCAGTGTCTTTGTCAGCCATTTGGGAGGACCTTTCTGAGATGGCCCAGGCTGGTCATTTGACTAAGTTGGGATTGATTCAAGATTCAATCTCCCAATTCTGTCAATCACATCATCCAATGTGTCATCCGTGGTTGTTTCTTCATGTGGGGGAGAGAGTGCTTTAGGACATGATTCCACAGTTTGATTCAATATCGGAATCCCCCCTTCAAGATGTGGAATCACATTATCAAATTCTTTGAAGGACTTTGCATGTGTGAATCTATCCAGGCGATCAAGTTGCCGCTCAACAACCTTGTCACTCTTGGAAGATTCAAGAAATATGACATCTCTTGCTATTACAAACTTCTTATTTGTTTCATCATAGAGATGATATCCTTTGGAGGTATTGGAGTACCCCAAGAAGATACATTTTCTGCTTCTAGCACCATGTTTGTTCCTTTGACCCTTGGGTATCAAGGCATAACAGGTGGACCCTAAGACCCTGAAATGCTTTACCGAAGGAATGTGGCCATGCCACATTTCAAAAGGAGTTTTGTTTCTAATTGAACTTGAAGGACACCTATTCTTTATGTAAACAGCACATGGAACTGCATCAGCCCAAAACATCAATTTCACATTCTTGAAAAATAACATGGAGCGAACCATATTTAAGATAGTTCTGTTCATTCTTTCAGCTACACCGTTCTGTTGGGGATTATATGGCACAGTTATTTGATGTTTGATTCCATGTTGACGAAGATAATTTTCAAATTCGTTTGAAGTGTATTCTTTTCCATTATCAGTACGTAGAGAGCCAATATGTGTTTGTGCATCATTTTCAATCCATGCATGAAAATTATTGAATGTTTGAAAAGCATCAGACTTGTTCTTCAATAAGTAAATCCAACACATTCTAGTGTAGTCATCAATAAATGTCATCATGTATTTGTTTCCATTTGTAGAAGCAACAGGCATAGGGCCACATAAATCTGAATGAACAAGCTCAAGTTTTCTATGTGCTCTGGAGTGTGAATCATGAAATGGCTGTTTGCTATGCTTCCTAGAATACAAGCATCACATTCCTTAGGTTTTCTAGGAATTGTAGGCAGTCTATTAACACCATTTTTCTTCAACAAACGAAGGCTTTCATAGTTTAAGTGTCCAAATCTAGCATGCCATAAAGACTTGATGGGAATGTACCTTCATCATGATGTGAACTGAATGCAAAGTTTTGAGCATGAGCAGATGAATCTTTCAGCTTCAAGAGTCTCCCTTCTTTTATTCCATCCATGACAAGTGAGTGATCTGATGCTTTTCTGACTTCTGCCTTGCCATCAAACAAGTGAATGGAGTGTCCTTGCTGGCGGATTTGGACCAAGGACAGCAAGTTTCTCCTCAACTCAGGGAGGTATAGAACCTC
This sequence comes from Pinus albicaulis, assembly GCA_034641835.2. Classification (NCBI taxonomy): domain Eukaryota; kingdom Viridiplantae; phylum Streptophyta; class Pinopsida; order Pinales; family Pinaceae; genus Pinus; species Pinus albicaulis. The sequence continues at coordinate 1,805,242,879 of CM076578.1, read as the reverse complement.
ATGTAGGATATGATCTGGAAGACCAGGCAGTTTAAGCCTGACTATGCCAAGCCCTGATGGCTTGAGTTTGGATTTATCTGCGAAATATACTGCTCCATCAACTTTTTCAGTGAATTCTTCAAAAAAATATTTTCTAAATGTCATGTGACATGTTGCTCCTCAATCTAGCAACCAATCCTCTCTCCATGAAGTAAATGAAACATCAAACAAGTCTTCAGTTACTCCATTGTTACAATGTGCTAGAACATAATAAGCGGATTCAGGTGCTTTACCTTTGTCTTTGTCATTAGTTTTACCTTTGTCTTGATTTCTTTGCTGCTGAGTTTTAGATTGTCTGCCCCCTTTTTCTCTGAAGTTTCTTCTTCGTCGTCTGCCATCTCTTCCTCTGGATGAATCTGAAGCATGTCTCTTTTATCTCTCTGCCAAGTATGCAGCCTCTTTAGAAGATGAAGGGACTGTCATCTTCTTTTGAAGGAGGAGAGAAAAAAAAACTTTGCTGAAGAATCTCTTTTGAAGGAGAGAAAAAAAAAACACTCTTTGCTGGAAAATATACTCAGTTTAAAAGGACAGAAACATTGCTAAAAATATGAAGACTGAATTCTGCACCAAAAAAAAATATGTATTTTTTTGTTTGAAGAGAGAAAACAGCGTGTATTATATATGGTAATGGAGTTGAAAACAGCGTGTATTATAAAATGGTATGACAGGAGGGGTGGTATATACCACACTGTGGAATAGACAGCGCTGTAGTGAGTAGCTGTGCGTGTTATAATGTCAACATGGAGTGTTATTATTTGACAGGCCACGGATCTTTTAAAGGCCACGGGAAATGAACGCAGTGGGGGGATAATGTATCGACAGACAGGGGACTGGGCGAGCGCTATTATACAAAGACAGAGCAGATTATATGAATAATGGACAAGCGTTGTGCGTGGTAACTGTAATGGAGGGGACTAGATTGATGTGAAAAGGCGTTGGGAAAGGAGAGCGTTGGAGAGAGGGAGGCCGAGAGGCCATTACAAAATTTAGGAATGGGATCTTTGCAGGACTGCAGAGGGGGGCTGCAATTTGCAGTGTTTCAGGAACTGCAAGATTGCAGAATCTTCAGGAGCTGCAAATGTCAAAGCTGTGCAGAGATAAAAAAAAATGCAGAATAACAGTATAGCAATAAGTAGGAGCAGCAAAAACTATCATTAAAAACTGACTGAGCAAAGGAGAGGGAGTTACACCACAGGCAGAAATGCCAATAGTGGGACTGGCTCTGATACCATGTCAAACCAGGAGGTAACTCCTCAAATCAGAATGTGTATTAGCTGAAGAATGCATATGTATTTATACATGGAGGTGAGGCTATTGGGATTCATCTCCCAATGACTCTTGGCCTTCCTTATTTCCTACTATTATTTATTATACAAAATTAAATATCCACACCCATCCCATAGGATTAGGTGTCAACAAGTTCCATGATGTACTAGTATTGCTTTGGGTAGATGTGCGCGCAAGGAAAGTATACAATTAACTCCTCGATTTTGAATTTGATTGTGTCCAGTATAGGATTCGAAAAGAGGAACAAGATAGTGGGCACCTTCATTCTATTTTTGTTTCTTCCTCAATTAATATTATTTAAACATTTCTCAGTGCCACGAATGAGCTATGTTAGTTCTCATAAAGAAAAACTCTCCTTGAATGAAGAATTTTTGTGATTGGATTAAGGGAGTGTTGGTAGCTTCCAACTAATGCAGAGGTACCCAAACATAATGAAATAGGGGAGTACATGCAAGTTGGTATGTACATTATATGCACATATATGCTCTTGTTTATTGATTGTGTTGTATTGGTGTTTGAAGTTTTAGCGCTGAATTCCTCATTTTTTTACTATTTTGGAGGTTGATTTGCTGAAAAATGGCTCTAATTAGTGAAGTATTAGAGTTCCTAAAAACCATCATACAATGTATTGTTGATGACACAATCTAAATCAACAAAGACTCTCTCTCAGAAATCCATGCTACTCCAAGCCCATGAAATTTTAGAGTGCCGGATTTCTTCATGATAGTTCACCTTTAGCTGTTCCTCTTCCAAATCAGAAACAACAGATTGAAAAATGTCAACACTGTGATCGAGTTGGCCATATGAAATATCACTGTTTTGATCTTCAACCATGCAAGCACTGTGGTTGGCACACCCACTCTTCACACAGGTGCTTCAGAAACAAGCCTCCTACAAGAACAAAGATTCATCTTGGATGGATCACTTCTTGGAAATGGGCATCAACAACCAAGAAGATGTTTAAGTCACATGTCAGAACTTGTTCTAGAATATTGAACAAACTTGCAGTTGAGTTTTCGCCATCATATCACCTTGTACCTAACAAGGGGGGTAGATGGTGGTCATCTACAAGCTTCAAAGTCACATCAAGCAAGCCTGAGCCACAACCTGTCATTCCAAATTTAGAGTTGTAGCTCGAGACACAACAATTCAAGAGATCCTAAGCCACAATCTCTGATTCCAGATTCAGAGTTGTAGCCAGAGACACGGATGCCCATGAGCATTCCTTTGGTTGGTGGACAACGTTAAACCATCTATGCGAGGTTAATATTCTTCCTCTTCAAAGAATTCAGAGCACTTCCTCTAACAGAAGACTTCAGCTTCTTGCCAGCTTTGGTAGGGTTCTGGGAAATTCATTAAGCATTCCAGTGTTGGTGGTCATCCCTAAACCATTGTAGGTTGTAGACTTCCCTTCTTCTAGGTTGAAGGTCCCCCTCTTCAAATATGAGGGACACTTCCTCTAGCAGAAGCCCTCAGCTTCTTGCCAGATTTGGAAGAGTTCTGAGAACTGCACTAAGTGTTCCAGTGTTGGTGGTCATCCTTAAACCACCTCTTTATGCCAACATTTCAGAGATTTGATTCAACCTAAGTTCTGCCATGCATACTTTGCAGTTTTGTATTACAACTCTCTTCTTAGACTCACACATACCCCTTCAGATTAAGGGGGGGAATGTTGGACACCTAATCCTCAATGGGTAGGTGTGGAAGGCGAATGGACAAAAGGAGTCCAAGAGACCACTTGGAAGATGAATCCAAGGGTCACCTAATGTACTATAAAAGCACATCTATGGTTAATATTAAAACAACTCACGCCTATCTTTCCTTGTGTGTTTACTTTCTTGTTTACCATGTGTGTGTTTAACATTCTTTCCTTTAAAGAAGGAGTGATAACTCTTAAAATTCATCACAAACCCTAAAAAATATCGAAATGCTAGTTGTATAAACTTTCCATCGGGAAATTTCACATATTGCACATCGCAAAATCTTTTGGAACAAATGTTTAAATATCATAGAGGAGCTCCAAAATGCGATTGCCGATCCCTTTCATAAAGGTTAAAAAATTCATCTTACGAACTCTTAGTTATAAGGATAGATCAAAATCATAATATATTTCAAAATTTTCATAAGCTCATTAGGGGAATTTTGAGGTCTAAAATGGGCTTCCTAAGGAAATAATAATATAATAGCTAAAACAATAAAATAATATTTATGAATTTTCAATTCACTTTTTGCACCACAATCCATGTAACCATAGTTATATTCAATTCAAAAGTTGTACAAAAATAAAATTAATTAAAAAATTGTATTGATTTGACTATAAATAAGAATGAGTTTTTCAAGAAAAAGTCATTATCATTGAACAACTAATGCATTTGTCCTTTGTACTTAAATAGCTTAAAATAAAATATAAATATAAATTTATAAATTCTTAATTATATTATATGCTATTAATTAAAATTTATATTATTTAAATTGTATAATAACATGTAATTAATATTATATATAAAAATAATATAATATAATATAATAAATGTATAAGGATATGTATTGTTTCTTTCAAGAAATATGAAATGACAATAATATATTTTTATTCAAAAAGTGTGAAATAACATTTATTTTGAGTACTTTACTTTGACTTTAAAAGTACTTAGAGCACTACCATGGTTAATCATGAGTTTTTATCAATCATTGAGAATGTGACAAGTAAGTACCTTTAACTCAAACAATGCCACCTCAACCATTAGGGATGATGTCATCCCCTAAAATGTGATTGGTTCTCATAAAGTGAATTTTGATTGTACATTTTCCTTAGGAGGCCCATTTTAGACCTCAAAATTCCCCTAATGCTTTATGATTTCTCGGACCTGAAATTATTATAAAAGAATATTTCGGTCAACGTTTAAAGTCCAAAAATGCCCTAAAACAAAGAATACATTAAATAACCTTTAAGATTAAAGAAAAAGTGCTTATAGGCTACCGCATGTCGCAATTACCGCATATCGCAGATTCCAAGTCCTAAAATTCTTATAACTATTACCCAATGCGAAATGTGAAATGTGAAATGCGATAAATTAAAATAATTTTCCCGTAGCATTTAAATTATGATTAATGCAATAAAGCTTCCAATATTAGATGTTGAAACAAAACACTAAGTGAAATCCCGAGATGCAATATTGTGATTTCACAATCGCATTATCGCATGAATGTTTAACAAAACTATAATTCACAACTTGATTTTTGCGATGAGATATTTTGATTAGACGTAGAATACATAGCAGTAATAGTCTTAAATGAAACATCAATAAGAATTTTAAGGCGTTTAAATGTTTTTAGTGGCTCGAGAAAATAAATAATTGTTTTCCCTTACAATGAAGTTAAATTCCAATATCTTCAAAAATATTTCATTATCATTGGTTGATTTGAAATTCTCTTGTTCCATCCGCTTTGTATTTTTCACTTCGTCTTCGCTTCTTTGAATTTCAGGAAAGCTTCCAAAGATATGTCTCTAAGGAAAATGACACAGAAGAATAAGAAACAAAGAAATTCAGAGTCTAAGACTACATAAATGCTACCCCTATTCTCAGATACCACATTCCACAAAGATGTATGAACGATGACATGGGAGGTTATTTATAATATCCTCGAAGATGAACAACCCAAAATTACTGAAATCAAACCAATAGCTGATTTTTCAATGCCATCGACAACTCAAATGAGTGATGCTGCCTTCTCTTTCCTTCATAAGATAGAAACAAGGCCTAAAATTTTACCATACACAGATATGGTTAAATAAGTAATTGAAAATGTAAATATTGCAGACAGATAGTTGAAAAATCCAAAGATGGAACTCATGGAATCTTTTATAGCTGAAGACCTGAGACAAATGTACCATCTTCCAGAGCCTTAGAAAACTTATGATTCAACATTCCTATCACAATTTTCCAAAGAGGATGATGAACCATTCAAAATGATTCAGAGTTGGAGGTCTAGGGACAAAAAATTCAAACAAGAAAAAACTGCTATGTACCCTATTGATCCTTTATCAACTCCTCATAAATATGCAATCGCTATGTTATGTAGGTTATATGAAAAACATCACATTACCAATTTTTCAATAAAATGGGTACCCTTGATATATGGATGCATCAATTCCATTATAATGAACTAGGCCACCATCCTATCTGATAATCTAGCTATGGCTATCCTAGACTATCATCATAAAAGAAATACCTCCATGAGAATTTTTCCTCCATTCTATATTAACATGTACATTATGGATGCTATCTATTTTTGCACTAAATTTCCAATCATGGGTTAGAAATGGACCAGTCAAGACTCAAACCCTATTCACCTTAGTCATAAAGAATTATGGTATTCCTATTTCACATCTCATTTTTACCGGATTTGTCATGGTGTTATGCTGCCCATGTACCAACTTATTTTTGACAAGAAAGCCCCAAGGTTTTCTGAAGAATAAAGTGTATATTTTCTCCCAATTGGGAAGTATTTTACTGAACAATTGTTTACCTACATCAGATTTTTCGAGAGTATTGCAAAACCTCATGTTGTTCCTCTATATGTTCCCGATAAACTGTTAGCAAGGGAAATTAATTACCAAACAGCAGGATACGACCTTGCTAAGAGCCTCAAAGGTTTAAAGAAATATTTGTGGCCAATTTTCCCAGTACAGTGTGGTGTTTTTACACTAAATGATTTCGGTCATGCAATAAAAGAGATTCAAAACATAGAAATTCTAAAGCTAGCCACCATTCCAAGCAGGCCATATGATCCAGATAAGGTAGCTTACAATTTTACTGTGTCAGTGAAAGTTAAAGAATTTATTCATGAAGCTGAAAAATTTTAAGATCTATTCGAATCTGCTCAATTGTTTGAGCAATTTATAAATTGGGCAAAGGTAAAATTGGATCCAATTGATTTTCACAAATTCCAAGAATTCAGGAGCAAAAGGCTTGAACAAATTCCATTGAATTTGTTAAGCACCCAACATAAGGCTACACCCAGTGTTAGTATCAATACTGATGAGCACAATTCTGAAGCAGGATCAATTCACAACATAGAACAATCAAAGAAGGAAACAAAAGCCACAACTGAGACTAGTGAGAAATCAATAGAACAACAAATGGAAATTGATCCAAATCGAAGCATTACTGATATAGAAAAAGGAAATAATACGGAACAACAATGGGATGAATTTAGTAAAAGCCTCAAGGAACTTCAAAATTTCATACACCTCAGCAAACTCAGAGGAGATCAAATCCAGAAACAGGAGATAATCAAGAAACAGGATCGCAAGAAGTAGAGATTATCCCTGCATTCCTTACATATGAAATCACCCTAAAAATAGAGGAAATTCCTCCTCTAGATGTGTTCTATAGTCCTGAGCATAAGGTTGTGGTAAGGCGACATAGAAAAAGAAGAAGATTGGAAAATTATACTCAAGTGTTACCAGGAAATGAGTCAATGGAAGTAGTCTGGAAAGACACTACCATTGACCCAACAGGAAATCTTACTAAGTTGTCACAATTTGCAGGAGCATACGCCACAACCACAATTGATAAAGAAACCGAGGTCTCAGCTTTATTAAAATAAAAGGAAGAAATAATTTCACAGCTAGAGCAACAGTTAGAGTATGAAAAACTCAATAAACAAGTTGAGATGCAGTTGACACAATTGCAAAAGGATATGGAAGCAATGAAAATAAAGTATGAAGCAGATATCACTGCAAAGGATCTGAAAATTTGTGAAATGAAAGAATTTATTACTAGGTACAATTATATACCAAGTAAGGATGAATTTATCAAAGAAGCTTTTGAGTTGAATTCTCAACTTTCCATACAACATGGTCTATTCTGCCAAAAGATGTTTATTGTCAATCCTTATTTAGAGACTAGTGAAAAGTTGGAATATCAAGTAATTGATCAGAGAACTGAATTTGAAGAACTAAATACTAAAATATCAGATCATATTAAATGACATAAATAGATGAAGGGAGAAATATAAATCTTCTTGAAATTGAAGAAAATCTTAAAGACGTCTTATTCACATACTGGGGTGTTTAGATCAAACAGGCATAGCGAGCAGTAACAAGAGCAACAAAAGAAGCAAGGAATATTATAGAGACAGTAACCCATGCCCTTCATACTACCAACTTGATCAAATAAGGTGACTTAGAAACACTGCCAGATATAAAAGAATTAAGTGAAATTTGAAAAGAAAAAGCTCAAGTTCAAAGAGATTCGATTAAACAGATTTCAAAGACGAATTGGGAGGCATACTGGCAGTAACTTATTAAACCACACAGCCAAACCATGACATTGAATTGTTTGATAAATTCAATAGATAAAATGTTGCCACCTCTCACCGAAGCCATATTTTCAGGACATATCAGAATGAGAGTCAGTACACCACGTCAAGTGAAACCAATGACCGATATCTGCGAAAACAAAAAAGCTTCCAAATAATATCAAGGCATTAGATTTCAATTATTTTTAGATTTAATTTATTCATTACAAGGAAGGTTTTTTGAGACCTCCTAAAATAAATTTTGTATAATAAATTTTAGGCATATTAGATACTATTTAAACCCTTCTCATGCATTTAGAGAAGGGTCCAGAAATTTATCAAGGAACATTTGCAAAATTATGTACTTTTGTATCATTGTGACTGCTTTGATGACTTAATGGAACAAAGTTTGATTTCTATTGATATTGAAGTTGTTTAACTGAAGTTTCACTTTTGTACTCATTGAATTTCTTTGACTTGAAGAGGACCAAACACTATTGTTGTTAATGAGTAGAACATCGCATATATGGTACTTCTACACGTTATGTTGAATTTATTTTCTTGAGTTGACAAAAAATATTTTTATATGTATTATGTATGAAGGTTGTTATTATAGGTAATTGTTAAATGCACTTTTGTACTGATGTTTATCTATGATTCCTTATTTTATATATGATAAAAAATATGATTGTGATACATCTTTCACAATTGTTTTGATTAACTTTTTTAATCAAAATAATCATTTTTATAATTTTCATCTCTTTCAACTATTGAATAATCTTCATTACCAATTGTTGAAAGATATCCTTTTAGATCACATTAATGAAACAACACCCTAGGTAAATAATAGAATAGATATTTAATTATTTACATAAGTAGATTAAAATCATTCCTCCATTTTCATATTATAAACAAACACACCCTCATTATGTATTGATCAATACCATCCTTAAACAAGTGATACTTGTTCTCATGGCGATGAAATACTGCTTTCCTATCATACAGATAAGGACTTCCCAATACAATACCTGATATATCAAGTGACACCACATCAAGCTCAACGTCATCAAGAAAGTTTGAGTTAATGGTGAATCTTAGTAAGAACTTCCTTGTAACTTGCAAGTTTGCATTCTTGCATATCCAACCCAAAGGATATGGTCTTGGATGTCTAATAGTTTCAAGGCCTAATTTCTTATTCAAATCTTCGGAAATCAAGTTAGTTTGTGACCCACTATCAAAAATTGTATCAATCTTGGTATGTTTAGAGACAAATCTAATATGGAAACATTTTATTCTTGTATCTTCATCATGAGTATCATTTGAACAATTTGAAGAACTAGTGCTTGCAATATATTTACCTTTCAAACCCACGGCTTGAATCTTTGTCTCATTTCCTAATCTGACCCTAAGTCATGTTCAGCTATAGCAACAATTTTACCCTTCTCTTTGGCTTTCACTATATTTGGTTTCAATTCTAGATGACGTTGCCAACAATGGTCTTCATCATGGCCAGTATTTGAACAGTTTTTTCATGTGAGTTTTTCCTTCTCTCTTTTTACAGAGCTATTTATTTTTCCTCTTCCAAAAAAATTTCCTTTTCCTTTACCCTCGCTTTCACCTTTATCATCTATGCTTTGTTTCCATCTTTCCTCTAAGTGTGTGGCTTGTACACAAACTTCATCTAAATTGCTTGGGTTAAACATAAGAATAGTATGTTTCGAATAGGAATGTAAACCCCCAATGTATTTCAAGAGTGTGTCAAAGATATTCCTAAAAACAAAGCCCTTTTCCTAAACTCCTGGGTATATTCTTGAATTGTTTGACCCTTGAGTTGCTTAAAATTTTTCCAACTCATAATATATTTTTCATGTAGGCTAATCGATAAAACTATATTTTAATGGAAGAAATAAACTCAACCCAAGAAATGGATATCTTACCATGGATTCACATTTCCTCTTGAGTCTTTGCTTCCCACCAAACTAGTGCTACTCCTTCTAGCCTTAATGAAGCCAACTAGATCTTTATGTCATATTCATGAAGGTTTTGAATTCTATAATGCACCTCCAATTGACATATCCAATTGTCAAGACTCTATGCATTTACCTCACCATTGTACATAGGAAGTTCAAACCTAATGTCCAATTTGAGTAATGGAGTTTTTCCTTTTTTGGCTTTTGAGTGAGTGTGAGTGGTTTTTGTGGTAGAAGTGGAAGATGATGCTGACGGAGATGATGAGGATGATGAAGATGGTGGAGATGGAGGTGGCTTTCCTCCACTTCCCTTTGAACTCCTCTCTTCATCCTTCTTACCATCTCAAGTTCCTTCTCCACATGGAGGCTTAGAACCTTCTCCTGCCATCCCAATAGTAAATACATTAAACATAACTTTAACCATCCTCTTTATGTATTTTAAGTCTATCTTGACATTATCCTCTTTTGAATGTCCTTGAGTATCTCCAACACCTAACATGATGGCTATGGATTCAAGCTCAACTTCTGATGCTTGTACCTCTTCAATTAATAAAGCTTCTAGTACAAATTGCACCTCTCAATCTCAGCTTCTTGAGACAAAACTTGAGGTTCTTCAAGTGCAACTATGAGTGGAATTTTGTGTGAGGATGATGCTCTTTCAGCTCTCCTTCTTATGGTCCTAATCTCAAGACTTGCAACCAACAATTTCCCTTCACCTTTCTGCAACTTTAACCTTGTCAACATTACAAATTTGCATCCATTAAACTTGCACAAATCTTCAAGAAACTATCAAGAAAATAACCTTTAGCAACCTTGTGCTTCGATACTAACTTGATCTGAATTTGAATGTTAGTTATTGTTGTGTTAATTTCATTTTTAGATATAAAACTTATTCACTAATCTTATGCTTGATGTACATGTTTCCTTGTTTCTTATGTGTGCCAAAGAGGTAATCAAAACTAAATTTTATGAGTGAATTTGAAATATCAAAGCATGAATTTAAATGGCCGAACAACATAAACATAAATAGCAGCAAACCATGATAATTGATCAATTAAAACAAATTTTTGATGAAGCAGGTCACCCCTCCTAGGCTACATCTCCTTGGTCTAGCTCCATAGCTTGGGCCTCTATATTAGCTAACTTGTGCTCAAAGTGCTATTTACATGCATAAAATGCTCTTGGAACCTATTCCAATGAGTTCAAAACATCCAAATCTATCAGAAATGACTATTTATTTATTCAATTTGGTTACCAGATGCTCTAGGCATGGCCTTCCCTCCTGGTGGCCCTTGTCTTAAAAATTATTCAAGGCAACAAAAACCTATGTAGATGAGCTCCTCTTCCTCTACAACCTATTCCAATGTGTTCGTAGCATGCCAAATAGCCAATAATGATTCTTTCTGAGCTCAATTTGGTCGAAAATTGACTCACTTATGGAAAAAACAAACTTTCCCCCAATTTCTCCTCGAAATCTGGAAAACTGGAGTTAACTCCGACAAATTTGGTGGAATCTCCGAAAATAGCAGCTCCGCCAAAAGCACCGCTAATTAAGGAGGATTATTAATTAGTGTTAATCTAAAGTTAACTGGATAAGCGCGTTTTAAATTCCGCATTAGTGGAGGTTTGGAACTTGGTCACATCGTTTGGGTCACATGGAGGAGGGTTGGCCCCCTCCTTCCACTATCAGAACTTGCATCAACGTTCAAATATAAATTGGGCGTAAAATATTTCAATAAATCGAGCTGCAGCGCATTGGTGTTGGGGGGTGAGGTCACGGGTTCAAACCCGACCTTGACCCCCTGTATATTGTTTTGCACATTGTAATATACATGCATATTCGAACTTTGATATTGCATAACGCCAAAACCTTTGTAACACCTACCTTTGACTTAATCCACTCCATGTTAATTACTTCAGACCCTTTGATATTATGTTACCGATGTTTATAAAAACATTGCCATGTAATTAATCCATGCCAATGGAACTAATGCACCATATAATATTTAAAATGTGTTAAGGTCTGTAATGTCTGTTTAATATATGTGGACCCACCATTCAATTTGTTGCCTCCACCATTAAACGTTGAATTGGTTTGAGATATATATATGTGGAGTTTGAAATGTTATTTAAAGTTAATTAAGATTTAATTAAAATGAAATTATATATATATATATATATATATATATATGATGATGATGATGATGGTGATGGTTAACGTCCACTGAGACCAAATTTTGTTCTATCGGACCTATAATTTTCTAGTTCTTAATTGTCTGGCTTCTCTTCTTTCTTCGCAAGATTGGAGTTGTAGCTTTCTTTTTCTTCTCTACGGTCTTCCAACTTATTTTATCTTTCACCTCCTTCATCTCTTCTAATTCTTCGGACACTAGTGTCTTATCTTCGGGATCTCGGAGATCTTCTTTGCTACTAAATGAAGATTTATTTTGTGTGGTATTCGAATCCTCATAATTGTTGATGCTTGAGGGGCTATCGAGTTCGTTTTTTTGTTGTTGGCAGGGATTCCCCCCTACTTGTCTTGAGGGTTGTTGATTTCTTGCCTGATTTCTTGCGATTCATAGTTTTCTGGAGAGTATTCTTCCTTGATGATAGTGTAATGTTCCTTTTGTGCTACTTCCCACCATGTAGATCTATGGTGATTCTTTCTAGCATAATTTTTCTGGGAAACTTTTGATATTTAAAATATAATATATGATATTTAAAAAAAAATACATACATACATACATACATATATATATATATATATATATATATATATATATATATATATATATATATATATATTAAAAAAATAAAAATTTCGAGCACATAATATCATAAACCCAAATTCAACCTTAGGAGGTCATTGGACAAATTTTACCTTCACAAACCAAACTAGCGAATCCCGTAGTGACACTTGTCACAATCCCATTGGACTAAAAATGAAGAATATTCCCTGAAGGTTGACTGGGTTGCCATGTCATCAGCCTGTACCTATTTTGCAATTTTTTAATAAAAATTTACATGTTCTAAACAGCGATCAACAGACCAGAACTCCTTCATATGAACTCAGTTTTCAATGAAACGAGTTGTGTTGGATTCCTTGCGACGAGTTGGTCAATTTTGTTCTAGTTTCATTCAATTATGAGCAATTTTATTTTTGAGCTAAAATACTGAGCCTCTAATCAACCATATCCTGGCCAAGCTTTATGGGCTCATTTTGGAGAAGAAGCTTAGCCTTTGGCTTGAAAGCCAGGGAAAAAGAGCTAAAGGACAAGCTAGTTTTAAGAGACATCACTCTACTATTGACCATCTGGTCACTTTTAGAATCATTGCGGAGGAATGTCGCAATAGTAAATTCGATCTCTTTCATTGCTTTGTGGACTTTAGGAAAAATTTCAACACTGTTCCTTGAGATAAAATTTGGGAGAGACTAAAAGAGATCATGGTCCCTCTTGAGCTGAGGATTGTTGTGATCTATCTCTATGAGACAGTCACTGCCAAGCTTAAAACCAATGAGGGGTGGTCTAAAGATATTAAATGCAATATTGGAGTTAAGAAAGGGTGTCCCCTATCCCTTATCCTTTTTGGCATATAGATCAATAATCTATAGTAGTGCCTAGAATCTGTGGGGTGCAAGGGTATCGAGCTTGCTGGTGTTCTCATTACTCTTCTCCTCTATGCCGATGATATCGTTCTTCTTGCAAAAAGCCATGATGACCTTGAAAAACAACTCCAATATCTTCATGACTAATGCTCCAAGATGGGTATGACAGTTAATACTGACAAGACTAAAGTCATGATCATTAAATCCAAAAATATCACCCAATGGTAGTTTCATGTATAATAACCAGTGCTTAGAGCATGTTTCTTCTTACAAGTATTTGGGAATTGACTTCCCTCATCATCTCAACTGGAATTATAACATCCAGAAAATGATTATTGGGGGCTGGAAAGCTTATTATGAGCTTGAAAAAAATTGTAAGTTGGTCGATCTTTACATTTGGAGTAAAAAGAGGTTCCTCTTTGAGACCCTTGTCACCCGTGTTGTCTTATATGGATGTGAAGTTTGGCATTTCAGTATATACAAAGAGTCATGGAGGAAGATCGAGATGATTCAAAAGCAATTCATAACCTACAACCTTAAGATCAAAGGAAATACTCCCTATCCTATCCTCTTGATCGAATTTGGTTTGTCCCCCATTGAAAGTACGACTATGTTTATATATTTGATGTATAAGAAGAAGCTTGACAACATAGAATAAAAAAGCTCCCTAAAATTTCTCTTACTCAATATATTTATATTTACATTAATTTTAATTATTAATTATAAATATTTATATTTATACTTATACTTCTATTATATTTAAATTTATGTGATTAATATCAACATCACATTATTGTATTTATAAAATTATTTTTTTGGGTATATAATCTTAAGGTCTATAATAGTAAGGTTTATAATACTAATCTGGAGGTTTTTGATCCCTTGAGTTTAAAATATTAATCCTAGGGTTTATAATCTGTTTGGTTTATAATATAAATCTTAAGGTTTAATATTTTTCCTTTGGGTTAAAATTTTCCCTTGGGTCTATAATATTAATATCTTGGGTTTATTTCTCAATATTGATCCTTTGGGTTTATAATATCACATTTAGTATATATTGATCCTTTGGGTTTATAATATCACATTCCGTATAAGGGTTTGAAATGTTCAATTTTTAATATTTCTGTGTTGTCGAGCAATAAGAAAAAAATGAACATCCCTAAGATAAGAACTAATTGCCATGAGCTTCGGAGTGACACTGGATGGTGGTCTATTCCTAATGCCCAAGACCCCTTGGAACGATAAAATATGTCAGATTTGCGACTCTAAGTAGGTGGAAGATGAAAAGCACTACCTTTTAGACTGCTCAACTCTTACTCACATCTGCTCTCAATTCCCTACCATCTGCCACACTTCTAATCTTCTTGACCTATTAATCCAAGCCACCTATAGCGATCTTAGAGAACTTGTTTCCCTTCTCTTTGACCATAGAAACAAGATTTTGAAAAATCAAACATAGATTCTTTCTCCTCTCTTAAGGTCCAATAAACCATCATCATCATCATCATCAATATTAATCCTTTAGGTGTATTAATCCTAATGGTTTATAATATTAATTCATCTGGTCTATTATTCCCAAGGGTTTAATCACTTTAGTTTATCTAAATAATATCTTGGGTTTATTATTAGAGTTTATAATCCTAATCTTAGGGTTCGATTTATATCATTAATATGTGGGGTTTATTATTAGAGCTTATAATAGTAATCTTAGGGTTTATAATATTAATCTTAGGGCTTATAATATTGGATTTGATAGTTAGGGCTTATAATATTCAATCTAATATTAAAGTTTAATATCATGATGTATCTCATTACTTATAATAATTGATTTAATATTGTTATGCTGAAATTGTTCATAAATCTATTGCTATGTATAGAAGATATTGATAGTAATATCAATAAGTTGATAAATATATATTAATCATGGATAAATAAGTACTATTAGTCGTATTATAACATTATATTAATTTTGTTATTGTTATATATGTGTGTTATTATTTATATAGTTATTAATAAGTACAAATAATCAATCTTATACATCTAATAATTATTAATGTGATTGATAAATGCTTATTGATGTATATGGACCACATTTACTATTATAATTGTATATATGCAACTTATCAACCACATTGATAAATATGATTATGCCAATTATTTAATTATTTAAATTTATATTATTAATTATTTAAGTTTATTACTAGGTTGTGAGCCCATTCGACCCTGACAAACTCAAGAATTACAACAGTTATATTATATTTAAAGTATAATAAATTCAACGTTGTAAGATTCACTATTATTAATTATTAATTATTTAATAATTTAAGTTTATTACTTGTAATATGGTGTGATCCCATTCGACTCCATGGATATCAATGACAAACTCAAGAATTGCAGCTTCACATTTAACGACATAATGACACAGTTTTATGTAATGACCTGCATATCAATACTGTAAATCAATAAGCACCGAGATAGATGCACTTGTGTTCAAATTTACTGCATTTAACATATAAAGTACGCTAATCTTGACAACTTAAAACAACTCATACAAATGCAATAACCTCACTCATCTTGGATATCTTCCCCACAACATATCTTGAACAGTAAAAATCAGAGACCTAATTAGCTAGCTCATCTAAACAGAGTATCAACTTCTTGTAAATTCTAGATAGATTTGGTTATAAAGGCACAGGTCCAAGGAGGGTTCTCATCACCAAACTCTTTGTTTCAACGCTGGAAACACTGTACCCATCTCTGTATTTGTATCCGTAATGGAAAGCTCTGGTAATGTCAAAAGTATACTTCTTGGAAGAAATGGGCACATTGCTGTCGGGTTTGAGAAGCTCCCAATTTAATTCTTTAATTACGCCACTGATCATGAGGTTGACATGATTCAGAGCATCTTCCTCTGTTGCTCCCGGATTGTCTTTCATATAACAAGATATACACGAAGCTTCTTCTCCACGAGCCCTGTCCTGTGATCATCATACCAATTCAATTATCATAGAGTTTAAAACCAAACCAAGATTAATTGTATTTGATTTCTTTAATTGATTTTGATCTGGATCTCATTTTTATCTACCAAATTCCAAAATATCTCTACTTCATTTATATCCATCAAACTCCAAAATATTTCCAAAATATCTCAACCTCATTTACCTTGTAACATCGAGTATCACCTCGTAATCGAAGGATGGCACATGCCAAGTCATTGAGCTTTGATGGAAAATCAACTTCCTTGAGGATGTGAGGAGGAAAGGGGATGTCCATCGTCAGCATGGGTTGTAATGCCGATATGCGATGACCAGAGCTAACTTTCCCGTTCTCCAAGTACTCCTTGAAGGTTGGCAGATAACCAGTGGCGATCCACTTTGCTTCCTGCATATACGAATCAAGATAATCCTCCCACTGCACACACACAGGCAAAGGCAATGGCAAATTCAGTAATCACCACCTAGTGAAATACGTGGCCCAATTCAGAAAGAAATAAATGTATGTGGCCATACAGCCTGCCGAGCATATTTGAGAGTGTCTCGGCCTTGAGCCTTCTGTGCCTCCGCAGACATTTCATTTACGGTGTTGTAAACCATCATGTAAATTCCCTTCATATATTGTGGAAGGCAATCTGTGGCGGACGGATCCCATCTGGTCATTATAAACACAAATATTGGTCAAGTGGGTTAATGGACAAGGAAGTAAATATTCCTCTAAAATTCTTTAGCTTCATCATCACCACCACCTCTTAATTGCGGCTGTGAAAAGTTGGAGCTCGTCAACTGTTCCGAAGAGGTCGTACATATCGTCGAGAACAGTGATAATATGACACGCTTTCGCAAAGCCGAGTCTGAATCCAGAATGTTGGGGCTCAAACGCGGCGATGTCGAGTGAACGTAATCTGAGGTGAACCTGAATCATTCCACCATCTACACATGCAAATTTCACAAATTTCACCGATTTTATTTTAATGGACTTACTAAATCCATTTTTTTCACGGATTTTACTTTAATGGACTACTAAATCCATTTTTTTTAAAGATATTCATCGGTACAATATTTCGCATCACCTTTACCTCAAGAGGGACTCTAACTCCGTCTTCTGTAAGGATTGAAAGATGTTGAACTCCAATTTCGCAAGTTCTAAGAGTTTCTCGGTCTTCCTAAAAACATGCAGAGTATCCGTTAAAAATACATGGACAATGAATTGTTAAAATTCAAAAGAAATAGATTCTTAACGCGTGAAAAAAATGTTTAATTATATATATATATATATATATATATATATATATATATAACAAAATAACAAATAGTTTAATAAATGAAGTATTTGATTAAGGATGTGTTCTACAAATAATAAAGAGAAAGAGTTAGGGAGAAAGAATATATATAACAAAATAACAAATGATTTAGTAAATGAGGTATTTGTTTGAGCATGTATCTTATATCCTTCAAACAAGTAAAGAGATAAAAACTTTTGTTATAAATAAGTTCAGTACTTGGGAGAAAGAGCTAGAGAGAAAGAAGAAGTACTAAGTTGAAGAGTTTAAACCCACTCATAACCATGAACAAAAAGGGTACATAGGGGTCAATATTTCTTGGAGATGTAAAATTCTAATTTCTCAATTAACCACTAATTCTCATCAACTCCCTTGTTAAACACGGAGCTTGAAAAGGCCAAAAGAAATGTGGGAAGAAAAAGTATGTATTTTTTTCTTTTCCGTAAAAGTGGAAATAGAAAAACATTTCATTTCATTTTAGAATATCAGGCGAGCCAAGAGTTTGTCAAGTAACTAGGAGTGTTTATTGTAAAACTCCACAGAAAAAGGGCCAAATACAAGAGCTAGATGGGGAAGAAATTTGTCCCATTGAACCAATACAAAAGTTAGATGAAAAAGCAATCTGTCCCATAAACTATTTTTAAGGTCATAGACTTTTAAAATACTTTGTTTCTTTATATATATATATATATATATATATATATTCACATTTATTAATTTTAACTTTTATAAAACAAAATATCATATTTATATATAATAAATGAAAATAATGCAAAGCAAATATAAATAATAATTATCATATAATAAATGAGAGCAATATTTATAATAGTAAATGAGAAAAGATACCATGTTAATAGAAAGCAAAAAAACATCTTTTATCTATTTTTGAAACTTATATGTCAGAACTAGCCGTACGTATTCGTAGTGTCCTGTCCGAAGACGTCGATGTAATTCCTTGCTTCCAATCGTGCCAAATTTGTGTGCCAACCATGTTCCAAAACGTCCCCTATCTGCAAATTGAAACACTAAATCACATAATGAAAGAGACAAAAATGGCCTCATGTGTGAATGAGCAGGCATATTATAATATTCATAGTGATCACCTCTCGTGAAAGACTGCAGTCCGGAATCTTTTGCACAACTTCCTTCAAATATTTTTCTGAGAAGATTTCCGCCTCTTCCATAACTTTCTCACCGGGAAAGGCAATGAGGGAAGCCCGATATAAATTGATAATACTTCTTATCTCTTCCTCTATCTCAGAGGCACAGGATACAAACTGCCCCTTTTCGTTTCTGAAATGTTTCAAAACGTCTGAAATAAAAGTAAAATAAAATTAGTTATCGAAGTTCGATAAAAAAATAAATGTTACAAGATCACCATCTGATCTTTCCAGTGCAATGTGAATAAATACCTGCAGAAACAGGGTAGCCGTGTAATCGAAGAGTTCGAAAGCCCAAGGCAGTTGAATTGAGACTAGTAACAATACTTTCTATCGCACATCCAATGCCTTTTTCGCTCCAGTAACTGCATGTGAAAAAATGATTAATTGAGCTGAAAAAAAATTATTTTGAGATCACTGTAATTTTACTGAAATAATCAAGTATATTCCGTATTCAGACCATAAATAAATTTACAGTGTGTGACCTGTAAACATAATCAAGCGCTGATTTGATCTCATATTTGAAATGCCTATCGATCCCCAAACGTTGAAGGCTATCGACCATCCAAAGGCGTTGAATGAGATCACTGAAATTTCCATTTTCCATTGACATTGAAGAGAACATCTTCTTTACTTCATCAATCAGTCTCTCAGCACGTTCACGGTAAGCAGGTTCCTAACCATATCAATTAAATATGGTAAATCGGAAGAAAATATGAGTGTATATATATAGTAAACGATAGAGACAGAAACTAGCAGAGATATAAAGAGAATATTACCCCATAAGGCGTTGACAGAAACTGTATGATATCATCGTTCCAAAGGTTGGAATGATAACCGCCCGTGCGTCTCTGTACATCAACTGAACTCGGACTCATGCTCATGGACGGCATCATAAATTTCCCTTGCCTCATGGACCGCATGCAAAGTTTCCCTCGCCCCGACATTCCAAGAATCCGGATTGTTGTGCAGAAAGGCTTATTAAGCTTATGAGTAGAACTAGTACTCAAGGGCTTATTAAGCTTATGAGTAGAACTAGTACTCAAGGGTTTGTGCAGGCAGAGGCACGATTTGGAAGCCGACGGTAAGATAGATACTAAATCCATGGCTGCTACCGAATCAAAATCTATACCGTGGACTCCTATTCACTACCGTTCAGTTTATATAGAGGTTTTATGCCCACCCAGGATACTAAGTTTTTGTTGGTTTCTGCTGTGATACGTTACCTAATCTGCTCACCCATCACCCAATCATGTAGAGCAGGACCGGGAGCAGGTTAGTGTATGTGCATTAATTGCCAATGCTCTTTCAACCTTAAACCATGTACGCATCTGCGTACACCTCTAAATTATTTGCCAATTTCCTTTTCAGTCATGTACCAGGCCAAACATGGCAACCATTATTTCTAAATTAATTGCCAATTGCCTTTTCAATCATGTATCAGGACAAACATGTCGGATTTGAATATCTAATACCGAGCACTTTGGTGAGTGTGGGTTTTATTTAAACACATGGCAACCATTATTTCTAAATTAATTGCCAATTGCCTTTTCAATCATGTACCAGGACAAACATGTCGGATTTGAATATCTAATACCGAGCAGGCCTGGAATTTCAAATTCAAATTTGATGATGTTTTTGCATTTTTTTATGTCTTTCATTTTACGTTTTACTCAAATTTATAGGTGTCAAAATTTTCTTTCAACTATTCTTGGATTTCAACTTTCATTAATCTCCCCATAAAAGTGTCTTGTTTTTTTCCAAGTATGTGTTCCGATATCATGTACAATTTGATCAACACATTATGAGGTTTATTTGTTACAATTAAACTTCTCTCATGGTAGCCGAGGATGTTTTGATTTCCAGTTTATATGGTCCAATGGACTGGTTTTGTTTTTAGGACCTATGAGTCAACACAACATATATTTTGATATAAAATATAATGATTTTTTTCAGAGAAAAAAATAATTCGCGTTGCAATAATTAATAGATATTTTGATTTTGTTTCTAGTAAGATGTATGGAGAGGACTTCTCTTACACACCAATGACTTTTATACTTTATACTTTAGACAAGAAATCATCTCTCAAAATCTTTATCAATTCTTTTTTTACTATTGTGTCTATAATGAAATTAGTCGATTAGCATGATAAGCTCGATATTTAGATGAAATAGCTTCAAGATAAACCCCAATATTTCTATAAAATAACTTCATACTAAACAAGCATATTGACAATATAACAAAAATTCCAAAAGCCTAATAAAAACTATAATTTTTTCTCTATTGCCTTAACTCAACTACTTCGACAAAATTATTTTACGTGCTCAAAGTCTTTCCAATTTTTTGCATACTCATTCTTCCATAATTACCAAGATGCAATAAAAGCAACCTCGTTCTCTTGATGCTCAACATACCTCGTTCTCTTGATGCTCAACATCCATGACACAAAATATAAGAAAACTCCACTATGAGCATGACAACAAACATGTGACCTTTTCTCAAATACTACTAGAAGAAAAATAATGAGACACCACATAAAAAATGAGCTACACTCAAATTTGGGTAATAACTCTACCAAGAGGATCATATTATAAGAAAGAAATAAAGTATGCTAATCACAATTTTTAAAACCCAATAATCAATTTGATAGGAGAACAAAACAAAATAACCATTTTCACCAAAAAAAATGACTAACTACAACCAAAATTACATCCTTGCTCCAAATTAAATTATAATTTTCATATGTGAAATCCACATTAAATCCACATATAACATGGGAATTAAATACTCCCAATATCCTCAATAAAACCATCATATTTTTTGTCCATATATTGTGATGCACACCTTATTTTTAAGTGTCCATGATACACAACTCTTCATTTTATTACAATTATTCCAATATAATTATTCAAGGAAAGAGATTATATTTTGAGGTTTCCTCCATGCCAATTGGGATTCGATGCAAATTGATCAAACACTCTTCTTTCCCTTAAATTATTTCGCTATTCCAATGAATCCTACGCTTGATTATTTTCCATGTTTCTAGGTTCGGTAAATTTCCCCTTGCATTGCATCAATTTCTGCAATGTGCTTTACTACACACTGATGTGTAATTTAGTTCACTATTGGTAGTAACCAACATCAGGAATTTAAAGGTTTCAATTCCAATAAGATAAACAAAAATTTGAATTATGTGTTCTATATCATACTAAATATATCTTAGACTAAATGAATTTCTAATATATTCCCTACTTCGGAGGGTTTTGAAGAAAAAGGGATTTCAGGTGATTTCCATTCGGCATTGCAAGCATGTTTATTGTTTATTCAAGAAACCTACAAATGAGTATATTTATGATCGAGGCTCAAAAGGATCCTCTAAAATAGAGACGCAATGATGAGAACGATACGAATAATATAGAAGAAATATTGTGACTTTCAAAAGATGCGTTGCCATTAACTAACCTAGAAGAATTGTCACCCTTGATCCAGAGAATCGACGGGTGGCTCTACAGGAGTAGGCATGAACTTGCACTCCATTGTGCTAAGATCTAATCAATTTGTGCCTATTTCCAAGGTCTTCAACCTCCATTGCATCCTTGGCACTTTGCATTCTGGTTTTATTTCCTTTCTACGCTTGCTACCTTGACAATGCCCGAAAATTGTCATTTTGGAGGCCAGGTTTATATGGAAAAAGCTGGAAAATTTTCATTTTGGAGGCAAGGTTTACATGGAAAGGCACTGTAGAGTCTTAACTTATAACCTATCAGTTTAAACCTCTTACAGCTTGCATTCAATCATCAACAGAAGTAACCATCTAATCAATAGTTATGACTTGAGAGTAGCCATTTAATATGCAGTTAACGCACGTTGCAGCCATTGTACCCGTAACCATCTAATCAACAGTAATGACTCGAGAGTAACCATTTAATCCGTAGTTAATGCACGTCGCAGCCATTGTACCCGTAATTTTGTCAATTGCTACGGTCAACATGTTAATGGATTCACTTTCTATGGGAAATCAACTAACGGAAAAGGGATGCCGCATACATATTAAATATTATTAATATGCCCTGTGTTTATTTTTCTACTGCTAGGTATTATAGATTTTGACGGTTCCAATCACAAATTAAACGTCAAAATGACGGGCTAGTGATGTATAGGAGACGTCAAACTTGACGTGGAGAAATTTTTGCCGGAAGTCAAATACGTTATGAAATGGAAAATATGTCGCACAGGACGTCAAATTCCAGGCTTGATACCGAGCACTTTGGTGAGTGTGGGTTTTATTTAAGCACATGGCAACCATTATTTCTAAATTAATTTCCAATTGCCTTTTCAATCATGTACCATGACAAACATGTGCTCAATCTCTATAGAAAATTTTTACTATTTTTGTTCGGATTTGAATATCTATAGTACCGAGCACTTTAGTGACTGTGGGTTTTATTTATTTTTTTCTAAATAGGACTAATTCTATTAATTATGAAAATACTGATACAAAACTGCCAGGACTTCTGTTGTGAAAGCCAGACAGTCTGGGTTGATTGACTATGCTGTCCTTGAGAAGTTGGGGCCGCCCAGAGTGGGAAACCGGCCCATTAAACATCAGAAGTTGGGCCGCCCATAGAAGGGAAACCGGCCAGTGACTTATACAAAACATGTGAATAACTTCAAAAACAAAGCAAGAGACATCACTTTGCCCAGCAGGTGGGCGACTAAAACAGTAAAACATGAAAAAACCAGCAGTAATTGAGCCCAAGGAGTCAGCTCTTGTCTTCAGAAGACAACGGTTCCTCTTCAACTCTGCATGCATATTCATTTCCTGTGCTGTTGTCCTCCTTTCCTCCCTGACTGTCAGACTTCATGTTCTGGTGCTCAGCTTCAGTGCTGACCTCTGCGTGAGAAGGATTGGAGCGAAGGTCAAGAGGAGGGGGGGGGTCAGCAGAAAGGGGAATTTCCTCACGAAGGGAGACAGAGATGAGGGCAGTGATGATGGAGTCAAAAGAAGTACAGTGGAAGCGAAGTTCTGCATTCTGTGTGGTCTGCCGGATGGTGGAGCCACGAACCCTGTTGTTTGGAGGAGAGGGCTGACAAGGATGGGCGGTGGCAGCTGAGGGAAGGGGTTGACAGGGAGGATTAAGAGTGTTAGGTGGAAAGGAAAGACCGGGAGGCTCAGAGTGAGCAACAGGTTGGCCAGAAGCATCACTAGTGATTTGCGCACGCCCGCGTCCTCTGCCAGCAAGGATTCCCCTGCCGCTACCTCTACGTCTGCCACCACGTGAAGATGGCAGGGGAGTGAGGTCGTCTCCTTCAGAGGAGGAGCTGAGCTCAGAAAGGGGCAGTGGAGGAGTGCCAGAAATGTGGCCTCGACTCACACCACGTCGTGGCCTCATTCTTTGACGAAGTCTGGGCATGGCTAACAACAAATGACGCAGACGAGGCCTGCCTGAGAAGGGGTCAGGAGAAGGGGAGAGGGCAAGGAGACCACCAGGGTGACTCTGACTATGCAGGACAGCTGGAGAACTGAAAGTGCGATTACCAGTGGGGCGAAGATCCTGAGAATTCAAATTGAGATTGCAGAAAGACGGAGTACCTGTGAAGGAAACGCTCGAAAAACCAGAAGAGGCGCAAGCTCTGCAACAAGGGCTGTTGGAGAAGTGGACGCCCGGCACCGTTTCCAAACAAGCCCAAACACTGCAACGACGCCCCGTATTCGTTTTGCAGCTGGAAGTAGCCGTACCAGGGGGGCAAGCGCTGCTCAGCGGGAGCAGAATTCTCTCATAGCTTCCGTCTCTCTGCCCCTCTTCCATAATGAAAGCGAATGCCAAAAACAATGCCATAAACCAGAGAATGGAGGTGCAGTAAATACCATAGTGTTCCACCCAAGGCAAATTAATATCGCGAGGACTGTGAACACGCGAGGCCATGTGGGCAGGGCACGCAAACAGCCTTGGGAGCTGCGTGGGTGCCGGTGGCCCATTAATTCGCTCTGTCAGCCGCATCCGGCGGACTGTGGGTTTTTATTTATTTTTAAAGGGTGTATTTATTTATTTTTTTGAAAAGTAAAGTTTTAATCATAAGGTTTTTTTATCTCGCAAAAGTGTTTTAACTACATGGATTCAACCTATAGAGCTAACTCTTGGCGTGATATATATATATATATAGACATAAACTAATTCTAAATTAGAAGATTATGGTTGAAAGAATATCTCAACAATCTCTAATAACCCAATCCAAACTAACAAACTAATTCTAATAATGTAAGCATTAATCCTAACACTCTACCTTAATGCTTACGTTACAAAGAACAATATTGAATTCACATTAACAGATTTTACATTGATCTTGTTTTTTTGAACTGGTCTTCATTAGCAATTCCATCCATTCTCAAATCTCATTGACTTCGCTCTTTATTTAACTACCAACTTCGAGCTACCACTTGATTCATTTAAGACACAACCACTTCTGACCCTCATTAATGTAGTTGTAAGACGGGTGATTCTTAACTACCCCGAGAAATAGTCTCGATACTGAATTACTTTATGGACATACTTATATCCCAACAAAATGCATTGAAATACATACTTCAAGCTATATAGGTAAGCAGTCTAGAACTAATTGTATTCAAAAGTCATTCATACAACTTGCCCTTTTTGACATACACAAACTTACATACACACAAAGATAACTAGTAACCGTTGATCTTGAAGCACCAAAGAACAACAAAGCCCATCATCATATGACATACTATAGACATAATCAAATAAATGATATGTTCTCTTGGCACTGAAGAACATCGAGAACAACAAATTCAAATTATGTTACTATGTTATATAATCATTCAATTACAAATAATGTAATAATCAATCCTAACATATATTGTTTGATATTGTTTTTTATTTAGTGAATATTTTATTTTTATTTTTAAAATGACACATGACAAATACAAGGTTGAACACAAAAGAAATTGCATATCTTTTTCATATTGGACTATAATATGTCTCTCTAAAAGCTTGACCAAGATGACCCCACCTAGATTCAACCTAATCACAAATAAATAAATAAATAAAATAAAACAAAACAAAATAAAATAAATAAATCTACCTCTCATAATTACTAATTTCCAAAATTAGTTTTTAAAAACATATTCGATATCATCACTAATAATTTTTAATTGAATTTAAAATTGTGAATTTATATTTAAATCAAAGGGGATGTTTTTAAATTATGGGACATTATGAATGTACATATTGATAGAAATATTTTATTTTCCCCTTTATTAAGATATTTTAATAATGTAATTTAAAATAATAATTTTCAAATTAAGATAATTAAATTTATTAAATTTATAAATGATGATGATGGTGGTGGTGGTGGTGGTGGTTACCATTTGTTGAGACCAATGCGGTCTATTGGACCTTAAGAAAGGAGAAAGAATCTAAGTTTGATTCTTCAAAATCTTGTTTCTATGGTCAAAGAGAAGGGAAATAAGTTCTCCAAGATTGGTATAGGTGGGTTGGCTTAATAGGTCAAGAAGAATGAAAGTGTGACATATCGTAGGGAATTGAGTACCTCTTGGATGAGATAGTAAGACCCATCGTCCTCTATCGCTTCGAGGTCTTGGGACCTAGCTTGCTTCGGTTCGACTGGGATATTACAAAGAAAGTCCAAGCCCTTCTTTTGAAGCACATCATCCATTGCAAATGGATAGTTCCCCAGCCCATCATCTAGGCAGAGTTCAGGGCTCATCCTTTACACCTTTTTTTCCATCTTTAGACTCATTTCCTTCCTTCACAAAGTCTGGAAAGACCTAGAGAAGGAAGATCCCTATATAGAATGATCGAACAGATAATCTACAAAATCCTATGTGTTAAGGATATAGTCACTCTCTATTGATCGAAGGAATCAACATCAACTATCAAGAAAGGTTCCCTCGGACGATCTATTCCTAACGATTGTATTAAAATGTGAGTAAGAGTAGGGCAGTCTAAAGGAAGTGATTTTCATCTTCCACCTACTTATAATCGCAAATCTGACAGATTATATCGTTCCAAGGGGTCTTGGGAATAAACCACTGCCTAGTCTCACTCCGAAGCTCATGGGAATTAGTTCTTATCTTGGTGATGTTCATTTTTTCTTATTGCTGGACAACACAGAGAGATAATTATGATTATCAAGGGTGGGATTGATCACTTCCTTATAGTATCTAAGCTTCTTTTTACCCTCCAGCTCCTGATCCTCCCACACCTTGTATTTAAACTTGGAGGTAATAGTATTTTTGATATTATCTTTGCTTTCCATACTAAGCTCCTCCTTAATTCACCAATGGTTGAGCCAGGACTGGGAATCCTTATGCCACCTGCGCTTGAGGCAAAGGTGAGGGTTTTGACTACAGTTAGAAGCAATTTTATGGAGCTTTTTTTATTCCATGTTTTCAAGCTTCTTCTTATACATCAGATATCTAAACACAATTGTAATTTTAATGAGGGACAAACCAAATTTGATCAAGAGGATAGGATAGGGAGTATTTCCCTTGATCTTAAGGTTGTAGGTTATGAGTTGCTTTTGAATAATCTCAATCTTCCTCCATGACTCTCTAGATATACTGCAACCCAAAACTTCACATCCATATAAGACAAAAAGGGTGACAAGGGTCTCAAAGAGGAATCTCTTTTTACTCCAAATGTAAATATCGACCAACTTACAATTGTTTTCAAGCTCATAATAAGCTTTCCAGCCCCCAATAATCATTTTATCAATGATATAATTCAAGTCGAGATGATGAGGGAAGTCAATGCCCAAATACTTATAAGAAGAAACCTGCTATAAGCACTGGTTATTATAAACGAAACTACCATGGGCGATATTTTTGGATTTAATGATCTGAATTTAGTCTTGTCGGTATTAACTGTCATGCCATCTTGGAGCAGTAGTCATGAAGAATCTGGAGCTGCTTGTCAAGATCATCATGGATTTTTGCGAACGAACGATATCATCGGCATAGAGGAGAAGAGTAATGAGAACACCAGCAAGCTCGGTGCCCTTGCACCCTGCAAATTCCAGGCATTCCTCTAGCTTATCGATGTATATGCCAAAAAGGGTAGGGGATAGGGGGCACCCTTGATTAACTCCAATAGTGCGTTTAATGTCTTTAGACCACCCCTCATTGGTCTTAAGCTTGGCAGTGACGGTCTCGTAGAGACGGATCACATCAATCCTCACCTCAGGAGGGACCATGATCTCTTTAAGTCTCTCCCAAAGTTTATCTCAAGGAGCAATGTAGAAAGATTTTCTAAAGTCCACAAAGAAACATAAGAGATCGGCTTTACCATTGCGACATTCCTCCACAATGATTCTAAGAGAGACTATATGGTCAATAGTCGAGTGATGTCTCCTAAAACTAGCTTGTCCTTTAGTTCTTTTTCCCTGGCTTTCAAGCCAAAGGCTAAGCTTCTTCTCCAAAATGAGCCCATAAAGCTTGGCCAGGATATGGCTAACCATAATGGTCCTGTAGTTAGATGGAACACTCTTGTCCTCATTTTTAAAAATAGGTACAATAAGGCTTTGCATCTAAAGCCGAGGGAAACCTTTCATTACAACCAAATTGAGAAGCTTGTCGAGATAAGGAATGAGGACAAATCTTCCCATTTTAAGCATCTCAGCTTGGTATCCTTCAATATCTTTAGCTTTCCCATTTGCGAGCTTATTAATACTAGGCTCAATGTCGTCAAGAGAGAATACATCCTCCTTAATTGGAGTGATTAAGGTGGTGCCCATAGTGAGCATCTCAGCTTGGTATCCTTCAATATCTTTAGCTTTCCCATCAGCAAGCTTATTAATACTAGACTCAATGTCGTCAAGAGAGAATACATCCTCCTTAATTGGAGTGATTAAGGTGGTGTCCATAGTGTCTGGAGAGTCATACAAGATCTTAAGATAGTTGTCCCAATTTTCTAAGGGGGTAGAATGGTTATCTTTGGTTTTGCGGACAAGAATATTTTTGCCAAAATTTTTGGGTGCCCCAATAACTATTTTTTTCACTCATTCAAATACAAATATGATACATATATATACTTGGAACTAGATCCAACTAATTCTAAATTAAGAGATTGTGGTTAAGAGAATATGTCAACAATCTCTAGTGAACCCAATCCAAACCAACAAACCAATTCTAATAATGTAATAATCAATCCTAACAAATATTGTTTGATATTGTTTTTTAATTAGTGAGTATTTTATTTTTATTTTTAAAAGGACACATGTGAAATACAAGGTTGAGCACAAAAGGAATTGCATATCTTTCTCATATTGGGCTATAAAATGTCTCTCTAAAAGCTTGACCAAGGTGACCCTACCTAGACTCAACCTAATCACAAATAAATAAAATAAATAAAATAAAATAAATAAATCTACCTCTCATAATTACTAATTTCCAAAATTAGTTTTTTTACACATATTTGATATCATCATTATTAATTTTTAATTGAATTTAAAATTGTGAATTTATATTTAAATGAAAGGGGATGTTTTTAAATTCTGGAACATTATGAATATACATATTGATAGAAAATTTTAATAATGTAATTAAAAAATAATATTTTCAAATTAAGCTAATTAAATTTATAAATAAAGATATTGAAAAACACGAGTTAATGAAATAAAAAAAATAATTATAATTATAAAATTAGTTAATTTATATTGAGTTTAAGATGTTTGTAACAAGTTGGGTTATTGGGTACACCTCACTTAGTTGTCACCTCACTTATGGCTTGAGTGTAGAGGTAGGGAATGGGTAACACATATTTATCAGGTTATAGGTTATTTAATGTGGTTGGGTAGTATATGTCTAATTTGTTTATATTTAAAGGTGATGAGTAACACATATTTATTATGTTATAGGCTATTTAATGTGGTTACGTGGTATATGTCTAATTTATTTAAATCTAAAAGTGATGAGCAACACATATTTATCAAGTTATATAGACTATTTAATGTAATTGGGCAGTATATGTCCAATTTGTTTAAAGCTAAAGATGAACATTTATTGCCCAACAACATTAAATAATCTGAGAAATAATGGTAGCCCAAGGGATGTGGGCTTCATGATGCGCAAGTGGGATTGAGAGATTGGTTACACATGCAGGACAACAGGAGGATGAAAGTGTGGGCAAGATGCACATCATATAAGGTGTTGGGTCGGTTAATGGTGCAGGCACTGCTTGTTAAATTTGCATTATGCAATCCCAGGTTTCTTCCCCCTTTCCACGCTGTTGGTTGTTGGGCTTTTGTGTGAATTCCACGTTCATACACGGTGGTTGCGAAGACACTATAAATTTTCGGCATATGTGCGGGGGTAGACAGAGGACTCGGGCTGTGGGCACAAATTGTTTATCTCCTTGGCTCCTGCTCCTGTTTAGTACAATAGTGAGGCAGAAGACTCGAAAAAGCCGTGGGCGTGGCGGAAGGGACCCCAACCCTAGGGGTAGCGAGCGCCCGAACTCGAGGTGGGAATTGGATGAATTGGAGGACTCGTTAAGGCTGGAATGACAATATCTCTTTGACGGTATGGGTTCTTAACAAAGATAGGCCAAATTCAATATTTGTTATATTGATTTGGACCCGTGCACATTAATTTAGGTACATGTACATCAACATAACTATGTACATAACTAGTTTAAGTGCATGTACACTGATAACTAAAGGATGGAAGATGAAGACTCTCTTGGGAAATGGAGACTTTTTGGGAATTGGAAGAGAGACTTTTGTGCGTACATGTGAGGATGGAGGATGAAGACTTTTTTGGGAAATGGAGGATGAGAACGTGGACTTTTCTTGGGAAATGGAGACTTTTTTTGGGAGTTGGAAGAGGAAGACTTTTGTGGTACATGTGATGTTACATAAGAACAACGTGATTTTTTTTCTTGGGACATGTGAGTTGGATAAGAACAACAGGAAGAATGAGATTTTGCTGGCGAAGATCGCATTCTCTGTCCCAATGGCAGAATGCTAGGTAGCCCAGGCCCTTTCGCTGAAAATGTCAAGGCAAGTCGTAGTCCCATTGAGGTGAACACCTCCACCTTTACTCTTAGTTTCTGATTGCTGTTACGTTGGGTTGGAGATGTTGTCTTCTGGGTTGAGTTGTCCTGCTCAGGACCTCTGGTTTAGCTTTGCCTCTAGCAAGGAAGTAGTAAATAAAATATATGTTTATCTTTCTTTTTTTTATGGAATGAAAAATAGGATAGAGAAGAGGAGACTTTACACTATGAGAGGATGTTATATGGCAAACTTTTGAAGCAAGCTTTGTGGATTTTCTTGTAAGATTGTCATCCAATTTAAAAAAAAAATTGTATGAGATTCTCGAATACATAAACTTTTAATAAAAGTCATTTGTATTTTTTTTAAACATTTTTATTTTATTTTCTCTATTACCATAAAAATACTTTTATTTGATTTTTTCTATTATATTGATCTTGATTTACACTGAGTTCAAAGTATTTGTCATGTTAAAATAATAAATAAATTATTTACCAACATAAATATTAGATTTATGTAAAATGTAGTAAATGTGTAAAATATAGTAGATTTGTAAAATAAATATGAAATCTATGAATAATATGATGGATTTACAAAATAAATATCAAATCTGTAAAAACATGTTAATTCAAAACCTAGATCTGAAAAATAATATAAAACAATTCTCACAACAAAAATGAACAATAGATTTACGTGGAAAACCTTACAAGGAAAAACCACTAAAATTTTCATTAAATAAAAAATTACAACCATTCTCTCAACTCCAATCTTCTTGCCTTCTCACCCCACACACAATGTCTAACCAAAAGTACATATAAATAATTTCTCATAGAATAATCTAGAGAAATATTATTGGCACAATACTATGTGCTATGAAAACCATGGGTCCAAAACCATGGATGTAAATTTTCATTAAATAAGAAATTACAACCTTCTCTCAACTCCAATCTTCTTGCCTTCTCACCCCACACACAATGTCTAACCAAAAGTACATATAAAAAATTTCTCATAGAATAATCTAGAGAAATATTATTGGCACAATACTATGTGCTATGAAAACCATGGGTCCAAAACCACAACTCTAGACTTTTTCTAGAAATTTCAAGTAGTCGTAATATTACATTATGCTTTTATTTATTTATTTTATTTATTTGGTCTCACACACAACAATCTCCCACTTGAGACCAAATAAAAAGTTCTATCTCTTAGTGACAAATGCCAATCTCTGACTTTAGACCAAATACAATTTTCTATCTCTTAGTTACAAATGTTTCCAATGTCTTATTTTATCATCTTTGCATCAAGTTAGCCAAGGATCAAAATTTTAGTTAACATAACAACTCGATTGTCCTTTGTGTGTATTTTCTGTCCAATTGTAGTAGCCCACCAGCATACATCCATCTTAAGTACGAATCTAACATGAGCAGAAAGGGATCAAATTTCTTCACATGCAAACTTCTTTAGAGTGCAAAATACAATGTGTTATTTTCATTGTTTAAATTGTATTTGTGAATGGTAAATAGAGCATATATAGGACCAAATAAACTTTTTAACCATAAAAACTTATTTTTTTATGATATATACATATATATTTTTTAATAATGATTGGTAATTACCAATAAATATTTTACATAACATGTAAATGTAGACATTTTATCACACAAATTAAAATGGTTTATTATTATTAATATATTTTTAAGTATATGTGAATATTAATTTGTATTAAAATATTTTATTGATAAACCACATTGAATATTTTTTATATACAACATTAAAATATTTTATTTTAACAATTTATTTATTTATTTTTATTTTTTTTCCATATGTAGACATATATGAAGTTGATATCGACATAAATTAGTTAATATACATCTTCAAATAGTTTATTTAATTTTTTTGTTATTTTTTTTTTGAAAAGTATAAGATCTAAACATCTTACTCACACATTTTTTTAGTTCTAATTACTTTACAAGATATTCATTTTTTTTTGTAATTATAGCAGACATTATTTTTCTAGTTAGAACAAAATTTTTATTTTTTTTATATTTATTTTAAAAGGGAATGGACAGAAGGACAAACTTACACATCTCCTCATACTGGGTTGTAGAATGAGTAGAATGGGCCTCTTAGCTCAATCATCTAACACTTCACAGATCCAATGGTATCTAACATCAATATGTTGTGTTTTGTAGCGAAAGGCCAGGTTTTTGGCAAGATGGAGTGCACTTTGGCTCTCACAATTCAATACACACTTTTCTTGCCGCAGGCCTAGTTCCTCTAGGAACCTCTTCATCCAAATCATTTCCTTGCATTCATCAGTTGTTGCCATATACTCAAATTTTGTGGTATAAAGGGCCACCACCTTTTGCAGTATAGATACCCATGATACTGCAACCCCTGCAAAAGTATAGATGTAACATGTTTTAGATCTTCTAGAATCCATGTCACGTGCGAAATAAACATCTGTAAATCCTTCCAACATGGTATTAGTACCTTGAAACCATAAAAAATAGTCAAGTGATCCTTTAATACACTTGACAACATTCCAATTTTCCTTGCCTGGGTTTGCAAGAAACCTACTTACTACTCCCACTGAATGTGCAATGTTAGGGTGAGTGCATACCATAGCATACATAAGATTCTTACTACAGAAGCATATGCAATCTTGGACATTTCTCCTTTTTCTTCAATAGTAATGGGGCATTGTTTAGATGTTAATTTGAAATGAGAAGCAAGTGTTGTACCTATATATTTTGTGTTAGCCATATTGAATTTTTCCAATATTTTTCCAAGGTATTGATTTTTTGAAAACCATAATTTCTTCCTTTTTTTGTAATGCATAATCTGCATTCCCAAAATCTTCCTTTCTAGTCCTAAATTCTTCATTGCTAATACCTTGTTTAATTCTTCTTTTAACATGTTAATCATGATCTTATATTTCCCAAAAATCAACATGTCATCAACATATAATAACAAGATAATGAAGTTGCCTCTTTCATCTGTTTTAATGTATACATAATGATCTACATTTAGCCTTTTAAAATTATGATCACGCATAAAAGAGTCAAATTTCTTATACCATTGACGAGGGGTTATTTCAGCCTTTATAGACTCTTCTTCAACCCAGAGACTAAGTTCTTTTTACCTTTTGCAATGAATCCTTCTCACTGCTACATATATAGTTCTTCTTCTAAATCTCCGTGTAGGAAGGATGTCTTGACATATAATTGCTCCAATTCTAGATCTAGAGAAACTACAAGGCCAAGTACCACTCATATTTATGACATTTTGACAACTGGAGAGAAAATTTATGTGAAATCAATACCTTGATCTTGCCCAAAAACCTTAAATACTAGCCTTGCTTTAAATCTTTTTTGATTTTCCTTTTCTTCATGCTTTATTCGATACACTCACTTGTTCTTTAAAACCTTTCTTGGCCTTTTAACTAAATCCCATGTCTTATTATAATGTAGGGATTTTAGCTCTTCCTACATAGATTTTTTCCATTTGATGTTATCTTGTCCTTCGCATGCTTCCTAAAAAAAGCAGGTTCAATTTCATCAGACAATAAAATATATTATGAGGGAGAATACCTTTGCGAAGGCTTATGTGTCCTAGTAGACTTGCAAATTGATGATTTTTGTGGTGGAATTTCTGCCAATGGATGTCAATTTTGTTGTTCTTCATGTTCTTCTCCTTGTTGTTTCTCAGTTTCATTTTACTGCAATGGTTGCTCATTATCTTTTGATGTGTCTTCTTGTAATGGTGGTTCATTTTCTCGTTGTTCTAGAATTTCAACAATTCTTTTCTCCTCCACATATTTTTCATTAGTTTTAAACATTTCTTCTTCATTAAAAACAACATCCTTGCTTCTAATAGCTCTATTTTTCAAAGGATTTCATAATCGTTAGCCTTACTCATTATCAACATATCCTAAGAAAATGCATTTTAAAGTCTTTTCATCCAACTTGGAACTCTGTTCTTTAGGAATATGCACATATGCTTCACAACCAAATATTTTTGAAATGAGCATAACATATATATTTACCAGTCCATACCTTTTCAGGAATGCCACCATATAATGAAGTTGTGGGAGACCGATTTATTAAGTAGAAAGATGTTCGGACAACCTATGCCCAAAAGTATTTCAACAAACCATAATTTTCCCAATTCATTCTCTTAGTTGTTCCAATTTGTTTTGGAGTGCGAGGAACTATTTTCACATGTTTCTACCATGTCTACTACAATATTCTTCAAATGCATTGGAGTAATATGCCCCACCATTATCAGTTCTAATACATCTCAACAATTTATTAGTTTCCCTTTCAATGACCATATGAAATTTCTGAAAATTGTCTAAAACTTGATTCTTGCTTTTAATAGGGAAAACCCACACCTTTTTTGATGCATCATCAATAAAAGTAACAAAATAAGTAGAAATTTCTGAAAATTGTCTAAAACTTGATTCTTTATTTTAATAGGGAAAGCCCACACCTTTTTTGATGCATCATCAATAAAAGTAACAAAATAAGCATCTCCTCCTAGTGATTTTATATTTATTGGACCACAAACATCAAAATGTACTAGATTTAATATTTTTATATCTATTTTATGACCATATCTCATAAATGACACCCTCTTTTGTTTACCCATTAATTATGTACCTTTTATACCAAATTTTTTTTTCTCTGTAAGGATTTTTAGTCCTCTTTCAGTTATGTGCCCAAGCCTTTTGTGCCACAAATATGTTGTAAACTACTCCTTAACAACAAAAATATTATTATTCTGTAGTTTAGACTTTAATGTGTAGAGAGTGCCAATTTTTATCCCCTTTGCAACAACTATGAACCCTTCACATTTTCCAAACTCCTTTGTTAAACATTGTAAGGTAGCCTTCAACATCTAACTTCCCAGCTGAAATCAAATTCATTCCAATATGTGGTACATACTTGACCTGTTTAAGCAATAAACTACAACCATCTTCTATCTTTATTAGTACATCCCCCACCCCTTCAATATTTCAAAGACTTTTATTACCCAAGCGAACCTTTCCCATATTTCCAAATTTATAAGAAATAAAACTTTCTCTACTTGGGGTAGCATGGTAGGAGGCTTCATAATCTAAAATCCAATCACTATCATGAAGAAAAGTATAATGGCACACATCTTCGTAAGAAAAAATAATTAATATCTCACCGTATGATGCAACAACAATAGTTTCTTCATTGTTGTTGTTACTAGTTGTCTTTTGCTCATTTTGTTGTGCTTTTAATATCTTGCAATAATTTTTTTATATGGTCAGGTTTTCCATAATGGTAGCACATTATTCTTCCCTACCTAGACTTTGATCTACCTCTAGAGATGGAACACCTTGATTTCCTTCTATATGGTTGTCTTCCATGACCACCAAGCGTTAATGCCTCCATATTTGGAATTTCCTCCTTCATACATTTCTTAGGCATTTCTTCATTTAATAAACTATTAGAAATATCTTCAAAACATAATTTACCTTTTGGTGCAACATTACTTATCGTGACTGTTACACCAATTTTTTGGTCATCTAACTCATTATCATTAGATGAACCCAAGTACACCATGTAAGACCAATTTTACCCTAAGTAAAATTTCTTTCACCATGTCAAATAACATTTGTCCATATTTCCTGGTCATATTTAACCCAAAACAAGGAAATTAATTAAATAAATCATTATTTATTTAATTATTTCCCAGGAATAAATTATTTAAACCATTATTTAATAATATTCCTAGTTAAATTTGACTAAATAATTTTTAAATAATTAAATAAATCATTATTTATTTAATTATATCCCCATCATCTCCCTAAAATAATAAATAAATCATTTATTTATTTATTGTTTATAAATAAAGGAATTGACCCAAGTCAAAAGACCTTTTCCCTCCAACAAATATAATAAAATATTCCTAAGGGGTGGTTCTAGAAATTGATTAATAATATTTTATTCATGCACTGAGTTCTAGAACACCCCAATATTTTGTTATAAATAGAAGGGTTTTCCCCATTCATTAGTCACCTTCATTGCATTAGATCACACTAGATCTACTCTTGGTCACCATTTTCCATTTTTGCTTTGTGAGCTCCCATTGAGTTCTATGTTTGTTAGGGTTTTTCTACCACAATAAGAGAGAGGAATTTTAGATCTGAAACGCTGAGGACTTTCAAGAACCCATCCCATTGAGGAGAACCGGAAAACACCTTTCTTGTTTTCCTCTCAGGTGCCCCATTCTTTAATATAATATAAAACATTCTTTTAAACATATTATTCTTGTCTTGTCTATTGGATGCATGGAGCCATATTATATTTTATCTGCTTAATGTCTTTTGTGCTTAGATCTAGATTTGTGCAGCAGACTTAAAGATATTTTGCAGCCATAATCGATGTTAGCGCTATTTGTTATGCGTAGCTAAAGTGATATTTTATGATGAAAGATTCATACTAACAATTGGCGACTCCACACAGGCTTTCTTTTTCGACCGCTGTCGTTTTATATATTCCTGCATATCCAACTGTTTCAGACCCTAGGGTTTCTCTTCCATTTTATGTTTTTCCTATTTTTATGGTGCTTTTCACCTCTAAAACCCTCAAACAGTCAAATTTTTAACTTCCGTGTGTTTCTGGCCTTATTGCGCAGGTGACAAACATCAGCTGCAGCTGAGACAACAAAATTTTTCTAAAATTTGCCGCCGAAAGAGCCGGATTTGCAGGTCGCACTTATCTGCCCAAAAAGTGCGACCTGGCCATGAGGGCGCACTTTTCTGCGCCAAATATGCGACTTGGACTTCCAAACAGGTCAGAACCTGCGACCTGCACTGTTTTCTGTAATTTTCCAGCACTTTTTCTGGGTTTATCTGAAGCTTCTGTCAGGGTTTTCCAGCCTCTGCCTCTGCCCGTTTAGACCTGTTTCTGATCTGTTTCACTCAACTAAGTGGGAATCTTTCCCCTTAGGGCTCTAGTACCCTCCACTTTTTGTGGGAGAGTTTTTGCTGTTTCAGAATTCTGAATTTCCAGAGTTTCAGCCTTATTGCTTTCAGATCTGATACCTTAGTTTCAGATCTCTTTAGATCAGCTCTTCCCCCTTTCAAATCACCTCATATAGTTTTGTTTGGGTTCATTTCTAGGGCCGCCTCATTGTCCCTCCTATTTTTAGCTGATATCCTCCTTTTTAGCAGCAACCTTGCCTCTGCCTCTTTGTTGTTCTCTGCACCTATTTTCAACATATTTCTCCTTTAGATCCCAGTCCCTCCCGACATTAGATCTATTGGCCTCCTTTTCGCGTGCTTGGCTTAGTTTTTCCCTCTTATAGATTAGTTTTGAGAGACCCACCTTCTTGGGTTAGATTGATGCATTGATTAGCTGTTAATTTTCTGTTCTTTCCGTCTTATTTACTGCAGATTTATTTTCAGTTATGCATAACACTTTTTCTTTTACTCTCAAAATGTCTGGGTTTAAACAATTAAAATTAACACACGCCACACACCGACCCTAAGTGAAGAAGCGCCTGGTTAACACCGCCTGGCAAAGAATTTAAAATCAATTGTCACTGTACCTCTCTGCCCTTGACCTCACTTGATTTTGTCCCTCCCTGCCCTTGTCGGTTTTTCTTCTTCCTGTCATCATTGTGCCCCCAAGGTGCCTCTCCCGGAGACTTCTTGGCCTTCACCCTCAGTTTCCGCTTGGTCGACTTCCTCCTTCCCGTCGTCATCGAGTAAGTCCTCCCCTGAGTCCGCACTCCGACTCTTCTTCTCATTGTTTGGGTTCTCCCCCTACTCCTGGTTCTCCCCCTGTCACTTTCACCATGTCTACTTCAGGGCCTACTACCAGCAGCAACCCCAGTACTACTGTTGGGTCTGTTTCCAGTGGAACCACTACAGGACCTACCTCGACTGCCCCATTACTCCCTTATATGGCCAGACTTAGTCTCCCCGATTTCAATCAACTGATAAATGACCCTATCCGCCATGATGTTAGTTGGCCTGCTATGCCAACCAAGCTCCCCTCTGACATTCCCAAGTTCCAAGGCCTTGCTAGTGAAGATCCCTCTAACCATATTCGATCTTTCCACATGTTGTGTTCCTCCAATTCCATCACCGATGACTCCATTCGTCTTCATTTGTTCCAACGCACGCTTACCTGTGAAGCTTCTAAATGGTATCTTGATCAAGCCACCTTTTCCCATACCACCTTTGCGACCATTGCCCAAGCCTTCTTATCTTATTTCCAGCTCCCTCTCCGATATGACACTAGCACTGAACTCTTGACTTCTTTTCATCAATCCTCTTCGACCCGCCTTTCTGCTCGTGTACAAGAATGGCGACGAAGACGAAGCTTGTGTCACGCTCCCCCCTTTGAAGATCGAGTTTACATGGACTGGTTCCTTCGCTCTCTCTTACCTCCCATTAGCAAATATGTCGCATCCCATTTTCCCCAAATCGAAGAAGTCACCCTCCCAATAGCCTTGAAATATGACCTTATCTATGCCCAATCCGGTTATGTTTATACCATCCTTCCTGACCTCCCCAAGCCCGGTGGCCCTAATGCCTCGAGGGCATCTCACTTTGCCGACGGTATCGTTGGAACCCTGTCACATACCCCTGCTCAACTTCCTCTGGGCTATGGTTTCCCTCCAGGAGGGGCCAGCCCCTCCGGCACGTTCCCCCCTCCAGGTAGCATGTATCCAGGATACAGCACACCTCCTCCTTTTTCCCACACTCCTGCTTACCTCAATGTTTCCCATCCTACCTCTTATCCGTACCCACCACCTGGTGTCCCATCTCCTCCAGCATTTGGACCGCCCACTCCCTTGCCTTCTCCACCCCCACAACCGCACTTACTACCCCCTCCAGGGCAAGTATTTGCACAGCAGGGGGCACCTAATTTTCTTCCTTCTCAAAGAAGGAGAAGAGGAAATCAATCTGCTTTTGGTAATCGTGGATCCAATCCTTCCAGTATTGACTCTACCACTGCCAACCAGCCACAGGGTTCTCAGTCTAAGCTGGACAGGCCGCTTCGCACCAATAAGCCCTGTTCTTGTTGTGGTGTTTATGGTCACTACACTCACGATTGTCCTTTATTACCACAAATGCGGCAGATGTGGGAATCTCAGGCCACCGTGAGGGGACAACACTCCTCCCCTACTATCCCTCCCACTCCAACTACTTCCCAACCCGCTGTGTTTACCGATCCTTTCCCTCAACAAGGATTCATGGCCACTCAACCACCTCATGCTCCGGTAACCACTCAATCTTCCCCTTCTGGTTCCTTCGATTACCAGATTCTCATGATGGCCTCTGAACCACCTCTCACCGTCGACCTCAACCCTCAAACTTGGTCTCGTCAGCATTCCACACCTCCTATTACGGCTATCCTCGAGTCCCCATCTTCAGGTCCTACAGAGCCTCTGTCGACACCCAATGGTCCCTTGCAAATACCTCCGCCCAAAGCTGAGGCTCATAATAAGACTCCTAAGGGCCCCTTACATCGAAATGCTACCCCTGGTCGGGCTGCCCATTCATACAATATAGTAGATGATCTGGCACAATCTCCTGCTGCCATTTCAACACTGGAACTCCTCCCGTCGTGTCCTTCTCAAAAGAAGGCTCTACTATCTGCCGTGGGTGTTGTAGATCCTGTTGATGACCAATTGATTTTCTTCGACGCCCGTCAGTCAGACCCTCCCCCTCTTCCTCCTTCTGTTGCTTTCCAAATCCCAGTCAAAATCCGAAATTCCACTGTCGCTCGGTGTATTATTGATGAGGGGGCATCCACCTGTGTAATGTCCGCTTCAGTTTGGAAACAACTTAGATCCCCTGAGCTGGCCCCTTCCACAATCACCCTTCGTGCGTGGGATGGCCATACCTCCCAGCCCATTGGCCTATTTCGTAATTGTCCTATCACCCTTGCAGGAAAAACTGTTTGTGTCGACGTTGAAGTTATCGACGCCCCTCTTGACTACAACATTATTTTGGGGCGTAGTTACACCTATGCCATGTCTGTCGTCCCATCCGCAGTCTACTGCAAGATGTTCTTCCCTCATAATTGAAATATTGTCACCATTGACCAGTTGACCTACCATGAACCAAAATCTTAGACCTCCCCTGAGTCCACCATCTCTACTGTCACCAATGAACCAACTGTTGATTCTTGGAACAGTGTCTCCCCTGGCGTCTATAAAGAATCCTCCTTGCTTGGAACCTTTTTAGACCTTCCTCCCGTACTCGATCCTAGCATGGCGAATGTTTGCATGATGCAATCTTCTTAGGCTGACCTTGCACAGCCCATATTGGCTAGTAAGCAAACACACCCTCACCTAACTCCACCAGCTCCTAGCCCTTCGCCCCTGCTAGCCCACCTTCTTCCTTCGGAATCTCCTCCCCCGAACATTCCTCCTGGCCATTTCCCTGCTGGTCAGATTCCTTTCCTTGATCCCCATCCTAGTGCTCATTCTGTCCCTATCTTGGCTACCCTATCCCTCCCCAACTTGACCTTGGGCATACCTGTCTGGTACCTAGACCCCCCAGCCCCTACCCTACCTGGCCAACCCAAACCTTATCTTGCTTTGACCCCGGTTCAACCGATACCCATGGCTTCTCCCGCTGCACTTGTACCTCAGTCCCCTCATCAGGAACCACCCCCTATGGCGACCATGTCAGGTGCCACTAGCCAAGCTCGCAGGGGGGCATCCAAGGACAAAGCTGCCCCGACAACTTCTGCCCCTCCTCGACCTCTAAAGCATCCCATCCAGTGTGCTTTGTGCGATGTTGTCGGACATGCTACCCATACTTGCCCTGAATTACCACATCTCAAAACAATGGTCAATGAGACGTTTCCTGAATCTTCTCTTCCTAAAGTCTCTGTCACCAAACATGATTCTCTTCCTAAACTTAAACACTTGCGCACCAATCACCCTTGTTCTTTGTGCGATTTCCATGGACATGACACCCATCTTTATCCCCGCCTTGATGAGTATCGCACTTCTTTAGCTGCATACCGCCAATTCGAAGCCGCACTTTCCCATCATCCTTCTTCCCTACCACCAGACCCCATGTCTCCCCCGATTACCATTCCTCATCCTGATACTGAAATGACCGAAACTTCAGCCACTATTTTCTAGCTTTCCTCATCCCCGCGTTTCTCGGCACCCGACCCCTTAGTGCCTTCCTCCACCGGTTCACTCAATCACTCATTTGTTCGCTCTGCTGTCACCCCTCATGCCGACACACACGTGAGCCTTCCCCCTCCAAATCAGGTGTCTCATATTTCTACCTCCTCAGATCCTCCTCTTCCTCCCACCCTTCCCATCTTTTAGACCGATGAAGACATCATGGAAGCCATGACCGCACCTAATTTTCCGTGGGATGATATGCACCATCATGCATACTTCCTACCACACCAGTCCCATGACCAATATACCCTCGAATCTAAATACTTCATTCCCGATAAAGTTGATTGGTTCAAAAACCCCATCCCTGCACCTGACGCTTTCAAAGAAGGCAATATGGCTAATATCTCTCCTACCATCAAAATAGACATTTCTGTCACACCAGGTATTGAAGAACATATCACCATGGGTGCCCAATGCACTCCAGAAGAAATTGAAGCCTACACCAAGCTCTTCAAAGAATTCCGTGATATTTTCACTTGGTCCTACTCAGAAATGCCCGGACTCGATCCTGCCATTGTCGAACATCACATCGACACATGGCATGATGCCATTCCAGTCCGTCAAAAGTTGAGACCCATTTATCCTTCTAGACGCGAAGCCATCAAAGCTGAAATCAATAAGCTCTGGCAGGCTGGTTTCATTTACCCCATCGAATATACCACTTGGGTGTCTAACCCAGTTCCCGTCCTCAAAAAACAAGGCACCATTCGTGTTTGCACCGAATTTCGCGATCTGAACAAAGCTTGTCCCAAAGACAACTTCCCCACACCATTTATTGACCAAATCATAGATGAGTGTGCGGGGCACGAGATTCTCTCCTTTATGGATGGCTTCTCTGGATACAACCAAATTGTTATCCGTCGTGCTGATCAACTTAAATCCGCGTTCATTAGTCCGTGGGGCACTTTCGCATACCGAGTCATGCCATTTGGCCTTAAAAACACCAGCGCCACCTTTCAATGAGCCATGTCTTATTATTTCTATGACTTAGCCCATATTATCCTTTCCTATTTAGATGACCTTACTGCACGTTTTAAACATCGGGCGCAACACCTTCATGATCTGCGTACCATTTTTCTCCGATGTCGCAAGTATAACATTCGCCTTAACCCATTGAAATGTGTCTTATGTGTTCCTGCCGGTCGTCTCCTCGGCTTCATCGTGTCAAACGACGGGATAAATCTCGACCCTTTGAAGGTTCAAGCCATTCTTGAACTTCCTATGCCTCGTACCTTACGCGACCGTTAGCCACCTATAATATTTTGTTATACCAAAAGGTGGCTAAGATCTTTTTTGAGCCTCTAAGGAACGGCTTCCTTAAAATTCTTCGCTCTCACACCCCATTTGTCTGGGATACATATGCTCAAGAGTCTTTTGATGCCCTCAAGCATGCTCTCACATCCGCTCCCTTGATACGTCCCCCTAATTTTGACCGAGATTTCATCCTATACATCTCCACTTCCACCTATTTGGTTGTGTTGACACCTAATCCTATGGATGGGTGTGCACATTTATTTTTGTATATTATTTGTTATTAGGAAATAAGGAAGGCCAAGAGTCATTGGGAGCTGAATCACAATAGCCTCACCTCCCATCTATATAAGCATGTACATTCTTCAGCTAATATACATTGCAGTTTTGAGGAGTTACCTCCTGGTTTGACATGGTATCAGAGCCAGCCCCACATTTGGCATTTCTGCCCTGTGGTGTAACTCCCTACCCTTTGCTCAGTCAATTTTATTAATTGTTTTCTGCTGCTCCTAATTGCTAGACTGTTATTCTGCATTTTTTTTCCCTATTTAGCACTGACATTTGCAGGCTCTGTCAATCTGCAAATTGCAGGCTCTGCCAGTCCAGCAGTCCTGCAACTGTCTTCTGCAGATTCAATTTCAAATTTTTTTTATGTAACAGCCCTTTTTGGGCCTCCACTTCTTCCCATACGCATTCATCCTGCGCCCTCACTCCCCCTCTCCCTGATCCCTCACACCATCCCCATCGCTCTCTACAGCAATCTTCCTACCCCAGCCTCCCTTCTCCCTTGCGCAAACCGCTCATTTCCCTTTACATCTACGCTCCACAATTCTCGACCTGCATCGAACACTCCACTCACCACGCACATTACATTAACTCTCGACTACACATTACGCTTTCCCCTCTCACCTGAACGCTGGTATCAACGCTGTCAAGGTCGAGGTCGGAGGTTAATGCTGTTAACACAGGTCGGAGGTTAATGCTGTCTGTCGACATATTAAAACGCTGTTTGACAACGCTGTATCATCACTACTTCAACCCTTACGCCCTCACAGCTCCTATACTCTCGATTCCCCAACTGTTAACGCGGCCACGTTTGTAAAGCTCCCTCCTCGGCCTCCATTCCCTACACCCTCTGCATGTAGCGCTCACTCCACGCGTTCAACCTTCCTGCTCGCTATCTCCCCTACATCCCTGTCGGCCCCCCTACATCCTTGCCGGCCCTCCTCACAGCGTTGAAACGTGTTTTAAATACACTTCTTCAATCTTCAAACTCACTACAACAGCGTGCATA
This sequence comes from Pinus albicaulis, assembly GCA_034641835.2. NCBI lineage: Eukaryota > Viridiplantae > Streptophyta > Pinopsida > Pinales > Pinaceae > Pinus > Pinus albicaulis. The sequence continues at coordinate 1,805,198,457 of CM076578.1, read as the reverse complement.
TCTTAGGTTTGGATTGTTGATTGCAAACAACATCTACACCCACGGTCTTCGGCTGTTTGCCTATTCATATATTTGTTATATATTTGTTATATATTTCTGTGTTGACATTGCATATATTTGTTATATATTTCATAATTCCGCCCACGCTCATACTTCCCATTACGCCCTTTTCAATATCGCCCTCCCTTCCATATCATTCCACCTTTTTCCATATACACTTTTCCCCAAACAAAAAAAAAATACATTTTTTTTATGCAGAATTCAGTCTATAGCATAGAGTGTTTTTTTAAAATTCAGTCTCCAGCAAAGTTTTCTGAGCAGATATAGTTTCCAGAAAGAGTTTTTAAACTCAGAAAATTTTTTCCAGAAAGAGTTTTTGCCCCTGTATTTGAAATATTTCAAGAGTTTGAAGTTTTATAGCAGAATTTGTTTCCTCTTCAGAAGATTTTTTCCAGCAGTCTAATGCATTCTCTCATCTCTATTGTTGGGATAGTTCTCTCTGGAAAAGAGAACTATCTTGAATGGTCTCGGAAGATTAAACACACACTCATTTTTAATGAGCTGTGGAGAGGAATCTGTGAAGGACAAGCAGAAAATCCACCAGAGAAGCCCACTTCAGACAAAGAGCTTGCCATCTGGGAAAACAAGAACTGCAAGGCCTATGCCTGGATTGCAGCTTCAGTAAGTGAAGAGGTGAGTCGCCATATTTCATCATTCTCAAATGCCTTTGAAGCCTTGAAGAAACTAAAAGAACTCTATGACTCACATTCAGAATTAGAAAATGTTCAATTGATGATTAAGCTGTTCAGTTTTGAAATGAAGAATGATGATCCCCTTGCTTTAGCTTCAGAAGTAAGATCTATAATGCATGACATTGAAAACACTGGTGTAAAAATGGACATACCTCTCATAGCATATGTTAAGGCATTATATCCGACTTACTCACATTATCTTGAGTCTTTGCAAGAAAGTGGAAACCTTGAACAAATCACCTTTGATAAACTTGAGCAGAAGTTTGCAGAAAGAGAGAAAGCTTTTGGGAAGATGACAGTCCCTTCATCTTCCGAAGAGGCTGCATATTTGGCACATAGAGAAAAGAATCATGCTCCAGATTCATTCAGAGGAAGAGGTGGCAGAAGAGGAAGAGGAAGAAGGAACTTCACAGAAAGGGGGGGCAGACAAGCTGACAAATCCCATCTTCATTGCACACGCCGCAATAGAGATGGACATGATGCACCCAAATGCAGAACACCATGGAACAAAATTGAGCAGCACAGAAATCAAGACAAAGGTAAAACCAATGACAAAGACAAAGGTAAAGCACCTTAATCCGCTCACTATGTTCTAGCACATTGTAACAATGGAGTAACTGAAAACCTCTTTGATGTTTCATTTACTTCATGGAGAGATGATTGGTTGCTAGATTCAGGAGCAACATGTCACATGACATTTAGAAAAGATTTTTTTGAAGAATTCACTGACAAAGTTGATGGAGCAGTATATTTCATAGATAAATCCAAACTCAAGCCATCAGGGCTTGGCACAGTCAGGCTTAAACTGCCTGGTCTTCCTGATCATATCCTACATGAGGTTCTATACCTCCCGGAGTTGAAGAGAAACTTGCTGTCCCTGATCGAAATCCGGCAGCAAGGACACTCATTTCACTTGTTTGATGGCAAGGCAGAGGTCATATCAGCATCAGATCACTCACTTGTCATGGAGGGAATAGAAGAAGGGAGACTCTTGAAGCTGAAAGGTTCATCTGCTCATGCTCAAAACTTTGCTTTCAGTTCATATCATGATGAAGGTACATTTCCATCAAGTCTTTTATGGCATGCTAGATTTGGACACTTAAATTATGACAGCCTTCGTTTGTTGAAGAAAAATGGTGTTGATGGACTACCTACAATTCCTAGAAAACCTAAGGAATGTGATGCATGTATTCTAGAAAAGCATAGCAAACAGCCATTTCATGATTCACACTCAAGAGCACATAGGAAACTTGAACTTGTTCATTCAGATTTATGTGGCCCTATGCCTATTGCTTCTGCAAATGGAAACAAATACATGATGACATTTATTGATGACTACACCAGGATGTGTTGGATTTACTTACTGAAGAATAAGTCTAATGCTTTTCAAACTTTCAAGAATTTTCATGTATGGATTGAAAATGATGCACAAACACATATTGGCTCTCTACGTACTGATAATGGAAAAGAATACACTTCAAACGAATTTGAAAATTATCTTCGTCAACATGGAATCAAACATCAAACCACTGTGCCATATAATCCACAAAAGAACGGTATAGATGAAAGAATGAACAGAACCATCTTAAATATGGTCCGCTCCATGCTATTTTTCAAGAATGTAAAATTGATGTTTTGGGCTGATGCAGTTCTATGTGCTGTTTACATAAAGAATAGGTGTCCTTCAAGTTCAATTAGAAACAAAACTCCTTTTGATATGTGGCATGGCCACATTCCTTCGGTAAAGCATTTCAGGGTCTTTGGGTCCACCTGTTATGCCTTGATACCCAAGGGTCAAAGGAACAAACTTGGTGCTAGAACCAGAAAATGTATCTTCTTGGGGTACTCCAATACCTCCAAAGGATATCGTCTCTATGATGAAGCAAATAAGAAGTTTGTGATAGCAAGAGATGTCATATTTCTTGAATCATCCAAGAGTGACAAGGTTGTTGAGCGGCAACTTGATCGCCTGGATAGATTCACACATACAAAGTCTTTCAAAGAATTTGATAATGTGATTCCACACCTTGAAGGGGGGATTCCGATATTGAATCAAACTGTGGAATCATTTCCTGAACCACACTCTCCCCCACATGAAGAAACAACCACAGATGACACATTGGATGATGTGATTGACAGAATTTGGAGATTGAATCTTGAATCAATCCCAACTCAGTCAAGTGACCAGCCTGGGCCATCTCAGAAAGGTCCTCCCAAATGGCTGACAAAGACACTGGAGGATGTTCATCCTGATGAGGTTGGAAAAACAGGAACAAGAAGTTCCACTCAAGAAATCGAAGGTGATGTAGATAATTCTGATTCTCCTGTTGATATGGATATTGCTTATAACTGTGAATTGAGTTTTTCTACAGATCATGAACCAACTTCCTTCAAAGAAGCCGCTTCTCATGATGAATGGAAAGAAGCGATGCAGAAGGAGTATGATGCCTTGATAAAGAATGGCACTTGGAAGCTGGTTGATCCGCCTTTGGGAGCGAAACCAATTGGCTGCAAGTGGGTCTACAAGAATAAGTACAAAGCAGACGGCTCACTTGACAAGCACAAGGCCAGGCTTGTGGCAAAAGGATTCGCACAGAAGGAAGGAATTGATTATGAAGAAACGTTTTCTCCCACAGCAAAATGGACCACCATCCGGACTCTCTTTGCCTTAGCAGCTCAGAGTGGATGGAAAGTTCATCAAATGGATGTAAAAACAACCTTCTTGAATGGAGATCTCAAGGAGAAAGTTTATATGTCCCAGCCAGAAGGATTTGTGATAAAGGGTCAAGAACACAAAGTTTGCAAACTTGTGAAATCCTTGTATGGCCTCAAGCAAGCACCACGAGCCTGGTATGAGAAGTTGACCGAGCATCTTCTGAAACTTGATTTCAACACTTTGATCTTGATGATGCAACTTTGTTTGTTAAGAAAGTTGGAAAAACAGTTGTATATCTTGTGGTATATGTAGATGATCTTTTGATAACAGGAAACAATGAGAGCTATATTGCATCCATGAAGAAAGAGTTGAAGAAAGGTTTTGAAATGACTGATTTGGGCCATGTTCATTACTATTTGGGTATTGAAGTAATTCAACATCCTAAATTCATCTTTCTTTCTCAGAAGAAGTACATTGGAGATCTCTTGAACAAATTTGGCATGGATGATTGTAAACCCTTAGGCACTCCAATGGAACAAAAATTGAAGCTCACATCAGTTGAAGGGAAGGGATTTGAGGATGCAACTAAGTATAGACAGCTTGTAGGAAGTCTTATCTATCTGACCACCACCAGACCTGACATCTCACTTGCTGTTGGAATCCTCTCAAGGTTCATGCAAAAACCTTGTGAAGGACATTGGTCTGCTGCAAAAAGAGTACTAAGGTACTTGAAGGGGACTCAAGACTTTGGACTCAAATATACAGAGGTAGGGGACTTCATCTTGACTGGATACTCTGATTCAGACTTTGATGGCGACAAAGAAACAGGGGTGTCTACTACAGGTTACACCATGAGTCTTGGATCAGGAGCTGTCTCATGGAGATCACGCAAACAGTCAGTTCCAGCAGATTCCACGACCGAGGCAGAATATGTGGCAGCAGCTGAAGCAACAAAGGAAATTGTGTGGCTCCGGAAAATCCTCGAAGATTTGCAGATGAAACAAATGTATTCCACTCCACTCATGATCGACAACACTTCTGCAATAAAGTTGGCCAAGAACCCAAAGTTCCATGATCGAACAAAGCACATCAATACAAAGTACCATCTCATTCAACATCATGTTCAAGCCAAAACCATCCATCTACATCATTGTTCCACAAATGAGCAAACTGCTGACATCTTCACCAAAGCACTTGGAAGAGAAAAGTTTGAAAAGTTCAGATCGATGCTTGGACTCACCAACATCCCTTCGGATTAAAAGGGGGAATGTTGACACCTAATCCTATGGATGGGTGTGCACATTTATTTTTGTATATTATTTGTTATTAGGAAATAAGGAAGGCCAAGAGTCATTGGGAGCTGAATCCCAATAGCCTCACCTCCCATCTATATAAGCATGTACATTCTTCAGCTAATATACATTGCAGTTTTGAGGAGTTACCTCCTGGTTTGATAGGTTGCTGGCATACTTATCCAAGAATATGATAATGGTATCGAACATGTGATCTATTATGTCAGTAAGAACCTTGCCGGGCCACCTGTGTCCTATTCGCATGAAGAAAAATTAGCACTAGCTGTCGTGTTCTCGGTCCAAAAATTGCGTCATTATATCCTCATGCATTCCACCAAGGTTGTGACTGATTCCAACCCCATGGCTTTCCTATTGAGTCGCCGCATCCTTAGTGAGAAGTATGCTCATTGGGTCATTATCCTCCAAGAATTCGACCTTGAATTTGTCACCCCAAGAAGTAAGAAAGGTTTAGTCCTTGCTGAACTCATTTCTGATTTGCCTACAAGGATGCAAGATACTCCCATTAATGATGCTCTTCCCGATGAAAATATGTTTTCCATCACCACCGACAACCCTTGGTACGGTGACATCCTTACTTACTTGCGAACCCAAAAGTTCACCCTTCATCTTGATCATGATGCTCGACGACGTATCCGACACCAAGCCTCTCGTTACCTTCTAATCGGCGATGACCTTTATTGTCGTGGAGTAGATACTGTCCTTTGTCGTTGCCTCACACACGCTGAAGCCGAGCAAGTCCTCAATGCCTGTCATAGCGGCGCTTGTGGTGGCCACCTCTCCGGTCTCGTCACCACCCAAAAAATCATGTGTGCTGGATATTTTTTGCCTTCTCTCTTCAGTGATTGCATTGAAGCAGTCAAACACTGTTCCAATTGCCAAAACTTTGCCCCGAAGGTGCAAGCTCCTCCTGCTCCTCTCCATCATGTCGTCACATCTGGTCCTTTTTGTAAATGGGCCATCGAATTTATGGAACGTCGACCTCCCTCTACGGGTAACCATAAATATATCATAGTGTTGGTTGACTATTTCACTAAATGGGCCGAGGAAATGCCCACATTCAACAATACGGCAACCACTGCATCCCTCTTTTTCTTTAACCATGTCATTGCTCGATTCGGAGTTCCAAAAAAGTTAGTCTCGGACCATGGCTGACATTTCAAAGATCAGATTTCGCATGAGCTCTCCTCCCTATTGGGTTTTGAGCACCACTATTCATCTTCCTATTACCCCCAAGGTAATGGCCAAGTTGAAGCGGTCAACAAAATTCTTAAGACCATGCTTCAACGAACGGTGAATAAGCAGAAAACCAATTGGCATCTCATGTTGTTCCCTGCTTTGTGGGCTTATCTTACTTTTGTTAAAACAGCCATCGGTTTCACTCCTTTCCACCTTGTCTTTGGTGAGGAGGTAATCTTACCAATCAAGTGTGAAACCCCTTCCCTTCACTTGGCCGTCGAACTTCTCCCTGATACCCAACCTTTAGAGCAACGACTTATCATGCTCGAGTGTGCCTCTGAAGACCATCGTGTTGCATTACAAACTCTTGAAGCGACCAAAAATCACACCAAAGCTCAGTATGACCGAAAATTCCACCCTCATACCTTCCATGAAGGTGACCTTGTTCTAGTATATGACCAGGCCCACGATACCCTCAGTCATGGGAAATTCGACTCATTATGGCTAGGTCCTTACATTATCAATAAAGACCTTGGTAAGGGGGCATATATTTTAGAGGACTTTGAAGGCCACATCCTTCCTAATCCTCACAATGCACTCTATCTTAAGAGATATTACCCTTAGCATTTCCCATTCGAAATGCGTGTTTTATTTTCTTCTAGATAGCCAGCATCTGTTTCTTTTGCATCTCGCTACTTCACCAGGACACCTGTTGTCCATGAAGCCTTACTTCACCTCCCCTCAAAATCGGATTTTCTCACTTACAACACATGTCATTGGGGGCACTACCTTGCCTCTATACCCATTCCTGTTCGTGTCAATTTCCGTCATGAGATACCATTTTGTACTCATGTTTTGTTTATGATCCCCTTTGGATCCTCCCCCATTTCATCATCATCATTAGTGTCTATCTGTTTGTCGCTCTACTATTTTCCCTCGTGCCTTAGTTGGGGTTCCCTTATTTCCTCACCTATGACGGACCTACTTCTGTCGACATCAGCTCATTTACTCCAGCAGCCAGGTCTAGGGGGCAGTGTACCTTGGTTCGACCTCTTCTCAACATGATCGTGATCTATACACTTGATGGTCCAGTGATGTAGTAGCAGCTATTGGTGATTCCTGGGCGTGTGTGAGATGTCTCAACCCTCATGAGGGGGTGGCCCTACAGGTAGCCCCCCACATGCTCGGATGACTTCTTCATTTCCACCCTTGATGCAGCTCCTCTCATTTGATGATATCGGCCTCAACCGCTTGCAGCGCCTCTTCAATTTGCATGTATCAGTCAGATTTTGTAAGCCCTTCCACCTGTGTAGGGGGCATTTGGGTATATTTGTATCTCATGTACTAAAATCTTCTTGTATAAGTCCTGAAGGTTATTCCAGGCATCGCATGTATGTGGGATTCATCATTTTATTTATCTAGCTCATGTTTAGGCCATCACATGCTTCATTATTGTGTTCCGTGGTTTTCCGGGTGCCTTATTCTTTGTACTATTGTATCGGCGGACATAGGTATGCCTTCCCCACTGCCTTTAACACTGTTACTACTTCATCAGCTAGAGACTTGTTACACCTGTAAGTCTCGTCTCCTCCGAGTCTAGTCCTTTAGCACATTAGACTACCTTACATTCCTCTCTCTCACTTCCCTCTTGATGCCTAGTGATTGAGTTCTTACAACATACTTCGGTGATACGATTTGCTCCTAACACTCGTACTTTGGGGGGCAATCTGTTACACCATTTTTTTGGTCATCTAACTCATTATCATTAGATGAACCCAAGTAAACCATGTAAGACCAATTTTACCCTAAGTAAAATTTCTTTCACCATGTAAAATAACATTTGTCTATATTTCCTGGTCATATTTAACCCAAAACAAGGAAATTAATTAAGTAAATCATTATTTATTTAATTATTTCCTAGGAATAAGTTATTCAAATCATTATTTAAATAATATTCCTAGTTAAATTTGACTAAATCATTTTTAAATAATTAAATAAATCATTATTTATTTAATTATATTCCCATCATCTCCCTAAAATAATAAATAAATAATTTATTTATTTATTGTTTATAAATAAAGGAATTGACCCAAGTCAAAAGACATTTTCCCTCCAACAAATATAATAAAATATTCCTAAAGGGTGATTCTAGAATTTGATTAACAATATTTTATTCATGCACCGAGTTCTAGAACACCCCAATATTTTGTTATAAATAGAAGGGTTTTTCCCATTCATTGGTCACCTTCATTGCATTAGATCACACTGGATCTACTCTTGGTCACCATTTTCCATTTTTTCTTTGTGAGCTCCCATCGAGTTTTATTTTTGTCAGGATTTTCTACCACAATAAGAGAGAGGAATTTTAGATCTGAAACACTGAGGACTTTCAAGAACCCATCCCATTGAGGAAAACCGGAAAACACCTTTCTTGTTTTCCTCTCAGGTGCCCCATTCTTTAATATAATATAAAAAATTCTTTTAAACAGATTGTTCTTGTCTTCTCTATTGGATGCATGGAGCCATATTATATTTTATCTGCTTAATATATTTTATGCTTAGATCTGAATTTGTGCAGGAGACTTAAAGATATTTTGCAGCCATAATCGATGTTAGGGATATTTGTTATGTGTAGCTAAAGTGATATTTTACGACGAAAGATTCATAATAACAATGCCGGTGCTCAAAGGCCTATTTCTCAAGAAATTCCATCTTACCCTGGTTATGCTCAACCTGAACTTAATAGACAGTTTCCCTTTGTTGTAACTTTAGAGTTACCATTTTTAAATCAGCTAACCAACGATCCAATTAACTATGCTCCTTTGTGGCCAGTGATACCTCATAAACTTCCCTTGGATATTCCTAACTTCAATTAAAACCCTAGGGAAGACCTGTCGACTCATGTTATGATTTATCATTTATAGTGTTCATCAAATTCCCCAAATGATGATTCTATTCAACTACATATTTTCCAGCCTACACTCACAGTTCATGCTGCAAAATGGTATATTGAGCTACCTAGAGCTTCTTTTGATAATTTCACTTCCCTAGCTACTGTATTTTTGACTCACTTCTAGTTACCCATACAATATGAAACTGGAACAGAACTCTTGACAAATTTCAAACAGACTAATGATACTAACATTTCTGGTCATATTCATGAGTGGCGTTGTCGTCGTAGAATGGTTAAGACATTTGTTCCTGATTATCTCCTTGCTGAGTGGTTCATTAAGTCCCTGTTACCATCTATAATTGAGGATGTGGCTAATGGTGGCGTCATCACAGAGGAGAAAGTTATTTCTCATGCCCAATATTTAGACTTGATTTATACTCAATCTGGCACGCTCTATGAAAAAATTCCTAATGCGTCGAGATCTAATTTTACTGTTCCTCCTCAATTAAAGGACTCTCATGCTGGAGATGGCTTGATTGGAACTAAAATCACACATCATACTACTATATCTGATCTTGCACCTTCTTCCAAAATTAATGATGTGTCGTTTGACAAGGGAAAAAGTGACAAGCAACCCGGAAGTAAGAAAAAGGGGAAATCTAAGAAAAAAAAAACTTCTAACCCATAGGAAAGATAATTTGATCAATCGTCTGGACATAGAAAACCTCGTTATCCATACATAATCTATAATGAGGAACATTTTGTTCAGGATTTTCCTCACTGCATTGAAGTCTCAAATATCATTAAGACTTCCAATGCGTCAACTGTGTTGACAGATCTGTTTCCGAATCCAGAAAAAAATTTGGTTGCTATGGATCCAGCTTCTAGTTCCCAAGTGCTTATGTTATCTCTCACAAAACATTCAACAGATATTTTGGTGTCAACGTGTAATAAATATTATGGTAGGTAGGCCACTGATCAACCTACTACCTCGACTACAAATCCGTCTACGAAATCAATACCTCCAACTATTATTCCTGAATTGAAAATCAAGCCACCAAAGGGAGTAATTCATAAATAAACATATAATCCTCGAGCAAGAGCTGCCCAAAATTATAATATAGTTGAATATTTGGCTCAATCCCCTTCAACTATGTCTTCTCTTAAGGTATTACAAAATTTTTCATCCCAAAAATAGGCTTTATTGTCGGTTATTGGTGGAATTGATCCAACTGATTCTAATCTTGTCATCTTTAATCATACGGGATATGTGCCGCAACTACCAGTAGAATTGGAATTCTCCATAAAATTAAATGTTCTCAATCACCTTGTTCATAATACTATTATTGATGAGGGAGCATCTATGTGCATTATATCTCGAAATTGTTGGAAGTCACTTGGCTCGCCACTTTTGTCACAATCATCAACGATGTTGAAGGCTTTCGATGGACATACATATAAGCCTTGTGGTATTATTAATAACCTGCATGTTGAACTGGGGGGGGAAATAGTGAATGTTGATGTTGAGGTTGTTGATGGACTCCTTGAATATAATATTCTACTTGTAAGGCCATGGGTATATGAAATGACTACAATTGTTTCTACATATTTTAGAATGATTGCCTTTCCATACAAAGGTCCAATTATAATCATAAATCAACTATCCTTCTTTTCCTCCTCTTCGTAGGTAACTGGAAATGTTCAGTTCATTCACATACCCCAACTAGCACTTTAGAACATTGTTGTAGGAATTTTAAAGGATTCCACTATCATGGGAACCTTTGCATTACTATCGCCCGCGACGTCGGCAGAAATTGCAAGTATAAAAACCTGCTACATGATCCCTTCACCTCCATATAGCTTAAGGGAAAGTACAGATGATTCTGAAATTGTTACGTTGGATGAGTTTCTATCGCCCAGCCCTATTGAGCTAGCATAGAAATCAATCTATTTGGCTTGGGCAACAAATCCGAAATTAGCATCGTTGATTTTTTGGGTTGATCGTTACTTAGAATTTGGTACTCTGTCTGATCCATTTTCCTCAATTTTCTTGACAGATGAGAATATTTTGGAAGCCATGATGTCAGAAGGAGAACCATGGAAAGATTATCATCATCATTCCCATATTCCATATTATGAAGAAAATCATCTTAGTGAACTATATCACCCATCAATAAAAAATGTCTCTTTGAATTATTTACCTATTAATGCAATCGATTCCGAGAAAAACCTGTCAAATATTGAAGAAGCCATTTATATCGATATTTCGACTAAACATGCCATTGTAGAAAATATTCATGTCGGTGTATCTTGTTCTCCATCAGATTTCGAATCATATCGCTCTCTATTTCATGAATTCCATGATGTATTTTCTTGGTCTTACAAGGAAATGCCAGGCATAGATACTAGTATTATTGAACACACTATTAATATGTATCCTGATGTCAAACCGGTGCATCATCGGGTTCATCCCATTCATCTAAAGAAAGCCACTACCATCAAAGTAGAATTTTAAAAGCTCTTACATGCTGGTTTCATTTACCCTATTCTGTTAACTGAGTCCGTTTCCAATATCGTTCTTGTCATGAAAAAACAAGGGACCATTAGAGTTTCTGTCGATTATCGGGACACCAACATTGCTTGTCCAAAAGACAACTATCTTACTCCCTTTATCGACTAGATTATTGACGATTGTGCTGGATGTGAAATGTTTTCGTTCATGGATGGATTTTCTGGCTATAATCAAATCAATAGCTGCCTAGAGGATCAACATAAGACAACATTCATCTATCCCTGGGTCACATTCCCTTATAGGAAACTACTATTTGGTTTAAAGAACATTGGGGAAACTTTTCAAAAAGGAATGAAGTATGCTTTCAATGACATCAAGCACATTGTACAACCTTATCTAGATGATTTACGCGTGCATTCACAAAATTGGATTGATCACCCAATCCATCTGAGAGCCATATTCTTACGTTTTCAACACTACAAAATGTGCCTCAATCCACATAAATGTGTGTTTTTTGTTGGTTCTGGTACTTTTCTTGGATTCGTAGTCTCAAAATAAGGAATTTGAATCAACCCATTGAAGGTTCAAGCCATTCTGGATTTTCCTACACCATCAAATTTACTTCAGATATAGAAACTTCAAGGAAAGGCTAACTTCCTAAGAAGTTTCATTCCAAAGTACGCCGAAATAGCTAAAGGATTTACTCAACTCTTGAAAAAGGGGGTTCCCTTCCATTGAGACCAAGTTGTGGAAGATTCTTTTGATGCTGTCAAGGACTCTCTTGTCCGAGTGTCATTAATGTATCCCCCTAATTATCAAAATGATTATATCCTATATATCACCCTGGCCGAAACTAACATTGCTATAGTTTTGGTCCAAGTAGAAGAAGGAATTGAACATCCTATCCATTATTTGAGTCGTAATCTCAATGATATGGAAGTTAAGTATTCATACGTAGAAAATATTGCCTTGGTAGCTATTCAACCTATCCAAATATTTCACCACTATATCCATCTTTGAAAGGCCGTTGTTGTTTCAAATTGCAACCCCATGACTTATATCTTATCACGTCAATTTATGGGTGGTAAATATTCAAAATGGATTTTCATTTTGCAGGAATTTTATTTGGAATTCATGAAATCCAAGTCAAAGAAGTCTTTAGTTTTGGCTCAGCTTCTCTGTGACCTTCCCTCTAATAGTATTGCAACTATGTCAGAACCATCAATTCCTGATGAGTCTCTATTTATGATCAGATCATCTGATCCTTGGTATGGAGATTTCATCATTTATATCCAAACTCAAACTTTTCGACCTGATACCTCTCACTCTAAATAGTGATGTATTCGATACCAAGCCAAAGATTATCTGATCATCAGCGATACACTTTATCGTCGTGGTGTCGATACCATTTTAAGGAGGTGCCTCACTCATGAGGAGGCTGCAAAGGTTTTAAGTGATTGTCATGCTGGGGCTTGTGGTGGAAATTTATCTAGATATGCTACCGTGCTGAAGATACTCCGTGACAGATACTTTTGGCCTACAATTTTTCGAGACTGGATCCTCGTGGTCAAAATTTTTCATGTGTGCCATATTTTTTATCGTAAAATCGGCAAACCACCAGTGCCAATGCATCATGTCGTCTCTGTAGGACTATTTTCGAAATGGGGTATTGACTTCATGAACTGTAACCATCGTTCGTCTAGGGGGCATGGTTATATTACTATCGCAGTTTACTATTTTACCAAATGGGCCAAAGCGATGTCTACATTCAACAACACAGGATAGACAACTACATTTTTTTTTCTTATATCATGTTATTTCACGGTTTGGGGTCCTGTGGGTTTAAAACTACCTTGAATTTCAATGAAATTTTCTCATCCTTACTATCGGAGCAAATAATATGGAAAAATATGGAGCACCAGAATGGAGATGCCCTATTTGTATGAGGAAGTTTCTAAAACAAAAAAATAAAAATAATTTTTCGAGTGGGAGATCTAAATCTGTAGGGAGATTTAAATCTCTAAGAAATATTGTAAAGGTGTCCTAGAAATGCATAAATGAAGGGCACTTCAAAAATTACTATAGATCTAAAGCTCCTAAGAAAAGAAATATATATGATGATGCTCCTTCTTCAGAGGTGAAAACCACCTCAGATGAAGGTGGGGATGTGTGTTTGGCTTGTTCTTAAAATATGCATGTAGATCATGAGGCATGGTTGATTGACTTAGGTTCATTATTTCACTTCACTCCCCAAAGGGATTGGTTCTACGAGTATGAGAAGTATGATGGTGGTCATGTTTTCTTAGGGGATGATAGGAAGGCTAGAATCATTTGACGTGGAAAATTTAGGTTGAAGCTTCAAGGTGTAATGATTATAACATGTCCTAGTGTTCTACAGATTCCTACATTAGCCATAAATTTTATTTATGTAAGAGAGATGGATGATGCAGGTGTAAAAATAGTGTTCGAGAAAGTTACATGAAAGATGGTTCAGGGAGCACTAGTATTAATGCAAGGAGTTTGGACTGGAACTTTGTACAAGTTTCTAGGTAGCACTGTTAATGATGGGTGTAACAATTCTTTGGTTCCCGAAAGTGGAGAAGAAAGCATACCGATCTCTGGACAAAATACCATGCTATGGCATTAAAGGCTTGGAAATATTGGAGAGAAGGGCCTTTAAATATTGCATGGTAATGGTATGGTAGAAGGTAGATATAATTTCTCTTTGGATTTTGATTTTTGTCAATATTGTGTATATGGGAAGCATAATCGGGTAACTTTTCCCTCTAGTGCTAAGAGGGCGAACAAGATATTAGATCTTGTGCATAGTGATGTGTTTGGACTTGGATCGGTTCCATCACTGGGTAAGTCTATGTACTATGTTTAATTTATACATGACTTCTCAAGGAATATGTGGATATATTTCTTGAAGAATAAATCTGAACTCTTTGAAAGATTTAAAGAATTTAAGGCTCGACTAGAACAACAATTAGAGAAGAAGAGACAAGTGATGAGGACATATAATGGTGGAGATTTTTGCATGAAGTTAATTGAAGAGTTCTCTAAGAAGTGTGGTATAGCACGAAATAATACTACTCCATGCACACCTTAGCAAAACAGAGTTGCAGAAAGAATGAAAATAACATTGATGGAAAAGGAAAGAAGCATGCTCAGTGGTACTGTATTAGGACAAAAATTATGGAAAAAGATAGTGGAGACTGTGTGTTACCTGGTTAACATATCACCTTCATCGACGTTGGAGGATAAGACTCCACATGAGGTATGGATTGGTAAGAAGCCCTCTATTTCACATTTGAGGGTGTTGGATGTCATGTATATGTAGATTTTCCAAAGGAGAAAAGGACCAAGTTGGATAATAAATATGAAAGGTGCATATTTATTGGGTATAATGATGGTTTAAAAGGATACAAGATTTGGAACCTAGAAACAAGGAAGGTTGTGTATAACCAAGATGTGGTGTTTAGAGAGGTGAAAGATATTGTTAAACATGAATCCCTACCAAAGGAACCTAAGAAGATAAAGTTTGAGCTAAAGGAGGATGAATTAGAATCTACAACAAAACATGATTCAGAAGAGGAAGAGCCACAAACTCTAGCTGTGAGAAGGTCAGCTCAAGAAAGAAGAAAACTAGAAAGGTATAGTCCATATGCTTTTTTTTTCAAATTTTTCATTAACTATCATTGATTATGATCCTCGAACTACTAGGGAGGTAGTAGATTCAGAGGATGGAAAACTCTGGAAGGAGGCCATGGTTATGAAATGGCATCCTTTCACAAAAATGAGGCATGGGATTTGGTGGATTTGTCAGCTGAAAGGAAGCCCATTGTGAGAAAATGGGTGTTTAAGAAGAAGATGAATGCAAAGGGAAAGGTGGAGAAATACAAAGCTCAGTTGGTAGCAAAATTTAATTCCTAGTTGCCAGAAATTCATTTGGTGATATTTTTTCATTTGGTTGCCAATATCACTTCTATTAAACTATTTTTATATGTTTCTGGTAAATTTCATTTTGAGATAGAATAGATGGATGTGAATACACATTTTATTCATGGGGATCTGGATGAGTATATCTACTTGAAGGAGCCTAAACTATTTGTGGTGAAGGGTAA
This sequence comes from Pinus albicaulis, assembly GCA_034641835.2. Lineage (NCBI taxonomy): Eukaryota > Viridiplantae > Streptophyta > Pinopsida > Pinales > Pinaceae > Pinus > Pinus albicaulis. Next base: position 1,805,183,028 of record CM076578.1, on the reverse strand, counting down.
GAAAGAGCTAGTATGCGGGTTAAAAATGTCTCTATATGGGTTAAAAAAGTCACCAAGGATGTGGCATCACAAATTTGATACCTATATATGGGGAATTGGCTTCAAAAAAATAAAAAAGGATCATTTTGTGTATTTTAAATTTATTTGTGACTATGTTATTTATTTGGTCTTGTATGTGGATGATATGTTTATCATTGGAAATTAAAAAGAAACTATCCAAGATTTGAAGACCCAATCGTTCTCCAAATTTAACATGAAGGATCTTGGTGCTGCAAACTATATTTTGGGCATGCAAATTAAGATATATTGGGAAAAGAGGAAGCTTTGGTTAAACCAGAGGAAATATTTCAAAGGTTCAATATGCAGGATAGTAAACCGGTGAAGGATCCTATTCGTGTAGGTGTTAATTTATGTGATTAACAATGTCCCAAGACACAAGAAGAAGAACGTGATATGTCCCGTGTTCTTTATGCAAGTGTAGTGGGTAGCCTGATGTATGTAATGGTATGTACTAGAATATATATTGCACATGCAGTGGGAGTATTGAGCAATTTTATCCCAAAACGAGGGAAGGAGCATTGGACAATAGTGAAGCAAGTTTTCAGATATTTGCATGGCACTAGGGATTATGGCCTATGCTACCATGGAAGACCAGGATTGGACAAAGTTTTAGCCATATGTGGGTTTTCTGATGGAGATTGGGCTGGAGATATGGATCAAAGAAGATCTACAAGTGTTTATGTGTTTAACCTATTTGGAGGTGGAGTTAGTTGGATGAGTCAAAGATAGTTTGTAGTGGCACTTTTAACTATAGATGCAAAATACATGGCAAGAACTCATGTAAGCAAGGAAGTAGTTTGGTTGCAGAGATTGTGTTTAAGTATGGGGCTGGTGCAGTGAGCTACAAGGATAGAATTTGATAGCAAAAGTACAATTTTCTTAGCTAAGAACCATGCTTATCATTCAAATACAAAGAACATTAATGTTCAGTATCACTTTGTGAGATATATGGTTAAGGATAAAAAGGTGTTGCTAGTAAAGGTGGACACTTTGAAGAATGTTGCAGATGCATTAACGAAGTCTGTGAGGACTGATAAGTTCTCTTGGTGTTGAGAAACAATGGGTGTTGTAGTGGTGGAAAAATGACTAAGTGCTCTTGTTTTCCCCTATGGAAATAAAAAAACAAGTGGGAGATTTTTGGGTGTGTGTTATTTTTTAGACCATATATTAGGTGGGTGGACCCGACTATGGTTTTGTACATGGGTTTGCACATGGTTTTGGGTATGCTAGCTTTCTTCTCCTGTTATTCTGTAGATTTGGTCAAGGGAAATACGATTATGTCCTAATCTAGGGTCAATGGATTGAGGTTTATGGATGCTTCGGCATGTATATATATGTGTTGTAACACTAAAAGGAATAGAATGAAAAATCAAGTTGGTAGTCCTAGTTTGGGATCTACGGGAAAATCCATGTGTATATTTGTTTTATGTTTTATGCTCTTGCAATTTTTTATTTTCTGTTTTTAAGAATTCGTTTTATTCATGAAGAGACCTTTCAACCATGAAGAAGTTGACGAAGCTACTTTCTATGATACTCAAGAACATTTTCAGCAAGTAGTGATTTCTCCCATGATTGAAAATGAAACAAATATGCATTTCAATGACTTAATTTCAGATGAAAATTTTTATGACATTTCATAGACTCTATACATTTCAGAAGAACTAAAGAACAAACAAAGCTTATAGATGATATTTTGCAGCTATATTATCATATTTTCATAAATACAAATGATCATTTTAGTTGAATTGCATTCCATTCTTCTCATGAGTTTTTAATTCAGGAAAAAAATTCTGAAAGTCGGAATTTTTAGTTTGCTAGCATAGAAACTCAAGAAAGCCATGATCCATCCATTATTTTCAGAAATAATATCTAGCAAGTTTGTCACTTTAAAATTAACGTGGAAAATTTTGAAGAGTAGGTTTTTTTAGACCCTGTGGGTGTAGACGTTTTTGTTATTCAAGATGTGGTTCCCTTAATTGAAAATATGCCTTTAGTTTTAGATAATGAAGATTTTAATGAATAAGAATAGGTTGTCCTAAAACCTATGGATGCTATTTTTGTGAATGAATTGTTTGTTTCAAATAAAGATGGTAATATTGATGAACAAATTACTCCCTTTCCCTTATAAATTAGTCATTTTCAGGATCATCAAAATGTAAATTTCCATGTTTTTCAAGATTTTTTGTCCAATCTATTGTGATCATCAAGGAATATGGTCGTTCTTATGTTTGTGGATTATGGTCAACAATTTAAGTGGCAGTTTGGGTTGCCAGTATCATATATTTTCTTCCTTCTAATGAGTATTATGAGCATAATTTAGTTAAGTATCCATTTTATTGACTAGTTGCATTGGGAATTTTTTATTACCTTATATTGAAGTCATTTCAGCAGTTCAAATTGAGTTCATGTGAATAAGCTCCACTCTATGATCATTATTTTTAGTTTCAATTTGCAGTAGAGTTTTTAGTTTTTAGTATACAGTTCAAATTTCAGTTTAAAGAGTGAATTTGATTCAATTTGAGGATTAGAACATATTATAAATTGGTTTTCATTTTTAGTGGTTTCATGGAAAAGCATGATGTTGGATTTGGATTAGCCCAATGGATCAAAATACTAATCTATGACATTCTTGGCATCTCACAGGGTGGAAGCCATCCCCATTGGAGCCACTGTTAGTGTCCTATAATATAGCTAATATGTTTGTCCATTTATCCAGTTTTGGAACATGCTATTAAAGTTTAGCCTATGAATCACTAGGTGTCATAGCCTAAAGGTTTGATTGTCCAAGGAGCCATTTAGTTCTTGAAGTCTGATGTCAAAGGAAAAGTATGGATGTTTGGGATATTTTTTGCATATATATTTTGGGTCAGAAAATATGGAAAGTGTTTTTATGGTAATGTTGTCAAAAGCATATTTCCAACGGTATACTTGGTGCTTCAAATCGACTTTCGGATTAAGATATAGAGAGAGTTGAAGTTTGCTCCTCAAAACCACAAAACAAAGAAAAATGCCTAAGCATGAAATTATTTATTTTAATTATTAAAAGTTAATTCAAAAATAATAAATAATTTCCATCCAAAAGTCAAAGCCTATGGCCCACCCTACACTTAACTATTCAATTTCCCAAATGTAAAATCCTTGATATCTTTGAATAAATGCATTGATAGTTATTGGTATATTTTGGACACCTAGCCCCTCCAAGAAAGGGGGGTCCAAAAAGGTGTTTTCACTCTTACCAGTTTTTATAGGTGTCATGTTCCCCTTAATTAGGATGCACACCACCCCCCCCCAAAATCCACTTACTACCCACCCCCCTCTGAAATACCATTGTTCCTATTTATTTAAGTTATGGCAGGAAATTATTAATGTTGATTTAAATATCATGATATATGGTGGAAAGGTTGTTAGTGTTATTTGATTAATAGAAGTGATTAATCAAATTTCTCTTTACCCGAAGCTTGGTTTTCTAGAAGCTAGAATTCATATGTTACTAAATGATTTTACGGATGAAGGAGGATGAAAGGATATTTTTTATAGATCATATACTTACGAAATTAATGAGGGTCAGTAAAAAAAAAAAAATTGATAAAGAAGAAAGAAACATTTCAAACATTTATAAAATATTTTTTAGGAGGCTGAGGTATATAGGGCTAAGGTTTTATTAAGTCATTTTTATTGTTTCAGTGGGTCATCAAATAAAAATTTGGTCGCTTGCTAGTGTATCTAGGTATGTTACAAATCCTTTCAAAAATTCATGTTTTGGTCATTTCCATCATTCAATTTGATGAGTCATCACTGAAATGTATCCATTACCATCTCATTCAGATCACCATGGTCATCATTTAGCTCATTACATGTACAGTCACCATTAGGTTTTAGGGTCAAAATTATAAAAAAATCAGTCATTTCACCATTAAATTCAACATTGAAGGAGTAGTAATATTGAAAAATGTTCAATAATTTTTTTAAAGTGTAATTTAATTTCAATCATGAACGTAATATGTTTCTCAAAGGTTCTAAATCTGCAAAGTTTCAAATCACAAGTGCAAAGAGTTGGTTGGGCCACTTGACCACCAAAGGTGAAAATCGATTTCCAAAGCTACAAAAGACCCAAAAGAGTTTTTATTTGCTCATTTCATCCTCAAGAAAGCTCACTTCACCAATAAATCTCACTCTTACAATCAAAAAATAATTTTCTTTTCTCAAGAGTCCCATCTCTCCTTTGTGTTGTGCATTAGCTGCGCAAGTGCTGCACAGGTGTTGCACACACACTGTCCTTCTACTTGAGTGTCCCACTTTCCTCATTTTGGCACAAATAATCACTCCAGGTGAATTATTCATCAAAAAAGGTTCTGGTATATTAGAGATAGGTAAATGGGCCCTCAAAATCATCTCTTGTGTCTTCATTTTGTGATTGCAAAGAAAAATTCCCTCTTCTAGGGTTTTAGTACATTTGGTTGGTTTGATGTTCACATTGAAAAATTGTTGAAAGAAACCCTAAGAGTGAAACTCACTCACCTTCCCTTACCTATTATACACCTACCTAAATACTTTCCCCACTCGCTACTACTCTTTTTCCCTATTTTCTTACAAACCATAGCCTAGACTAGAAATTTCTGGGTTAGTAATGTTTTTTCTCTTTTTGGACCCCTTTCCCTCATCCATTCCCTCAATTTTAACTTTCCAATACTCCCTAAAATGTCTCCCTACCCCCTATATTTTACCAAGATTTTAGGAAGCCCTAAACCCCTTCATCTCCCTTTATTCCTAAAAAATTCCCAAATCCCCTGTTTTTCCTTCACTAAACCCTAATTCCCTTTCCCACTGAACTAGGGTTAGCAATGGATTTGGAAACCACTGATTAAAAGAGGCACAAGGGAGGTCATATCAGTAGGTATGAGCCTACTTGATAAAATTAGCTCATTTCTTCGCTCTTCCTCAAAAGATCATTTCAGGATGCTGGTTGCCTTGCCTTTGGCCAAAAGGTTGAGGAATTTGGTTTTCATGACAAAATTGGTAATACTTTTTCCACTATATAGAGGAGAGATAAGGTTACTATTTCACAGGTGGTGTTCACTCTTTTAATGGAGATAAATGCCTCAACCATAGGGGTTCCAAGCAGTGGATAAAATTGGTTCAAGAGCAGATACCTTGACCTTGATAGCTACAAAATGTACTTGAAGCTACCATATAAAGCAACTCCTACATACACCTTTCCATTTAGAAACTTATTGGACAAATATTCCTCTCTCATGAAATTTATCATGAGGTACTTCACATGTGAGGGAAGGTACTCAAGGTTATACCAGTATCATATGAGACTCTTGATGCCTTTCCCCATTGTGAAACCCTAAACTCACCTCATTACCTCTAGAAGAGCATGGTAAAAATGGAAGAGAAGCTAAGGAGAATGGGAAAGAATCATCATGCTAGTTTGTTTCAGAATGGCTTGGTGACTATCTTGGTTTTCCATCAGTTATCACAAATCAATTTGTCATGGGATGGTTTTGTTTATTCAAATTATCTTTTTTCTTTTCTGGCTCAATATGGCAATCACTCTACACCCTTGGCTTCACCAACATATGAAGAGGTTGCCTCCTCAAGAAAACCTACCAAAAGAGTTCCTAGGGAAGATGTGACACAAACATATGTCAGAGGCAAGAGGATTTTTTTTGCTCCAGATATTTTCGAAGCAGTCAAGCCTACATCAGGTGAACATGGATCATCATCACACCATGAGGCATGAATGTAAGATGGGGAGCCATTCTATATTGAAACTGACATGGAAGACTTTGAGGTGAATGAAGAGAAAAAAACACTAGAGCAGGTCACCATGGAGAAGGATGCTGAGATTAGAGAACCTAATGATAGCTTCTCAAAGGCTAACTTCTTGGTCTCATTCTTGGAACAAGATAATATGCAATTAAAGGTAAATCAAGGACTCTTAAATAAGCCCAAGTTTTATTTGAGCAAAGATGATTTAAAAGGTAAGGCAGTGGTTAAAATTGATGATTTATATGATTAGGAAGAGCACGTTGGAAGAAATATTCCAAGGACAAGAGGCCTCAGAAAGGAACTTGAGTAGCAAACTGAAACAACTCCATCAACAACTCAAATGAAAGTTGATGACTCATATTGGCAGAAATTGAGAAGAATAGGGAATATTGGTTTGATTGGGTGAATTGAAACTTGGAGAAGCTCCTGAAGAGGGAAAAAAATAAAAAAAACATAAAATTACACATGGATATGCATTACTATACTAGAAATCAAGTCTCCCCCATAAGAATCAAGCAATTCAATAAAAGGCTCAAGGAAACCCTAATGAGGCAAAAAGAGAAAGATATGTTGGATTTGATTGTTGAAGCCTCTCTCATAGCATGAAATATCATCACAGGACTTCATGGGACAATTTTGGTGAATTTTTGAAGAATTTTTTTTTTTTTTTGGTTTTTTGCAACTTTTGGCCAATTTGGAAAACACAATACAACTAGAAGTGTAGCACCTTGGCGATGTGCTTTTTCCTCAAACATAAAAATTCCAAAAAAAATGATATTCCTGGATAGATATTTACTCATACATCTCAAATTCGACCTGGGGTGCATTTTTAGCAAACCAGTGAAGAGAAAATGCCAAAAAAAGGGTTAAAAACACACTTTTTCCATTGTTTTGGAACAGGTGTTGCGCATTTGGGAGTAGTTTTGGGAAAATACATTTTTATATCTCAATTAGTGTTCATTTTTCTTGCCTGAGTTGTATAATGAATAATAAACATCCAAATCTTTCCAAACCATCTTTCAAAAGTGGATTTGGAGCATGGAAAAGCTTCCAAAAGCCTCTCACAATCCAGGTGCTACACTTTATCAGAAGTGTGTTGCGCTTTATGAGTCTGGCGCTGTCCTTTTCCCTATGTGTATTTTTTCGAAGTTTTTCTCAGTGACTCTTGGTCTGATGATGTAATTACTCTATTTTATTGTTGATTTGATGTAACTAAGGGTAAATGGGTTTTTTATAGTCACTTTGATGTAAATTTGGACCTCGTTAATAAGGAGCAACTTAGTTAACTCTATTTGGAGGGTTTGTTCAAACCTCCCTAGTCTTTAGGGTTTTGTTGAGAGAATATTGTGAGTTGTTCCTACACTAATGGATTCAACCCCTAAGAGAGGAGAAGCTTTTTCTGAGTCTATATCTATGGATTTTTAAGTCATTTTGATTGTTGGACATAAGAGGGTGGAAATTGTGTAGCTTGTACTTCATCACTTTTTATAGGAAATCAAAGGACAGTTGCAGCTATTATTCGGGAATTCTCATGTTTTGAGTCTGTGATAATGGTTTCTCTCTGTTCTAGTTTTATCTGAATGACATACATATATTGTTAACATATATATGATCTTCGGTGATTTTCATAATAGGTTATAAGTATAATTGCTTTCATGAAAGCTTTGTTTTGTCAGGAATGTCAATTTTTGTAATTTTACTTCTTGAATAATGAATTCATGGTGCACATGCTCATTATGATCTCTTTCTCTTCCAAACCCTACACTACACCAACAAACTCCTAACCCATCACAAAATCATAGCTATCTTTCTCCTCTATGCCTCTTGTAGTTGTAACCTTTGATACTTTGACCTAGTTCCCTTTTTTTCTTCCCTAATCTAGCAGAAAAAACCTAAAACTTTCAAAACCCTAGAGATGAGCTATCTAACCTAAAATCCACTCTTGTACCTGCCAAAAATTTGGTTCTGTTTTTCATAAAGAGATCCCTCTCTAGTTTAGTAGGGTTAGCTGTCAAACTAAAATGTTGGTTTGAGGTTACCTCCATCGATTTCCATTCTTAGTCTTGGGACATTGTGGACGATCACAAAAGGTACAAGGGAAATACATTTTACAGGTACATGTGAATTTGAATTTACAGTTGCACGTAAATGAACTTACAAGTGAAAAAAGTATAAATAAATAGTTCATACATTTATGAAATGATTTTTATGCATGGAGGTTGAGAAAAAATGAGATTGAGGTAAATGAATTTCAATGAGAGAAAGCTAAAATTAAAAAAATATTTACTGCAGTAAAAGAAAATTTACAGGTATCACTAGTAAAAAATGAATAATTAGTTACTAAAAAAATAACTAAATTTTGCATATAAATGACCATTTTTTAGTTGTTGGCCAGTGGTACCTAATTTACTGTATCTTATAATGTGACCAACCTTTAGTATTTTTTATCTTAGTCACTAATTGGTTGTCTCAATTTTCTTCTCTATTAGTATATTTACTCATTAATTTGGTCATTATTTTAGTCATTGATTTAGTCATTAATTGTCACAATTAATGACTAGAAATTAATGACGAAATATACAACAAAATATGTTACCATATGATTACCCGAGAAAATAAATTAATGACAAAAAAGTATGACCAAAATGTTGGTCGTGTTATAAAATACTGTAAATTTACTACTAATAGTCATATACATGAAAATTTTAGCCATCGTTTGAAACTAATTAATGATCAAATAAATATGACTAAATTTTGGTCGTGTTATAAGATATTGTAAATTAACTACTAATTGTCGTATATATGCAAAATTTAATTATAATTTGTAATCACAAATTTATCATGTGTAGTAGTTATTTATATTTTTTGGTAGTTTCATATTCATTATATAAACGACTAATTTAGTAGTTGATATTTATTTCATTTACTTTCATTAATAATCATTATAAATGACTAATTTATTCGTATATTCATTTTATTTGTCTTCATCATTAATCAACATAAATTAATTAGTATTATTTTGCGACTAACTTAAAAAAATGTCATATAATGTGCACGTTTATCTAATTTGAAAACATAAAATTACATATGTTAATTATAATAGTAAATAATATCAAGTGAAACTATAAATAATTTCAGTCACATAAATTATCTTATACGAAATGTCAAGTATTACAATATGAGCTTCCAACTTAATGTTGGGTGGACTACAATTTACACATGAAATATTGTTTCATCACTTCAAAACATTATCATTGTGTTTCCAATGCATTATAGATGAATTCACCAACTCTGAAAAATTGATCATCAGTTTCTATGTGGGTGTCTCATGCAAGATATTGTCTTTAAGGGTATCACTAGATCAGTTCTCTTCCCTCTCTCTCTCTCTCTCTCTCTCTCTCTACATTTTTCACTCCATTGTTGTTGTTCTCCTCTTTCTTCAATTCCTACTTTTGACCTTCAAAAATGGAGTTCCTATTTTCAAATGAAAGAATATATAATGCAAAGTATAAGCCTTGAAATATGATGAACATTGGAATAAAAAATAAAGTAGAATATAAAGGATTCATATGACATATACCTCAACATCAGCTATGCCAATGTCATTTTTCCCCAAAATAACACGAAACTTGAACAAGTTTTCTTTAGTTGGGTGATAGTGGCCACTATGTGGCTAGATGATTTGTATAAACAAAAAATAAAGCGTCACCATAGAAAAATAACACCTTGGGAGCTTAATAACAATCATTCCAACTAAGTTACAATAAAAAAAATATCAAGTTATAGATGTCTTGTGAAAACAAATGGAAAGAAAATGACAACATATAATAAATAATGTATGAAAACTAGCTGGAAAATTACATCATAAAAGAAAAAAATTATCCTCTGGTTACCCATACATGTGGGTGGGAAACATGCCCCAATATGCCATGATACTTAGGTTCTAGAGGAATTAAACCTCCTACTTAGACATAATTACTGATTGGTTGCATCTTGGCCTTGCCTCTCCTTTGTGAGAAAAAAAAAAAAAAAATTCAATCAATAACTAGTTACACTCCATATTATTATTTTCACATGTTATTGCACATATCTACCAAAAATGACATATATGCCAAAAAAATGGCATTTTGGAATTGTTTCTAAAACTATGTCATTTATAACCGCCAGTCTATCTAACCAAATCTACCCACTTAATTTTCTTCTTTCATACTCATTTACATCCCAAAAAGTATTCGTTTCAAAAACAAAGACAACCCCAATATCTTGAGATATTAATGGTCATCCATATTTTCCATAAACTAGAGGAATTAATACTCACTTGTGATCAACATTGTACAAAGATAAAGCTACACAAAACTACCTATTCATATCAAACAAAAATGAATATATTGGTATAAAACAAACAATGAAGCTTAATTTCTAATGGTAAATACACAAAATAGAAATGAAGCTATTGGTATAAAGAAAACAAGAAAGAAGCTACATAAAACACTCATTCAGTCAGTATAAATTCCAAACACAATGAGAAAAGGAATAGTGCATCATTCTCTACCATGTGTTCTGCCAAATAAAATGTTAAAAAACTAGAGGAAAACTCTCCTCTTTACAATTCATTTTAGGAAGAATAAATGGATATTCAGTTCCTTATATTTTATTTTAAGAAATACATTTTCATTCCAATGTTGAAGTACCTACACATAAATAAATATAAAATTTCAAGTTCCCACATAAATCATAGAAATTTAGGATAATACTTCCATAAACAAGAAAATGAATTAGACCCCGAAAAATCACATAGTCGTCTTAAGAAAATGTATTGAAATCATTGGTAATCTTGCACAGATCAAAAAGTTTCATTGTTCTATATGTGGATCCTATAGAAAATACTCATTCATTGAAAGAATTTGACGCAAGATAGTTAAACTGAATAAATAAGAATACACTTTATAAAAAAAACCAAAAGAAGACTTCAACCCAAATCAAAACTCATACTATAATAGAAATAAGAAAATAGACATTATTGATATGTGCATTAATTGAAAGAGCAATGAGAAAAATCACACAAGGAGGGAAGTGAGAGATAAAATCAAACTGTACACTCTATATTATATTAGGTATATACAAGAGTATAAAATTGGTGGATAGAAATATTTACGCCTTAACGCATTGTTCTTTGAAAACAACTCCCCAATTGCCACGTGTATCTGTATGAACAATCAAACCAAATGTTAGATGATTGAAATGTTTTAGTCCAGTCATCCATAGCCTCCTTCATTTAAGATAACTACATAACTAACTCTCTAACCTCTACTAATCTCTTGTGGGATTTCTACTAAAATAATTTGAGAAACATGGGAGAACTACCTAACTAACTCTCTAACCTCTACTAATCTCTTTTGAGATTGCTACTAGACTAATGTCAGAGATATGGAAGAACGATTAGAAGTTACCCCGGAGTGGTAACAGATTATAGAGATGCTTGACCTTGCACGAAAAAAATCTACGCTCCTAGTAATAGGTTACAGGTATCCTTGACCTTGCAAAAAAACAAATCTATGCAGGCGGGGGACCACATTGTTTAGTGAATAGAACAACACACAAAAGTATGTGTTGCAGTCTCAAATGATTAACCGCTAATTCCGTTGATACTTGTGTAGTTTATCTCTATGTATTTTTGTATTTTTGTTAGGTTAATTTCTTATAACTTGGTTTACGGTCTTTGTATTTGCTCGATTTATTATTATAGCGAAGGTTTTTTGAAATTGGTTAGGCTAGCGATTGTATACACTTTTCATCTCTTTTTGATGTTGGTATCCTTTTCATTACCTTCTAAAATATAATTTTTTCTCCTTGTTGAGATCTATATATGTTGTTTTACCAAGTGATATATGTTATAATTAAAATATTAATGTAAATATCAGAAAAATGAAAAATGGATTTTCAGGCACCGCCACTAGAGCTTCAGAAATTGTTGTCGGCAGCTTGAGGCATAGCGCTCCTAACTCCATAGGTTATTTTCCTACAATCTCCATGTAATAACCCAACTCAACAGCGTATTTTCATGCAATCTCACTGTAACAAGTGAACGAGTCAGATGGTTGATACCTCTTTGGCCAATTATTGTACCAAAACAATGCGAAGCACCCCTAATGAAATCCTGGAGTTTCCTATGCCCTTTAAGAAATCATGGTAGAAGTAAATCTTCCTCGAAATTCTAAGAGGAGTGACCACAAAATATAAAGAATTCCAAGTTGAACCGTAAAGGGTATCAAATGCCGTAAGGATTAAATATGTTTATATCGGGAAGAAATTCTACATAATTTTTGAATATATGTGATTAAAATAAAATATCTTTTATATATAATTACAAAAGTTTTAGATAAATCTTAAATTTAGAGAGGGATTTTAGATTAAAATTTTAGGATTAAAAAACAAGTTAGACTTTGGATGGAAGAGATTAAATTGAATAAAATAAATTGCAGTTGTGAAGAGTTACCTCTCAAACTTAGATTTCAATGAATTTACAAATTAGATCAGGGAATAAGCCTGAAAATTTCCAAAAAATTCATACTTAAAACATACTCTATTTTTTTTTTTTTGTCCATTAGGTTTTTTTTGTAAATATTAAATTAGTATTGCCCCAAAAAGTACAAAGAGATTCCATAGAATTTATAAATCGATAAAATTATACTTTTACATTGTTTACATTAGTAAATTTTCGCATAATAAAATCTTTCAATAAGAAAAATAAGAAAATTAATCTAATAAATACTTATTAAATAACTACAATAAAAAAACATTGAAAAATAAAAATTTAGTAAAACTCTCCATCTCAATGTTCAGTCTATAAAAGCCAGCTTAGAAAGCAATCAATACATTTTAAAGGGATCTATTTCAATTTCTTGAAACTTTGTTGCAACTCGCAAAAAATGAAACTTAAAACACACATTATTATCAATTAAATCAACTCGATTTGCATTTTCATAAGAAAAATAGAACCAATAATATAATAAATACTTATCGAATAACTATAATAAAGAAACACTGAAAAATAAAAATTTAATAAAAATCTCTATCTCAATGTTAAATCTATAAAAACTAACTTATAAAGAAATCAATACATTTTAAAGAGGTCTATTTCAATTTCTTGAAACTTTGTTGCAACTCACAAAAAAATGAAACTTTAAACACACATTATCATCAATTAAATCAATTGCCTTTGCATTTTCAGTTGACCTTAGAATTTTCAGTTGACCTAAGAAAATGCAACATGAAAAAAACTAGAATTAGAGTGGGGGTAAAAGAGCCAAAACATGAAACTAGTTTACCAATTGCAAGACCAATGCGAGGAGATAGCCTTGACACAGAGTGAGAGTTCTTCAATTAAAAATGGGAAGTGAATTATAAAATATAAAATATCTATTTCTATATAGTTTATAAGTTAATGTGTATATTAAATTTTTATTTAATAATTTAATATGCATATTATTATCATTTTTAAGTATTTTTTGTTAGCCTCCTATAAAATTTGCCATATCAAATGGTGGCTAAATCTCTTTTAGCCTTTAAGAAACAATTCATGACCAAATTTTTAGTTCTTAAAGTTTTATGAAGATCTTTACCCTTTGAGTTAATCTTCACTACTGTTTCCCTCTTTATCCTAAAGAACTTGTTGTTTGCCAAGAGAAAGACTGCTTAAAACCCCATTTTCCCATCATTTTCACTCCTCCTTTACTGATAAATAAACCCCATTTTCATTCTTATTTTCCTTCATAAAATCCTTCCATAAACCTTCATTTAACCTTCAAAATCATCAAAACACCCATTTGAACCTTATATTCCCCTTTTATTTGGTTTAAGAATGCCTCATTTTACCGATCGAAACCCTTATTTTGCTTTAAAAAACACTATTTTGGGCTTAAAATCACTCTTCCGAAATATAAAGGCCTTAAGCCCCTAAGGGATTATTTCCTTTAACCCCCTTTCCTCATACAACCTAAAGTCCCGCAATCGGGCGCTAAAGGCCTTAAACCCTTGTCCAAAACCCTTTTTTTCTTATATTTCACATTTGTGACATATAAATTTTTAAACAGATCTGGACCGTTGATCTATACAGATCAACAGCCATCAGGCCTTATCTTTCCACCTGATCATTTTCCCATTCCTTCTCCCCATTTCAAAATCTCTGCCTTTTCTTGAAATCTCGACCATCCATCAAGAAGATCTAATGATCGAGACTAAAACCATATAACCCAATAAGCCCATCCACTATGCAGCAAAATATCCCACGTCACCGTGGACCCCGCTCATCTTCCTCTGTGCAGCTTGCCCTCCATCATGCTCAACCTGCGCCGTTAGATTTGTTGCCCCTCATCTGACAGCCGAAAACCCATATCGCGTAATTTTTAAGCCTAAACGTTAACGCCAAAAAAAAACACGAAATGGGTGGTTTTGTAAATCCACCTGTCGCACGATGAATGGAATCACGTTTTTTTTTGGAAAACCACTCCCCCCCAGAGCCCACGCGAAAACCATTAATGGTTTTACGCTAAACTACTTTCCTTCGCAATGTTATTTTCACTTTTAATCTCGGTCGTTGATCTCTGAGATTGAACAACTCTCATTGTATTTCACCTCCATTCGTTTTCCCTCTATCTATTCTCACAAATGCTCCATTGTGAGTTCTCCATCGTCGATCTCTGAGATCAGACGATCCCAATTTAATTTCACCTCCATTGTGTTTTCCCAACATCTAACCTCCCAAATGAACCAACTGATTAATCTCGACCATTGGTTGTTCTAATCCAACGGCTCTGATTCGCCCTCGCGCCCAAAAACTTCCAAAGAAGTTTAAACCTATTTTTCGCAGGATTTTTCATAATTTTTTTTTTTTGTGCAGGTTATATATGGGTTTTCCCAGAGTTTTAAAAATAGCACAAAGGTCAGGAATGACGATTCCTAACCTTCAGTAAAGGAAGGGATCCAAGGGGTCTTTCATTAAAACAAACCCGTCCACTTATGTAAACCTTCTGCACGCCTGCAAAACAACAAAAACATAGTAAGCATCAATTATACAAAGAGTATCAATGTCAAAGGTGAGGATCAGAGCATAAGTGAAGAATTAAAGATTTTTTATCAGAGTTTAAAGGGATTAAGGTAAAAAATAAGGAATCAAAAGCCTAATCCATATATAAAGACAATTTTACAGTGTGAAAACCTGAAAAAATGAAGATCAAGAGCTAATTAAGCCTAAAACACAGACCTAAAGAAAATTAAAGGTGATTTAAGGAAAAAAAAGAGAAATATCAGTCCGAAAGGTTTCCACTGCCACATCAGAGGCTAATTGAATCCTCTTCAGCTACCAAAGAGCCACCTGCAGCTTTCATAAATCAAAATAAGACATAGTTACTACCAAGTCAGTGATATTTTAGCTAGACTTATTGCCAGCCTGCCTAAAGAGTTTTAAAGTCAACAAGATCTGCCAAGTAGCTTAAGAACTTAATGAAAACCCATTAATATAGAGGAAATATCAGAAATCTTCTCTATTGAGTTTCTCAAATGCATAGAGGCATTAAGTTGTATTAATTGAACCTAGATATCTTTTCTTTCATCCCACCTCCTCATCTTCTTATAAAATCTCCTTGAGGAGAACATTGTAAAGGGTTGGTTATTGGATTTCTGATGTAATAGTTGTTGTGTTCGAATCATTGTTGAATGTAAATAAATTTTGAAGCTCTAAAGCTATGTTAATTTATTGAAGAAGTTAGGTTGAGAAGAGAAGTTGTTGCTGTGATGAAACATTGGACTTGAGGTATGTAACTGGATTGACAATCAATATACAAGCTGATTTTTGGGATCCTGGTCTAAATCATTGGTGAAGTACCTCTTACTGTTATTGTTTTCCTTTCATGTATGCCATTTTGTTCACTTTTCTCTGATAAAGAACAACAAATATAGAGCTAGGATTTACTGTTAAAAGTACCCTACTCTCACTAATAAGCTTTATCTTTATGCTTTCTTCCAAATGTGTTTTTAAGAATAACATAAGTGTAAACATTATCAAGGAATGTTGGTTTGTCCATGTCTTGATGTGCAAAACTTTAAAGGAAGTTCTTGAATGATATTTTCAAAGCATGCTAAGTAGAGTTAAACTAGAAAAGTTTATGGTTTGTCCTGTATTCTAGTTCTTTCTCCAAAGGTTGTTTTGAAAGTTTCCCTAAGAGTATGCTAAAGCAGACATAGAATTTAATGATTTCTTGCTTGATCTTAAGCTGCACTTTATTTTCTTATCTATTTTCATCCCTTCTGAAAGTAGTCATGGGGATTACTGGATTGTTTGTCTGATAAGTTAGCTTTAATACAAGCTTGTCCAAAGACTTTTATGGTTAGCCCTGTCCTTTGGTTGGTTTCAAACAGTTGCTTAAAAAGGTTTTTCTTGTATGGAAAGTTGATAAATCCTTGTTGAAATTATCGAATTTTTCCACTTTCTCAACACTTTTAATGTTCCATTCCATCATTTTAATCTAAAGGATCTTTTGATATAGCTGATTTTCCCCTTGGACCAATCTTGAAATTGCTGTAAAATTAAACCCCTTTGTGACTCCATTGCCCAATGGTTTAAAGATGTTTTCACACTAATCCTATCTGTTGAACACTTCTCAATATACTTGCATCTTCACCTCTTTTGAACTCTTTCATTTTGTGATATTGCATCCAATTAAAGATCATACCTGACCAACCAACCAAACAAAAAACCCTTGTTCTTAATAACTAGCCTAATATCATACTAAAACCTTAAAAGATAAATCAATTTTTGCACTTATAGAGAGATCCCTCTCTAGATTCAGGAGGGCTAGATACCAGAATCTAAAAGTGGTTTTTTATGTAGTCTCTGGAGCGTTTAGTCTTGTCACTCTGCTAAATTACAGAGACCTAACATTTTTTGGCGACCATACTAGGGAACTTTCTGAAGTAATAGATAACTTCACAACTCAGATAATCCCATTTTGACAATGAACCAAGTGTCTTCCTAGAGTGGTTTTGATTGTTGATGGTGAAAAAATTTCAATCCCTGAAATCAAGTAAAAACTCTTCACCTAGTGACTCCACTGAAGATCAGTAGGCCTGTTGATTTTCTTTGGTATTGAAACCTATTAATGGTGGTGGACCATAAAACATTTTACCTTCTAAAGCTAAAAATTTCCACCTAGTGACTCCACAATCCTAAAAAGACCTAAAGACTCCATTGGGAAACCCTTTATCATAACATCATTCAAACTTAGTTAACAAGGCTTTAAGGATTAAATTTTTCTTGCTAAAAGATCAGTTAGCCTCTTAAAAATTGTCATATTTGGTTAAAATTTTCTTATTACTAGGTCTAAAATAAAACATTGTGGCTTCTAGAAGGGTCCATACTAGAGCCCATCCTGAACTAAATCCTCCTGAGATAGCTGATAATCCTGAAAGAATCCTTAGGAAATCTCCGAAGGCCAAAACTTCAACTATTGTTAGGTTACTCCATAAAGCTAATTCTATCCCTGAAAACCTTGCAGCTCTACAAGATTCACAAGTTGACTTAAGAAACCCATTCTGAACTAAGTCACCCGAAGATATAGATCAGATAGATTTTGAGCCTTCACCTTCATCCGAAGATAGAGGTGAACATCCTGGTAGCAGAGAAACTACTATACCTGATTTACATTTCCTTCATAATTTTGGTTTCTCTCATCCTAGATCTGCTCAACAATCTCTTGCTGTTCCATCCACTTCTATTATCCATACACCCACTGTTTAAAATACACCATTCCATAAACCCCCTCCCATTTTACATCCTCCACCTATAAACCCTCCTTTTTTCCACAACCTCCTATCATGGAAACATGGTACGCCCCTCTAGTCCTTCCTTTAACTCTAGTCAATCTGCCACATGACTATCATTCCAAGATACCATTGTATGATGCCAGTGGTACTACTACTGCTTCACAACGTGTGGACAAGATGAATGACTACTTTGATATAAATGAGATTGATGATGAAATTGTCAAAATTAGGTTATTTTCTCAAAGGCTAGGGGGAGAAGCAAGAAAATGGTTCAAAAGCTTAACCTATAATAGTATTAATGATCTCCAAGCCCTTCATTAGTTATTTTTTAAAAAATGGGAAGTTAGGAAAACCCCCCTCCAAATACTTTCAGACTACAACAATCTCAAAAGAAACACTGGGGAAAGTGTCGAAGCTTATTGCACTAGGTTCAATAGTGTTTTTAATGCACTACACCTAGACTTGAAACCTCCACAAGTCTCAGCTTTAAACAAATTTCCTGAAGGATTTGATCCTGAAATGGCCTATCAACTGAGAGAGAGAGATCCTTTGACTTTATAAGATATGCAGAAAGGAGCCTTAGCTGTGGAAGTAAATATGATGGAGAAAAGAGCCAGGATGAGGAATGAAAAGAAAGTATCATTTAGGGAAGAACCTGCACCCTCTACATCTAGCTTGAAAATGGAAAGGATGATGGAAGAAATGATGAAGAAGATGAGCATACTTGAGAGAGCACAAGCTAGATAAAACCAATCAGCTCCCCAAAGCAGAAATCAATCTCAAAATCAAAATCATAGTTTCAGGAGAAACCAACCTCAAAATAGACCAAGAGACTTTAATCAGGAGATTACACCCCCTTTTCATCAAAACTATGTGAGGTTGAAGAAAAAATTGAAAAAACAGAGGAAGATGACATTAATATGTTGGGAGTAGACAATGATACTTTTAATGTTACTCACAATAGGAAACAAGGTTTATATACACCCTATGATGATGGAAGAATAGAAGATGAAAATTACTATCAAGAATTGGAAAATGTCATCATAGAGACTCCAAAATAATATGACCTTAGGAGTAAAAACAATCAGGAAACTCCCAAAACTAAAATCTCTGACAATCCTACAAAAAACAGCCCTGTGAGCAAAACCAAAAACATTAAACTAAAGGAAAAAAAAATGGCTATAAATTCTGATCAAAACAAAGAGAAAGGCATTCAAATTAATGAAAAACAAAGTGCAGACCTTAGCAGCATTAGTACTTCAGCTAGTGCTCCTATTAAAACAATTATGATCAATGTAAATAGAGGAAATCAGCAAACTGATTTTGCTGATAAAGTAGTGATTAACAAGGGTGAAACAGACATTGTAAAAAATCAATTGCCTTTTAGTTTGGAACAAGAAATTTCCAAGATTAAAATATCTGTTCCTCTCACTAAATTAGTCACCCAAGATGTATATAGATCAAAAATTTTGAAAGATTTCAACGTAGCAAAAAATGATGACACTGTCAACTTCAATGATGACCAACCAGAGCTCTTATTTGGTCCTAATATTGAGGGAAGATACCAACAAATACCAATTCCTCCGTTTTATGTTAGTTTGAAAATTCATGACAAAATTTTACACAATGCTATGCATGATTCAGGGGTCTCTCATAACTTAATTCCCAAAGCAGTAATGGAGATACTAGGGCTTGAAATCACAAGACCATACAAAGATCTATACTCCTTTGACTCCAGTAGAGTAAAATGTTTAGGTTTGATCAAAGACCTCTGTGTTAACTTAGCACAAATACCAGCCAAGTGTTTAGTGATGGATATTGTAGTGGTTGATGTACCCCCCAAATATGGTATGTTGTTATCAAGATCTCGGGGAGCTAAGTTATAAGGAACAATGCAAATGGATATGACATATGCTACCATCCTTGTTTTTAATCAAAACAGAAGAATTTATAGGGAATATCATATGCAATACATGGTCAGTAGTCAAGAGAGACCAGAGAACTCTCCTCTTTATTCTGTGCATATAGGACTTGACTCATTTATTCTCTTCAATCATGAAACATTTAATGAGCAAGAAACCTTAACTGACTTAGTGGCCACCCCTCACTGTAACATAGTGGTAGACACAGTAAAGGAGGAAGACAAGAAAAAAGTATCAAAACAATTTGCCAAATCAAAAAATCACAACAAACTAATTGCAGGTCTAGAGCTACAAAATAGTCATCCATTGCCTGAAAACCTTGAGAATCAAGAGAAGAATGCTCAACATGATGAACAACATGAGGAGCTAAGCCAAATTCAGCATAGTGCTGACTTACAAGAACAATCTAAAGGCACAATAGACAAAGAGGATGGTAGCCAAACTAGTATTTCGAAAGCTAGTCGTCTTTGGAGTATGAACTTTGATGGGTCTTGCACTAAGAACAATGCAGGTGTAGGCATATGGATACACAACACTCAAAAAAATCATGCTGAAGGACATTCTTACAGGTTAAATTTTCAATGTTAAAATAACATAGCTGAGTATGAAGCCCTCCTTTTAGGCCTACACTTATTGAAGAAATTAGGGGCCAAAAGGATAAAATTTCATGGAGATTCAGAGTTGATTATTAGGCATGTGAATGTGGAATATAGTGCCAAACACCCCATACTTAGAGCCTATAGAAATTATGTCATGGACTTATTAAAAAAATTTGATGAATTCCAACTTATCTTTGTCCCAAGAAACCAAAATGTCCTTTCCATTGGTTTAGCCTTTGCTGCTAGAACTTGTTTAACACCTTATGAAACCAAACAATGCACCACCCAAATCAAATTTAGACCTGCTGTCCTAGACAATGAAAAATATTGGCAAGTGTTTGAAGGAGATAAACAAATAGAAGACTTCCTACAGTTCAGAAATGAATTTGAGCTACGAAGTTCAGATTCAGAGTATGAAAATGACTATCCTATTGAAGAAAATTTGCTTGATGAAGAAATTAAGTCTCCAGATATTGCTAATATAAATCTGTTAGCTAATAAACTTGAACATGCCACAAAAAATAGTGCATATTTAGAAAAAGAAGACTTAGAAAATTTGCAATATAACACTCAAAGCTTGCCAAAAATACTGGTCCCGCTAGAGGAATTGTTTGATTTCAATGATGTTGCCAAAAAACTAAAACTGGAACCTGTAGAAACTGAAGTAGAATAATGTAACATAGGCATTGAACAAAAACCAAAAATGATCAAACTGAAATATATTGAGTTGTTTAGAGAATTTTCTAATGTATTGCATGGAGTTATGAGGATCTAAAGTCCTATGATACAAATATAATTCAGCATAAGATACCCCTCAAAGAAAACCAGAAGCCCTATAGACAAAAATTGCGCAGAATAAACCCTGTTCAGTTACCCCTGGTTGGAAAAAAAATTAAGAAAATGTATAATGCCGGAGTTATAGCCCCTGTTAGATATTCAGATTGGGTATCTAATATTGTGTCAGTTAGGAAGAAAACAAAAGAAATAAAGCTTTGTATTTATTTTAGGAACTTAAATAGAGCCTCATTAAAGGACAACTACCCTTTACCCAAGATGGATCATGTTTTACAAAAGGTAGTTGGTTCTTAAAGGATTTCTTCGTTAGATGGCTTTTCAGGTTACAATCAAATACTGGTACATCCTGATGATCAAATCAAAACAGCCTCTACCACACCTTGGGGTAATTTCATGTATGTGAAAATTCCCTTTGGTTTAGTGAATGCTGGTGCCACATTTCAGAGAGCCATGGATATTGCATTCTCAGAAGAATTAGGCTTCTTCATAATTATTTACCTTGATGATATCACTATTTTTTCCAAAACAGATGAAGAACACCTAGAACACTTGAGAAAAGTCTTTGAAAAATGCAGAAAATATGGGTTATCTTTAAATCCAAAGAAAACAATGTTTGGTCTCCAAGAAGGTAAACTACTTGGACACATTATCTCAGAAGAGGGAATAAATATAGAACCAAAGAAGATTGATGGTATATTTCAAATCAACCATCCTAGAAATATCAAGGAACTTCAATCTTTCATTGGGAAGATAAATTTCTTGAGAAGGTTCATACCAAATCTAGCTGAACTCCTTAGAAGCATGACCAATATGCTCAAAAGGGAAGAAGGAGTTAAATGGACATTAGAAGCAAATAAATCATTTGAACTGGTAAAAAAGGCATTAACCAAAACACTAGTTCTCATTAGTCCTGATTTTACAAAGGATTTCTTCATTTTTTCATTTGCATCAGAACACACTGTGGCTGTTGTCCTATTACATAAAAAATTGAAGGGACAAGAGCAGCCAATTGCATTCTTTAGTAAGGCATTGAGAGATGCACCTCTGAAGTAAAATATCCTGGAAAAACAATCCTTTGCCTTATTCAAAGCCTTAAAAGACTTCAAAGTTTACATTTTACATTCCCACATAATTGCATTTGTGCCAAATTCAGTTGTAAAAGACATTTTAACACAAGATCCATATGGAAAAAGAGGAAAGCGGATTGTTGTGATACTTGAATATGATTTAGAAATCAAGCCCACTAAACTCATAAAAGGCCAAGGACTAGCAAGATTAATGGCTGAGTCTAATTTTGAGGCTCTTGATATAAACATGTTAGATGCTTTAGATGAACACGAGGAGTTGTCAACTCCAACTATTGAAGATCATTTTCTAAATTCATCTTGGTATACTAATATTTTATATGTGTTTCTCAATTTGAATACACCTCCTGGTTTGTCTAAAACAAAGGCAAGATTTTTAAAGTTGAAAGCTGTTAATTACTGCATTTTGGATAAATGTCTATATTGGAAAAATTCTAGTGGATTATTGCTTGAATGTTTTCCTAAGAATGATGCAGATAAGATCAAGCATGAGTTCCATGAAGGAGAATGTGGAGGCCACCTCTATTGGAAAACAACTTCCAATAAAATCTTCAGAGTTGGTTACTATTAGCGCACCCTCTTTCAAGATTTCCACAAAATGATTATTGCATGTCACAAATGCCAACTCTTTGAAGGAAAAATAAAATTGCTTCCCTTACCCTTGCATCCAATCACTGTTGAAGCTCCTTTCCAACATTGGGGTCTAGACTTCATTGGGGAAATCCATCCAACTTCATTTGCCCAACATAGATGGATCCTCACTGCAACAGATTTCGTTACCAAATGGATAGAAGCCATCCCTTCTAGGCAAGCCAATGACTCTGTCATAATAAAATTCCTTGAAAATCATATCCTATCTAGATTTCGTTGTCCTAGAGAGATTATCACCGACAATGTTGTTGCTTTCGAATCCAAAAGTATGGTTGAATTATGTCATAAGTATCAGATTACATTGGGCCATTCTACTGCTTATTACCCTAAAGGTAATGTGTTAGCAGAATCCTCAAACAATATTTTTGTGAATATAATCAAAAAGTTGTCGGAAGACAATAAGAAATCATGGCACACAAAGCTAGTACATGGACTATGGGCTGACAGATTAACACTTAAAAAATAAATTGAAATGTCACCCTACCAGCTAGTTTATGGAGCAGATGCAATTTTTCCAACCAGCCTAGGAGTGCCAATCATGAAGCTAATCCAAGAGGTACAGTCTGAAGATAATGATATGACAAAAAGAATCAATCAAACTATACATCTTCAACGAACCAGGGAGGAAGTCTACAACAGAGCACTACACAAGCAAGAAACATCAAGAAGTTGTTTGATAAAAGAAAAAAGGCCAGTGATTTCAGCATTGGTGACAAAGTTTTGAAGTGGGATACCGGGAGAGAAGATAAAGGAAAACATGGAAAATTTTATAACTTATGGCTAGGCCCTTATCTCATTCATTATATTGTTGGTAACAATGCTTATTTCTTGTAGAAAGTGAATGGAGCTGAACTTTTTGGAGGTCCTGTCAATGGCAGGATGCTCAAACATTATTTTTCTTAATTGTGCCAGTTTGAAGCTTTTTATTTTTTCCTCATTATAAATATCATATCCATCATTGCATTCAAAGTTAGAAAAAGAAAAAATAAAAAAACAATAAAAATAGAAAAAAGGGCAGATTGTAAAAACAAGAAAGGTACAACCCCATACCAAAAAGAGAAATAAAGTCTGAAAGTGTGTAAGCTCAAATGCCACTCCTAAAAACACACTTCTAATTATTCATATAGCCTAATCATGACTAATTATCTTTTCAATGTACTGCTGATAGGTTAGTTAATTAGATCATCCAAACAACATAATATTGGCTTATCAGTAAGGTAGATTAGGATAGAAAAACAAAATTTCAAACAAGCTCAAATCTGAACCTATGAATCTCAAAATAATAATGGCTCTAACTAGATTAAAACCTGAGCCAAAGAGAGAAAGTAAACTGGTTCCAATATACTCAAAACTTGAACCAGGAAAGAAAGAGGAAAAAGCTCAAACAAATTCAAAACTAGCACTGAAGAAATAATGAAGGATGTTTTGAAATTTTTAGATCTTAAGCCTTTACATTTTTGTTTTAATTTTCTGAAAATTTTAGTCTATGTGCAGGTTTTTTTTTTTTATGGCATGGATTTGCAGCAAGTCAAATTGCTTAATTTTGGCTTGGCTACTTTTAAATTTTTTATTTTAGAATTTAGAGAATAAAGGCCTGTCAAACAGTCTAATCCTGACAGATAGTAGTTAGGTAGAGAATTTATGAACTCAACTGCTTAAACTGAGTTCATGGAGGAATACGAGTAGACTTAGATTAGTTTCCTATTTTTCAAAAGAATAAAATGTTGATGAAAAGATTTTGCTAGTCCAAATGCACTCTGAAAGAAGAAAAAATGTTAGGATCTTTAGGAATGGGTAGGTAGAGATGTTGTTTTGATAGAATTCCATTTTTTCAAATTGTTTCAAAGATTGTCAGATCAAAGAAAGGTCAGCTAAAGGCAAAGAAAGTTATTGCCCAATGGATAAGGCACTGGTTTATTGGAAAGCCAGAGATCAATAGCTGAATATTCTTGACATCTTCAAGAATATGCCATCCCCATGTGGAGCCACTGTTAGCCACCTATAAAATTTTCCATATCAAATGGTGGCTAAATATCTTTTAGCCTTTAAGAAACAATTCATGACCAAATTGTTAGTTCTTAAAGTCTTATGAAGATCTTTATCCTTTGAGTTAATCTTCACTGCTATTTCCCTCTTTATCCTAAAAAACTTGCTATTTGCCAAGAGAAAGACTGCTTAAAACTCCATTTTCCATAATTTTCACTCCTCCTTTACTCATAAACAAACCCCATTTTCATTCTTATTTTCCTTCATAAAATCCCTCCATAAACCTTCATTTAACCTTTAAAATCATCAAAACACCCATTTGAACCTTATATTCCCGTTTTATTTGGTTTAAAAATGCCTCCTTTTACCTATTGGAACCCCTATTTTTCCTTAAAAAACACTATTTTGGGCTTAAAACAACTCTTCCAAAATATAAAGGCCTTAAGCCCCAGAGGGCTTATTTCCTTTAACCCCCTTTCCTCATACGACCTAAAGTCCCGCAATCGGGCGCTAAAGGCCTTAAACCCTCATCCAAAACCTTTTTTTTTCTTATATTTCACATTCCTGACATATAAATTTTTAAACAAATATGGACCACTGATCTATCCAGATCAACGGCCATCAGGCCTTATCTTTCCACCTGATCATTTTCCCATTCCTTCTCCCCATTTCAAAATCTCCGCCTTTTCTTGAAATCTCAACTGTCCATCAAGAAGATCTAATGATCGGGACTAAAACCCGATAACCCAAAATCCCATCCACTATGCGACAAAATATCCCACGTCACCGTGGACCCCGCTCTTCTTCCTCCGTGCAGCTTGCCCTCCATTGTGCTCAACTCGCACCGTTAGATCTGCTGCCCCTCATCTGATGGCCGAAAACCCATATCGCGTAATTTTTACGCCTAAACGTTAACACCAAAAAAAAACGCAAAATGGGTGGTTTTTTAAATCCACGTATCACACGATGAATGGAATCACGTTTTTTTTGGGAAAACCACTCCCCCCCCTAGAGCCCACGCAAAAACCATTAATATTTTTCCACCAAACCATTGTCCTCCACAATGTTCTTTTCACTTTTAATCTCGACCGTTGATCTCTGAGATCAAACGACTCTCATTGTATTTCACCTTCATTCGTTTGCCCTCTATCTATTCTCACAAATGCTCCATTACGAGTTCTTTGTTGTCGACCTCTGAGATCAGACGATCCGGATTTAGTTTCGCCTCCATTGCTTTTTCCCACCATCTAACCTCCCGAATGAGCCCACTGATTAATCTCGACCATTGGTTGTTCTAATCCAACGGCTCTGATTCGCCCTCGCGCCCGAAAACCTCCAAAGTAGTTTAAACCTATTTTTCGTAGGATTTTCGTAATTTTTTTTATTTTGTGCAGGTTATATATGGGTTTTCCCAGAGTTTTAAAAATAGCACAAATGTCAGGAATGCTAATTCCTAACCTTCAGTACAGGAAGGGATCCAAGGGGTCTTTCATTAAAACAAACCCTTCCACTTGTGTAAACCTTCTGCGCACCTACAAAAAAACAAAAACACAGTAAACATCAATTATAAAAAGAGTATCAGTGTCAAAGGTGAATATCAGAGCATAAGTGAAGAATTAAAGATTTTTATTAGAGTTTAAATGGATTAAGGCACAAACTGAGGAATCAAAGGCCTAATCCATAGATAAAGACAGTGTTATAGTGTGAAGACCTGAAGAAATGAATATCAAGGGCTAATTAAGCCTAAAACACAAACCAAAAGCAAATTAAAGGTGTTTTAAGGAAAAACAAAGAGAAATATTAGTTCGAAAGGTTTCCACTGCCATATTAGAGCCTAATTGAATCCTCTTCAGCTACCAAAGAGCCACCTGGAGCTTTCGTAAATCAAAAGAAGGCATAGTTATTGAAAAGTCAGTGATATTTTAGCCAGAGTTATTTCCAGCCTGCCTAAAGAGTTTTAAAGTCAACAAAATCTGCCAAGTAGCCTAAAAACTTAATGAAAACCCATTAATACAGAGGAAATATCAGAAATATTCTCTATTGTGTTTCTCAAAGAAAAAGAGGCATTAACTTGTATTAATTGAACCTAGAGATCTTTTCTTTCATCCCACCTCCTCATCTTCTTATAAAATCTCCTTGAGGAGCACATTGTAAAGGGTTGGTTATTGGATTTCTGATGTAATAGTTGCTGTATTCGAATCATTGTTGAATGTAAATAAATTCTGAAGCTCTGAAGCTCTGTTAAGTTATTGGAGAAGTTAGGCTAAGAAGAGAAGTTGATGCTGTGATGAAACATTGGACTTGAAGTATGTATCTGGATTGACAATCAATATACAAGTTGATTTTTGGGATCTTGGTCTATATCATTGGTGAAGTACCTCTTACTGTTATTGTTTTCCTTTCATATATGCCATTTTGTTCACTTTTATCTGATAAAGAACAACAAATATAGAGCTAGGATTTGCTATTAAAAGTACCCTACTCTCACTGATAAGCTTAATCTTTATGTTTTCCTCCAATTGTGTTTTTAAGAATAACTTAAGTGTAAATGTTATCAAGGAATGTTGGTTTGTCCATGTCTTGATGTGAAAAACTTGAAAGGAAGTTCTTGAATAATATTTTCGATATATGCTAAGTAGAGTTAAACTAGAAAAGTTTATGGTTTTCCCTATCTTCTAGTTCTTTCTCCAAAGGTTGTTTTGAAAGTTTCCCTAAGAGTATGCTAAAGCAGGCATATAATTTAATGATTTCTTTCTTGATCTTAAGCTGCATTTTTTTTCTTATATGTTTTCATCCCTTTTGAAATAAGCCATGGGGATTACTGGATTGCGTGTCTGATAAGTTAGCTTTAATACAAGCTTGTCCAAAGAAGTTTATGGTTAGCCCTGTCCTTTGGTTGGTTTCAAACAGTTGCTTAAAAAGGCTTTTCTTGTATGGAAAGTTGATAAATCCTTGTTGAAATTATTGACTTTTTCCACTTTCTCAACACTTTTAATGTTCCATTCCAACATTTAACCTAAAGGATATTTTGATGTAGATGACTTGCCCCTTGGACCACTCTTGAAATTGTTGTACAATTAAACCCTTTTGTGACTCCATTTCCCAATGGTTTAAAGATGTTTTTACACTAATCCTATCTGTTGAACACTTCTCAATATACTTGCATCTTCACCTCTTTTTAAATCTTTCATTTTGTGATATTCCATCCCATTAAAGATCATACCTGACCAACCAAACAAACAAAAATCCCTTGTTCTTAATAACTAGTCTAATATCATACTAAAACCTTAAAAGATAAATCAATCTTTGCCCTTATAGAGAGATCCCTCTCTGGATTCAGGAGGGCTAGATCCTAAAATCCAAAAGTGGGTTTTTATGTAGTCTCTGCAGCATTTAGTCTTGTCAATTTTCTAAATTACAGAGACCTAACAGTTTTCAATTGTGGTTTTTTATAGTTTCTAACAGATATCTCACTGGAATATGGTTAAAACTTTGAGGCCAAATCTTGATTTGTGTGTTATTTAAACTCGCTTTTTAATTGGATATATGGATAACACCCTAAAAAACCCATGTGACACTTTTATTGTGAAGAGTTCACCCATCGAACTTGTGATTTCAATGAATCTTGTCTCATTGTAGCGAAATTAGATCAAGAAATAAGCCTCAAAATTTTCAAAAAAGTCACACTTAAAAAATAATCATCTTTTTTTTTTATCCATTAGTTTTTTTTTTAATGTTAAAATAGTATTGGCCCAAAAAGTATAAAGAGATGCCATAGAACCTTTAAATCGAAAAAATTATACTTTTACATTATTTTCATTAGTAATTTCTCGCATAATAATATCTTAAATAAAAAAAAATAAAAAAATTAATTTAATAAATACTTATTAACTAAACTACAATAAACAAAACAGTGAAAAGGATAATTTTAGTAAAACTCTCCATCTCAATGTTAAATCTATACAAACTAACTTATAAAGGAATCAATACATTTTACAAGGGATGATCTAAGTTGGCTTTTTTTATAGATTCTAGTTAATAATATTAGAATTTCATAAATTAATTTTCATGATCTACAGAGAAATATTTACATAAAATTTAAAAGCATTGGCCATAGTGTATTCAAATCCATTTAAAAATTTAACGTAAACCTTTTATAACATTTACTAACATTGGCACTTGTTATCTAGAGGTATTTATAAAAGTATTCTATGGCATTTTTTTTATTATCACTCCTATACTCTTGGTGGAGTAAATCACACTCATATCATCCACAAAATGTGGGGAAGCACCTAAGGTTTTTTGTGCAAGGTTTTTATTAGAGTTAGGGAATTTTGAGCAATATATTTTTAAGATTGTAAACACTCTTATTCTCATCATGAAATTTTCCTTTAATGCTTGAAGAGGGAGTTATAGTTGGCCCTATTTCCTATTGTAATTTCTAACAAAATCTCTTTCAATTTTTTAATCATCCAAATAATTTTCCTAACTCAAGTGCACAATGGGTTTCATAGCATAAAAATATCAAATATAATAAACGAGCATAGATTCATTTTAAGCATTGATCTAACATGAGGCGAGAGAGATCAAATTATTTCTTGTGTAAGCTTATTTTAGAGTGCAAAAAACAATGTGTAATTTTTTATTGATTAAATTGTATTTTTTAATGCTGTAGATATGTCATAGTCTAAAAAAGCCACAAAATTACCCAGAAATTCCCATAAGATTATGAAAATTTTTGGTAAAGAATTTTGAAAATTTGGGTTGGATTAGTTAAACTTCAGTATTTTGGGTCCGCTAAGGGTTTTTGATGGTGCTAAATCCAGTTTCACCATCAAAAATGCAATTCAAACACTCAAACTACCTTATTTTTTGAATTTTTATTTACTGGATTCGTAAGAAACTACCGTCCAGGCTATTATGTTGCGTCGATAGAAAAATCATATAGATATTATATATATGCAATTTCAAGGAAATCCATAACTTAATTTGAGACACTCGTTTAAAGATATATTTTCCCATCCAAGTTGCATATTTTACACCACAAGTTATGAATAATTGGGAGCTCGTGTCTAGCTCATTTTCATTTAATATGTGATTACGTCTCAAATTTTTGAGGTTGTAATGTAAATTTAAATTTGAAAAGGTAACCGTCATATTGTTCATGAATTAATATTATTTTATTTAGCCTATATACTACCTGTATTTTTTCAAAATCTATTAAATATTTCCTACTGGAACTTGAAAGAACATATTTGAAAATCAATAGGAAATTTATGTCGAAAAGGTTATAGAATCTATCAATTTGGCATAATGTAAGTGATTCCTTATACCTTGAATGAAATTTTGTTTACTAATTTTGATTTTCAATTATGTTTTATATGTCACAATGCTTATCGAATTTATGCCTTGAGGCATTTCCTTTGCAAAATCTGGTGCAATTGCTAGTTTATGAGTTAGGAGAGTGATAGTATTTAACCCACCACATTGTAATAGACTTACATATATAATAAATATTGGAACAAATCAACTAGGCCTAAGTCTCATCACTCAACTAAGTTAATAAAATTACATCACTAGAAGAATAACCTTGCTGCCTCAAAAGTAATTTCTGATATGAAGAAAAAATGGGTTATTATGAGTATTAGCTCAATTTTTTGTTTGCCTCCTACACCTTGTTTGGATGGTATTTATAAATTTCTAATTCAATATAATTCAACACCTTATAAGTAATATATATTTTTAATTTCCTATAGATTTCTCTTGGTTTAGAATCTAGCTTTTATAAAAAACATAGAAACTATTTCTTGGACAATAAACCTCGAAAACTGGTATGATTTGCCACAATATTACATGGTAACATGGTTGAAAGACAAATTGTTGATTTTTCTGGGTTAATGAAGAAACTATTAATCCTTTTACCCTTTTCTATGTATCACCAAAGAAAAACATAATTAGTTCATGTTACATCTATCTAACAAGAGATCATACTAACCCCATCCGTGTAATTAATGGTAGTTGAATCCTTAGGCTACCTGATATATATCACATAGATTAGACAAGGTTTAATCAAAGGCACACCCCTACCTAAAAAGGGAACCAGGCAACCAATTAATGGGAATTTTGCAGATGATTCCTCACATCCTAGACAAGCATGAATGAGTGGAAAATATGATGGACTACCTTCAAACCTAGCTTCAAATCCTTGGATGGATGCCTAATATCTGCTTCTCCAATAAAATATTATCCTCTCCAATAAGAAAATCGATAAAGAATGAAGCGAGATTAGAATAACATGGTGATTCTCAACTCCAGACATTCTAGGCCACATTAAGGACATGATGATCTCTTTGAAAAAATTACATGTGATTTTGAATCTTTCAAATTCTCCAACTGTTAAAAAATTTCTATCTGTTTCACAATTGTGGCCTCTAGTTCCTAAAGGTGGAAAAGTCAAAAGAAGTTAGCCTCGCAATAAATGACTAAAATAGACAAAGTTTTAATAACAAATGAAAATTTGAACCGGTTAAAACTTACTTTATTTTCCTCTTTCAACTTATTTTCAAAGTGCTTAATATGGTTTACATAATAATTCAACATTTTTTATTTTCCAGATGGAGTATGAGGAGGTTTTGCACTTAGGTGACTAGCAATTTCTTCCAAGTTCTGAAGGCACTCCAAAAGTGAAGGGAGAATATCATTTTCAGAAATATCTTACTTGGACATGTGATTTGGTTTCTCCTTGGGTATTGAATCCAAATTCCTCTCGAGATTGGTGGAGTACTCTTCTCTATTTGAAACTTTTTTTCTCTCTACATCGTCAAAAATGACGTGGGAAAATGATAGGCACTTAACAAGAAAAGTCACCA
The DNA here is from genome assembly GCA_034641835.2 of Pinus albicaulis. Classification (NCBI taxonomy): domain Eukaryota; kingdom Viridiplantae; phylum Streptophyta; class Pinopsida; order Pinales; family Pinaceae; genus Pinus; species Pinus albicaulis. The sequence continues at coordinate 1,805,151,466 of CM076578.1, read as the reverse complement.
ATACTGCCTTTATCTAACCAAATGAACTTTCTCAATAATAATTGTTCTCATCCTTGAACAACAAGGTTTCTGGAACATAAGAAAAATAATCACATATATTAGATATTAACAAAATATGCCACTAGAAAGGTATGATAAATCATTCATTCTTACTGAAAAGGTAAATAATTCCACTTATAACTTAGTGGTGATTGTTGACAAAACTAAACCCTATATTTCTTGATAATTATTTAAAATTTTGAAGAAATAATTATCTAAATATGCTAATAATATGACCATTTATATAGATGTACAAAACATTAAGAGGTTCGTTATCCAATTAGGATCAATGGTGAAAGAGTTACGAAAGTAAGAAACAATAAAAATAAAAATATATATTCTCAAACACTCTAATAAGCTTTTGGAAGAGGGATCATAGGAATCAAAAACATTTGAAAAAGAAGTTGGTCTTAATGAATGGAATGATAACCCATGTTCCTACTCTTGTTATAGAAAAGTAAATCTAATCACATTATTTATATATGAAGAATCAGTGGTATTCAATACAAATAAAACTTCTTAAGGCAATGGAAGGAAGAAAGAAATATAGTGCTAGAATGTGCCCCCAACATTGTTTTAAACCAAAATCCTTCAAGGCCAAAGTGGGTGGTTATTGATATAGGTTCATGTCACCAGGGTATATTAAATTCACGAGGAATACTCTATATATACATCCATTTGGTCATGCACATATTTCTTATTATTCTAAAAGCAAGAGTAATTTTTCCAACCTCTCTTCATAGATTTGAAAAGAACAACAAAGCTTAAGTGATAGTCAAGGCCATTGATGAAAAAAGATAGAAATAAAGTGTGTCATGTTTTCCAAAGTAAATAATGTTTGAATATCTCTGACAAGAAAAATGAGATTCACCTCTAGCATAGTATTTTAAGAGTGGAGTTTTAATGACAAATTTTTGGATTAAACTATAATGAGGTTCACCTCTGGCATTTTTTAACGAAATATGACATCTAACTCTAGCATGCGTTTCCTCTAAAATTTTTCCAAACCTTATGATACACAGTCAAGGAAGACTTAATAGTAGCAAAAAATGAATAAATATGTCCAACTAGATGGTTTAGGATTTAAACAATACCTTCCAAACTAAAAAATGACAAAATTGAAACATTTTCAAAATTTAGACCAACTACATTATGCAACACAACATATAAAATCAACAAACAAATTATAGTAAGCTTAGGAAACATGGAAACGTGGGAACACGTAGAAACGCCTCAACCCCCCAAAAAAAAAAAAAAAATGGGGACATTAGGAAAATGCAGCATATAAAAAAACACAATATATATATATATATATATATATATATATATATATATATATTTATTTATTTATTTATTTATTTATTTATTTATTTATAAATCAATGTAGTTGACACTGTGTTAGTGAAAATACCATCAAGGCTCTGAAAAAGAAAATTATTGTAAATATCATAATTTTTTTTTCCAAAAATCACAATATCAGCAAAATTTAAAAGAAAAAAATGAGGAAAAATAATCCAAAAAACGTGATGCCACATCCCATGGGTAGGTGATAATTTCGATTTCCATGTGATATTATCATGATAATATCACCATCTAAATGTCATGAAATTTACCAACAATAAAATCGAATAGTGGAAAGATGAGAATTTCACGATATCATCACAATATTAGCAGCATTGTTTTAAATAACACACTATCTTACAAGAAAATAATAATGATCCACAAATGATAGTTTAGAAACCCATGTCTATATTAAAGGTCATAGAATTTTTCGTAATGAAAAGTCTCATAATTTTGCTGGTCTTGACCAATCCCCTACCATCATACATGATACTATATAGTGGAAATGATACAATCCTGCAAACATTAAAATCTTGAAAACTATTAAATCCGCTTAAATTATGAATGATATATGAACTAATTTCTCCATATGAAGTCCAATGAGGTTGGAACCACTCTCTAATTCCCTAAAACCATTAATTATAATGTTAAACATTTCAGTAAAATGATAGAAAAGTAAATGAAGGTGAATCTCAACTTTTAAGGGATAGAAAAGATTATGAAAAAAGGAGAATGTCAACTTTCAATATAACCATTAATTATGAGGGTGAGAAACCCCTAAAATCTCGATCTCTTATCCTTTATCCATGTGGGCCCAGAAACATCCAAAACGTTTCTCAAAATGTCACTCAAAAGGACAAAAATACATTGGAAACACCATAGAATATGGATGGTGGAATTTATAAGATGTTTGACATGCCTTTTAACATTTTGAGACATTTGGGTACTAGGACATGATCAAACTAGGAATTTCCTACAAAAATTGGAATTACAGTTAACAAATCAAATAGATACTTCCCAAACATGTATCTCACAAGAAATCATGGTCTATAAAAGACAAAAAAATAGTGGACTAAATAGTTATAGCTCAAGAACTAGCCTTTAATATCCCAAATGGGAAAATGAAGGTAATATAAAGAAACAATAGACTAGAAACTACAACAAATAAAATCACACCATAAAAACATGAAAAATAGAGCCAAAATCATGATCAAAGACATTTTATTAATGCTTAGAAATGAGTACCATAATGGTGTTGGAATGGGTGCACCTGGGCCTGCTCAAGGCAGGATGAAATCTGTCTGGAAACAAGGTGGAATGACTCTCTGGAAATGGCAATGCATGGCTCTGGTGTTGCACTACTCTAGAAAGAAACACAACTGCTACAACCTTCATACTTCTAGTTGGGCTGCTTCTGGCGCTCAAAATTTTTTGGGACTTGGACACTTGACTCTACTCAAGAAACACATAAAATCCAGTGAAGGAATTTTGGAATGGTTGACTCAGGAAATTTTCCCTTTTTGAGCTTGATCGATTGCGCTGCTGGATGAAGCTCCACACCTAGAAAATCCACTACAAAAATTCCCCAAAAGATGAGAAATAACCCTGTTACGAAACCCCCAGCTTCCCCACCAAGTCTTGGTTGTAATCTCCCTCTCTTTTAACCTCCTATAACAACCTCCCCATTGGAATTTGTCCTCCACTATGTAGTCACTACGTCGTCCACGCAGTTCCTGAAGTGATCAGGCTCCTCCTAAAATCGTGTCTATGAAATGATACTCCAAAATGGTAAAAATCCTCTTCTAAGCAGGCACTTGAAGTCCCACGAAGCAAAGGTTGAGATCATTGCCTGAAAATATTGTGTGTTAAACAACATAGTAGACTTGACACCTGACACAAGCATGCTATGTCAAAATGACTATAAGAAATATAAGTGAATGAATGAGGAAGGATGTTTCCCTTCCTTCCTTTTTTCAAATGAGCCTCAACGTTCCTCTTAGGCCAACCATAGATTGTGCGCTCTCTCCTTCAAGCCAACCAAACATTACCTCTTTCGATCCTCCCTCATGCTGCCACTTAAGGAGATGCCATTCATTCGATGCTGGCCACTAAAACCCCACTAAAGCCATAATTTTCTCTTGGGAACTATAGGAATTAACTTTAGCTTTTCCCAAAATAATATTTGTGGGTCCTTGACCCACCTTATTTCCTCTTAACATTAGAGATATCAAAATTTAATATTCTAATTAGCGAAACTTCGAATTAGGAATATTACAGTCATCATCCACACATTATCACAACATGAATCATGCTAATATAAGTATATATAGCCAAAAAATTTGACCAAATCAAGTTGGGCGTGTGTTAAAATATTCCTACAATAGTTTGGCTATGATTACATCCTCTTAAAATTTCTTCTCAAGTAACAAGTGAATCAAATATGGAGCAATATTGAGGCCTTATGCCTTCATTCTTGTGGCATGAGCCTCAACTATATCTATCTTGAAGTCCATAACATTTCAATTTTTTGGGAAATATGAAATTTATTGCCTCTATTGACCCAGTCACAAACCATCTGTCACAGATGATACTTTCCTTCTAGGTTTCACCACAATAAAAAAAAGGAAGAAGAAAAAACTTTTAGCTAAATTGAAAATTAGTACCAAAATGCCTCAATCCAAGTCACCAATGTTTTTTTGAATTTTTTTCCATATATTCCAACTTCTCTAATAGAAAATATGTCACCAAATTTCACTTCAAAAGAGGTCAAATAAAAATTAATTACCTAGGCCACTCCCTCATTAATTGAGGTCATAAAACTTGGAACTAGTTAAAATTCGTCAATAAACTAAAGTACAAGATCCATTCAAGTACCATAGATGACTTTATAAGGGACAGACACTCATAATCAAGAAAATCGTGCAAGCATTTCCAGTGTACAACTGCTCAATAGTCCTTTGCCCATAGAAAAAAATATAAGATATTAAAAATATTTGGGATGGTATGAACACAAAGAGAAAGGGCATCTCTTAGATTTGGGAAGATTAATACATCTCTAAAATCCAACTATATTTGAGATGTTGTCAAGAGAAAATCACTATGGGTTACAATCCTCTGGAAAATATAATTTTACAACCTTCACCCTAACGATAAAGGAAGACTTCAACAAACCCAAAAGGTAAAAAAAGTGTGGATCAATCTAACATATGCCTCCAAATAACTACATTGCAACCTACTTTGCAAAGGCAAACCAATCTAGCAGATTTCTAGGAAGATTCACTTGCTAAAGAAACTCTATCGCAAATATTAAACACCAAAGACAAGCGAAGAGATGGATAATAGAAAGGAACTATATAAAATTGTGATACTTAGCTAGAAGAATAAATCCCACCATAGTGATGACCAATACCTATGATTATGGAACAAAGAATCAAAATAAAAACCACCTTACAATACACATTTTGGAAGGGTTTTTTCTAGTTTGGTAGCAAAAAAAAACCTAACAGAAAAGGATACTGTAGGATTTGGACCCAAAAATCCATTTTCCTTTACATGGTAGCCAAACACAAATCGTTACATAGGAGTATCTAAGAAAATAGAGAAGTATACATTGGCTTGTGCATTGTCAATATATGAGGAAGAAAACAATATGCCACTTTCTTCTTACTTATTCTCCTTCCAAACTGGGAAAAGTTTTAGGGAAGATAAATATAGAAATTCAACGGGTGAAAATCTCAATATATCACTGAGGTAAAGCTACATGAAATATTCAAAAAGTTTGCTGAAAAGTTGAAGCAACACTGCAAACCCTGGGAAAAAGGATCGTAGACCCCACGATAGATATTGAAGTCAATGATTTCAGAACTTCGTAGGAAAGGGAAATGTTAATACATCCCTATAAACTCAACAACCACAAAGAGCTTCCATAAACATGCCTGCAACCTATAGGTGAATATCCCACATTATTATTTCTAAGGCAAGGTGGGCATGAAAACAAGATTACATTTTCCTTTAATGTATAACACATTCAAAAGTATGAGGTTGAATTAAATGTGGTCCTACAACAATTAAATGGGGCAGCCCATATATGGGATGATATTGCTTTATAGAAACCCTTTAGGGGACTTTGGTGAGTTTTTAGATGTATTAATTCAACAAGAAAACATTAACTTGCATAAGCCATATGATGTTCAACTCATCCACCTATTCCAAAAAACATAATAGTGTCCAAGAATACACTAAGAGGTTCTACGTATTTAATACAAAGGAAAAACTCTTCACATATCTAGTGAAAAATATCTACACCTCAAATCTAAGGCCAAAAATCCAAATTCGGGTTAGAATTTTTTAGCCTAATTCTTTAGAAAAAGAATTTATTTTAGTTAGAAGTTAATGGTTATATTTATGGCATAAATTTGAAGGATATGCATATGCTCGGTGGGTGAAGGAAGAAAGAAACCCTCAAATATCATAGCATAAAAATCCTAGCCATCAATGTGTCCAAAAACAAAATCCCTTAACTCCAAACTCTTGTTGTGAATGTTATCAACTTTGTATAAGACACACATTTGTAATATTCATAAACTTTTAATGGTTGAATATATATTCCAATTATAGGCTTCTACCTTGATACTTTTTAAAACTTCCCATTCAACATCCCAATCCATAAACACATGGTGGAACTCATGGTGGAAGAAATGACCCTAAAAAATGACTTTGATGACATAGAGATCGACACATGCTTCTATTGTGTTGAGGTAGTTTATAGATCCTTCTCAACAAACTCATATTCTAGGCCTCTCTAAGATACTACAAACCTATTTGGTGGCATTCCAAGAAATTCCAACAAAATTTGCACAAAGAAAAGTTGTATCATATTAATGAGCTTTACCAGTAAAGGCCCCACACCTTTTCACCTTTGCATAGAACACCTCTCGTGACACCCTATCTCCTCCAAAAAATAGAATTGAGAGGAGTCCCTGCCGAGAGGAAGAAGAAGAGAAGTGACCCAATAGAGAGAATCATTCAGGGAGGGTAGGATTGTACTTGGAGGGGACGAGCAAGGTTGGAATTTGGATCCCTTCATAACAATTTTTTTGGACATTTTTGGTCTTTATGGTTCCCGTCAAAGAATGTTATGTTTGAAAATTTTCACTTCAAAGGTGAATTTATAATAATTATGCTTCCCATCAATGAATATTATGTTTACAATTTTTCACTTCAAGTATCAGGTTCTAATAATAAAGTAACCCTTAGCCAATCAATGTTTGATTAAAAAATTATCCTTAAATAACATTGTTATCTTAAAAGTTTTCATATATATGTAGTTCCATCTAATTTGTAGGAGCCTTCCAATTTGATGTTGATGCAAGTAGATTTTTAATTCTATATTACAGTCTCGAGAGCTCAATAAGAGGTTCTAGATAAGTAAAATATTAGTGACTAAATAATAAGTTTCTTACATTTGCAATGATTTTCAAAACTAATTGTTCGCTTGTGGGTTCTAGAGTTCATCTAAATCTTATTGTAATTTACTATTGTAAATATCGAGAGATCGACATCTTACGAAGATTAATACTATCTTTTTTGTTGACTCAACCAAATATTTGGTCTATAGCATAGATTAAGAACTAAATACTGGACATAGACCTATATTTTAGCTAAAGAAATATATTTGAGTGATCCATCATTCCATTTGTTGCCAAAATTAATGCTCTCTCTTGACAAAACCAATAAGAAATTAGATTGTATTATAAATGGAAATACAACTTACTATTTTTGTGGAAAGAGAAGAACATATATAAGTGGTCAGTTTGAATTATTTCGTAAGATGCTTATCATGGGAAACATAAGTGTAATTAATAATCACCCATTTTCTCACAGATTTCGTCTCCTCAACCTTAGACTCATTTTTTACAAGAAATGTTACCTCCACATATAATAGCTAAATTGCCCCGTTGAAGAAATAGATATTTTGTTATTTTTATTAAAACTGGAATTTACAAAAAAATAATTATAGTTGTATTCTTTAGGGTGGGCAATGTTGAGTGTGCTTTTAACCCATTCTAGGACTATATATTGAATGTTAAAATCTACAGGAGGGAATTTCGTTGAATCTCGTGTTGTACCCATTGACCAAGGGTGGTTTGTCACTAAAAAAACACTCATAAATTCATTTCTTGCAAAAAAAAGAGAGTCCCATAGACACATTGGAGAATGAGTTCGCTGCCTATAGATGAACATAGAAAGATTGATTCAATTGTTATTATGATCATGGTAGATAAATAGAGAGATAACGCTCATAAAAATATGTTCATACCTTCAGATTATTAGAAATTCATAATTAAATTTTTGTATAGATATTGCTAGATGAAGGATCCATACCTTTTCATCATATATAAACTCACTCCTTTTCATTCGTTTTGGTATATCTCCCTAGTCTGCATATATAATTGGAATTCTATTTGATAAATCCAATATTTTTCTTAAAAACCATTTATGTGACAGTCATATTACTCTTAAAAACTACTGATTTTGCAGTAGTACCCACACTAGTGAGATCCTTAGTAGTAAACACAAAATATATCAATGGATCACATTAGGTGCATATTTGCTATCCTTTGCCTTCCGCTATAAAGTAACAAGAATTATGCTTGCAACAAAATTTATAAACAAATCATATTGGAATCATTGGCACTTACAATCCATTTCTGGAGTTACGTGGATTAGTGCCATCATAAAATAGACATACAAAATATTCCACATACAAAAGTTTCACTGGCTGGTGTAATTATTTTGTGAGAGGTTTATCTTCGTAATCTCTTCAGTGTGATCCCTTGTTGTTTCCATATGCTAAAAGGTAGTGAAATATTATTTGAATAATGAGAAAATAATACAAAAGTTAAAACTAGTACCTCGACAGTGTACCAGTGGAGATCTGAAAGAAAAAAAAGACATGAAGTAGAAAATACTAATATGGATGAAATGATGATGCTCTCTCACTTGTGGATGTTAATTTAAACTAAATTTTCTTTGCTTCATCATGTTGACCACATGTCTCAGTTTGATAACATGAGCTTCCACTAATTTTGATAATGTTTTGGCTTCATGCAACAATAATCTGACATGAATAACCTCTACCTGCACCATAGCCAAGTGCGCTTGCAACAATGTAACTTTTTGTTCTAAAGCAAAAATGTCCCCCAAGACCCCATACACAATATATATAACTCTCACATCATGTTTTCTTCATAAACCATGCTACTAACCATGTCCCCTCTCTGCTAAATGGGAAATTCCTACATGTCATGCTGCTAAAACCAACAATCTCATGCGTCCATGACATGTAATATAAAGGTGGGAAAGAATAGGAGGAGAATGAGAATGAATTACCTAAATTATTTAATTCACATTGCTGGCTCCAAACATGTTGTGGACATGAGAAAACCTCCCTAGATCATCGAATTGAAAATTGTGGATGACTACACAGTTGTTCGCACATCCTCGTCTTAGCAGTTTTCAGGCAGCACATGGTGACATGCTATTCAGCTTTCTTCCTGAGGATGATGTTTTTGTTCCACCATCGACATCCATGATTATTCTTCTGTAGTTATGTCCCATAGCCAAGTAAGATAAAATAGTCGATTACATCAAGCTTCATTTCAACATATTGGAGTTTTATGACTAAGTGTACCACATCCACTCCACTCCCTTGATAGGTATGTCACACTTGAGAAACTCCACATCACATTCCTTGGTACAAGTAAAAGAAAGTGAAGAGACAAACTTGGCCAACTCCCCAGGACCTTTGCTTCAGTTTTTGATGGTTATGTACTTTCTTTACCCCTTAATCCACAAGTACTTTCTACAACGCAGTGAGAATCATTGTGAGATGAGTAAACACTTTTACTCCCTTCGCTGATGACTATGGATCACCCTGTGGCTATATGTTTCTAGTTCTCTGGATTTCTTGGATATGGTATTTATGATGTTTTTGAAAACAATTAGATCCTCCAAAATACATTTTACACATTTTCAAACACATCAGAAGATATAGGAATTGAGAAATGTGAAATGTCAATACTGCCAAAGTGCCCTATGACAGGCATTTTTCCCATCAAATTCCATCTCGGGGGGGATGGGGGGGTGAGTGCGAATTGTTAATAAGAAAGTAGGGTGTAATTTATAATGAAATTCATGGAGAATAGAAAAAGAAAATAGGCCAACAATATCCAAACCTGAGGATGTTATGAAGTGTAGACCTGGCTGCAAAGTGGCTTCCATAGCTCGGCATGGCCAGTTATGGCTCAATGTTGTGGTTGGGATTATAATGTTTTTCATTGTATTATCAAGCAAAAGTGAGTGGTGGCTTGGATACATAGATATATACTTAGACTTGGGATAGATTGACACATCAACTCGATATTCACTTTGGACAGTTCTAAGAACAGAGTTGTCGGAGTTATTTAGCACCAACCTTAGTTATAAATACTCTTTCTAAATAATTCTAACCAAAAACAAATCAACAGTAATAAGTGGATCTAGAAATTGGTCTACTTTCTTGCTACAACCCTTTCCCAATGCCATTAATCAGGTTACCGGGGGGATAATTCTGAAAACGAAAGGGGTCTAAACTTTGCAAATATTGAGAACGCCTAATCCTTTGCACTAGCCCCCTGGTACACACGGACATGTGTTAAATAATGTTTGTGTACATGCACCTAGATTAGCTTTAGTTCAACTCTAGATATTGCATGCAATGTGCACCTATCTTTAGCTATTTAACTTGAGTGCTTTACATGCACATAGTTAGTCTTAATTAGTGTAATATCCCAAAATGGGAACAAGCAGCAATATTAAACAATACTGCTCAGAAATAACGCAGTTCAACAAAGTAGGAGCAGAAGGCCAATATGGAGGCTCAAAAATAACATTTATATCAGAAAATAAGATTTGTAATCAGGCCCATACAATATATAACAGGAAATAGAAGACTTAAAAGAGAAGAAATCCCTCAAAAGAGGTGTTGCAATGACATGTATTCACTGCAAAAGGCTTGACAGCGTTATTTTATAGAGCATACAATAGTTGAAGGTTACAATTTATATCTATAGCTTATTAGTCCATGAAACATCATATCTATGATAGATCCATACACTATAGAGGCTCCTCTTTCAATTCCCCTAGGGGTTCTGAGAAAAACACCATGTACATGAAGTAGATCTACGATTTAAGTTACAGATCTACAGAAATATGCAGTGATTCAGAAATGTACAGCAGTATGTAGATCAGATCTGATATGAAAATGCATTATATATTCTCCAATATATCTCAAAATGTGATGGGAATATCCCCAACACTTGAAGCCCAGCTCCCCAAATGGTGTGCTAAAACACCCTGCAATAATATCTATAGGAAAAATGCAGATCTGGAAGGAAAAATGCATTGTAGGCTTTGGTACATGTTTGGCCTAATGCCAAGATCTGAAAATGCAACTCCAAAGGTTCAATATACTCTTTCCAATGGGATAGAAGACTTTCCCAATGAAAAGAGGCCCTAGAATGGCCTAGATCTGAGTAGATCTAGCCTGCACTTGTTGCAACTTACAAGGACAACCAAACCCTCAATAGGATCTGCATTGTAGTTGGAATATGAAGCTTGGCCAAATTCCTGATAGTGGAATAGACAAGAAAGAATCTTTGAAGAGGCCTCTCAAGGAAAGAGGTGGGATTCCCGATTAGGAACACCCAGTGCTAAACAAAACTATTCTCTGCTAAACAACCAAGAGAATGATATATGTCTAAATAGACAATATATTCAGAAATATAATACAATCAACCTTCTCATGTTGTCCTCCTCTTCCTTTTAAAGGATAGAGAGCTTGAAAAACCCTAAACCATCTCAATGATTTAGCTTCTTTCACTTGTGCCACCTCCAACTAAGACTGTGTTGTGCATCAATGAGGATCATCTCTTCTAGACAGCATTGTTGATCTTGTCATGGTTGAGCCAGTCAACTGTCTCCATCCCTTTCACACATAAGGGTGCTTTAGCCCAGATTTATCTTTGTTCACATGTGGCATTGATTTACTCACTGTCTTAGGAGTTTTTTATTGCCTCATTTATCGTTTATTCATGCAAAAAGAAAATGAAAAAAAATTGTGTATTCCCATTAGCTTGGGCTAATTGGGAATATTACAATTAGCTTTAGTTCAACTCTAGATATTTCATGCGATGTGAAGTGCTTTTTAGCTATTTAGCTCGAGTGCTTACATGCGATGTGCACTTGGCTTAGTTAGTTAACTCTAGCACCTGCATGTGGTGCATGTGCACATTAGGAGAATATAAAGCATACTTAGCTTCAGTTAGATTTAACTATCCATTATTATTTCATGTACAACTAAGCTTAACTTAGTTGCTTTATATATTGATTCTCAACCTAATGTTCATGAATCAATTTCATTCTCAATTCTAACTATTTTTATTTTTCAACTTGGAAAGTTTGTGAAATTATTCTTCAACTAGATCCATATTTGTGCTTTAATAATTTTACATGGTATCAGAGCTTCAACCCAGGTTTAATTCCCCGGAGCTGCATTTGAGGTGGGGTGTTTATTCCCCCGAGTTGCATTTGACGTGGGGTGTTGGAGTAATCACCGCACCTCTATGGAATCTGTAATTCCCATCCCAGGGATCCTAGTTACCGGTTTGGAATTTTACCACCATATGCGGGTTTTGGTGTAACTAAAAAATCTACATGGTTTTTTTGTACATGCACCTAGTTTAGCTTTAGTTCAACTCTAGATATTGCATGCAATATGCACTTGTCTTTAGCTAGTTACCTTGAGTACTTTACATGCACATAATTATCTTTAATTATCTTTAGTTCAACTCTAGATATTGCATGTGATGTGCACATGTTTTTAGCTAGTTAGATCGAGTGCTTACATGTGATGTGAACTAGGCTTAGCTTACATGCGATGTGAACTTGGCTTAGTTAGTTAGCTCTACTGCTTGCATGCGGTGCATGTGCACATTAGTATAACATAAAGCACAGTTAGATTCAGTTAGATTTAACTATCCATAGTTATTGCATGTACAACTAATCTTAACTTAGTTTATTTATAAATTGATTCTAAACCTAATATTCATGAATCAATTTCAGTCTCAATTCAAATTGTTTTTCTTTTTCAAAATGGCAAGTTTGTGCAATTATTCTTCAACTAGATCCATATTTGTGCTCTAATAATCGTCATGTATTTGACGATCAGATTCATGTACCCTATATGCATGCATGGGAATGGTTGTCTCTAGTGATGCATGCATGTGCATGTGTGGCGTTAGAGATGAATTTTTGGATGCATGCATGAGCATACATGGTTTTATAAATTACTCCTTAGATTCATGCATGGGCATGCATGGCTCTGTGAATGAGAGTGAATGTGGGGCATCATTAAATTGAGACCTCGTTAGATGTGCATCATCAACATCATCAATAGTAGAGGAATCAAAGTCCTCTTCTACTATTTTGAAAGTAGTGTCTTCATCACTAGGAGAGGAAGATATTTCCTCATGTGAAATGCATTCATTATTGGACAAGATAAAATTCTCATCTTCAAAAGGTTCATTAACATTAGAAGAAGTAGAGTCTTCTTGTTCAACACTGCCTTGAGAATATTTCTCCACATTATTGTATTCTTCACCACTTTCATGGCTGTTATAACAAGTCAATCTCTTTGCCTCCAAATGGTGTTCTTCTAGATCATTGTCATCACCATATAATCCTTTCAATGTAATCTAGATTTCGTGTGGTGATTCCATATTTCTGATCTGATAATGAATATCACGAGACATAGATAGACATAATATTCTATAAGCCATGTAAGATCTGTTAAGACAATCTGAATTATCATCCTCAGATAATGGTTTTGTCTCAACTCCCATGACTATTTGGTACGAGCCTTTGCTCCTAAGATGAAGCAAAATCATTGGCTTCCATTCATAGTAATTGTATGGAGTCAGAATAGTGGAATTTGGTAATTCCATTCTTTCACTTTGTGGTTGTAGCGACAATTGCGGAAATTCTCCAATATTCTGATCTACAAATCAAATATCTGAACAATTTCCAATTCTATGCTCTTAAAACCTGAAAAAAAAATTCATGCAACTTCTCCAAACCCTTATAGCTTTGGTAGCATGTATTGTATATGGGTACCTAAACTGGCCATGTTGCTGGGACTCATTCATTTTGCATCACACTCACCTAAGTCATGCTTAAGGTGGGGTGTTGGTGTGCATGCATCTAGATTAGCTTTAGTTAAACTCTAGAGATTGCATGCAATGTGCACTTGTCTTTAGCTAGTTAAATTGAGTGCTTTAGATGCACATAGTTAGCCTTAATTAGCTTTAGTTCAACTCTACATATTGCATGCAATGTGCAGTTTTTTTAGCTAGTTAACTCGAATGCTGACATGCGATGTGCACTTGTCTTAGTTAGTTAACTCCAGTGCTTGCGTGTGGTGCATGTCCACATTAGCGGAACATAAAACACACTTAGCTTCCATTAGCTTTAACTATCCATATTTATTTCATGTACAACTAAGATTAAATTAGTTGCTTTATATATTGATTCTCAACCTAATATTCATGAATCAATTTTATTTTCAATTCTAATTATTTTTCTTTTTCAACTTGGCAAGTTTGTGCAATTATTATTTAACTAGATCCATATTTGTGCTCTAATAATTTTACAAATTGCAGCAAGGGCCTCCCATTTAGCCTAGCTTGGATCTCATTGTCATTGTTTCTTCCAGATCAGATCTCACTATCAGTGTGGATCCCGCCCCTGCCAACACTTCCTATATTCCATTTCTATGGAACCCTCTTCTCTCCAGTGTGATTTCCTCACTCGTGGATTGTTCCTTTTCCGCTCTTTATCTGAGCATTCGTTGCTCCATATCTCTCATTTCAAACCCTGAGCTTAATCCTACACCTTCCTCGATTATCTGACTTCCTCCCTCCGCAAAATATTCTCCTCTTAATCTCGTTGAGGCAGTCATTGATTTTTCTTCTCTTCCACCTTGTCCTTCCTCCTTTCAAATACCCTGCATGCGTAAACGAGTTGCCTTCACTCTGGACATTCAACTATCCATGTCTGGCGGCTTGCAGGGTTGTTTATGGGTTCATATTAACCTTGAATCATATCCTTCTTTTGTATCTTACCCTTTTGCCCTACATTCTAATGTATTCTTCATCGTTCCCCCTCAGAGTTTTAGCTATTGCGTGAACCCTTCCTTCGCTCCAGGTTCCCCCCTCCAATCTGGGGGCTTCCTTTTTTATTTGAGTATTTCCTTTTGTCCTCTCAATAATTATATTAAGATTTATGTATTCCATCATAGCCATAATAATCATTTTATATCTGAGAATAATCAAAATAATTTCTTTAATAAAAATAACAACAACTAGCACACTCCCAAAGGCTGAAAAGGGAGGCAGAAGTGAACTAATATGGCTATATTATTTAAATATGTGATAATTATTTTTATGGTCCATAAAAAAATAGAGAATCCATTAAACACATTCTATGAATAACTTGTTAAAAATATTATTTAGAAGGCTAAGTGACAATTCATGTATCGTAGGAGTATGTGGTGGAGGAGATTGTGATATGTGTAGTTGATCCAGATTGTATCACAATATAATTTTCCATCCATGTAGATATTTTTAGAGTGGAAAAATTAGTGAAATCATATTATAGGAACAATTTTATCATAGCATAATTCCTGGTGAATGAAGTCAATGTGAAGGTGAAGAGATGATGAAAGGGGGTGTTGCATTGAATGGATAAGTGGAGTACATTGCATTATGGAACATAGACCAACCAAGAGATGATAAATAGTTATTTGCAAGGAAAACATAAACCAAATAATTTTATCAAATGACACATGTTGGTGTTTGAGAGGCTCTAGATAGAAGATGAAGCTCATCAACCCTATTTGTTGTTTCTATTTAATTTTTAAGAACAATTTGGTGGTGATATATAAATATAATATCCTAATGACTATTAGAAATTGTAAAATTGGAGGTTTGTTGCTATGTATAAGGATATGTTGTGGGAAACTAATATGATTCAATTAGAGGCTAGAAACTATTGACTCAGATAGTATACAGAGTTCAAAGTACGTAAGAGGGTCATCACCTCAAAAAATTTCACTAACAATGACTCATTGAGTTCCAATAATAAACTCTCAAGATTAGAATTCCATCAATAATGCATATGAAATTCATCCATAGGAGTATGAGGAAAAGCCTAATATTGGAGATGACCATTGCAACATAAATCCTTTTGAGTACTCTTTGTATGCATGATATCTAATTGTAAAGCCAAAACATGAATAATTGAATGATATTTTAGTGCTTGAAGTTGAGATATCTAGTAAATTTTCATTTGCGCCACATTCTAGGCCATACTATTTGTTCAAGGGACCTTTTTCATTAGGGAATGTCCAAACTAGAAAAGGAAAAAAGAACCAAAATTACTTCCTAGATTGTGATTCTACAATTTTTTTACTTTTTATGTTGTCAAAATGGCTAGAGACGATTGATTTTTGAATGCCAATTGGCACATTCAACTCATGGTAAAAAAGGATTTTAAAATTTAATAAAATTATCATCATCTTCACTTGCCATGAAAATTCCTTACCTTCAACAAGTTTGTTTTTTGAAACAACCATACATATATAGTGTTCCATAAATTAGGTAGTTTTAAAGATGGTTTGTATTCTCATGTCATTTCTAATATCACCACCCCAAAGTTTGATCTGTTTGTGCACATGGAGGGGGCCCTAGTCATGTTGGTCCCAAAATGTCTGTAGCGGTATCTAGATCCTATCAATCCCTTGTAGCCTCGCGCTCTATGTAGTTTCATATATACATATCCAAATCAACATGTTATAGAGATGGATGTCTTGTGTGAAGTTTCACATCAAAATGAAATTGCTCGCCATAAATTTGTGATGGGCCACGTAATATTTGTATGGGCGGTTAGTGGTTGAGATTATAGGGCATGAGATCCTGCACTAGATTGGAGGCCTAGATTTCCAAATAATTAGAATCCTCTACCAGTCCATAATTGTAAGGTTTGTTTGTAACCTCAATCCCCTTTTGTCATCAATCATTTGTTTGAAGACCTATTTTTTTGTAGGGTTGAAAAAAAAATCTATTAAGGGAAATTGTGTT
This sequence comes from Pinus albicaulis, assembly GCA_034641835.2. Lineage (NCBI taxonomy): Eukaryota > Viridiplantae > Streptophyta > Pinopsida > Pinales > Pinaceae > Pinus > Pinus albicaulis. Next base: position 1,805,134,850 of record CM076578.1, on the reverse strand, counting down.
CTAGATTTGCAAATGGTTTGACCGATTAATGAATTATCCAAAAGAAGCCTATTTAAAATCGATTTACACTTCCTCTGCAACTGATCAAGTTTTAATGGATACAAGAACTGCAATTCAATGGTTCTAGCAAGCATTTTCAACAATCACAATTCTACTTCCCCTTCAATAGAGGCACAACTATTAGATTTGTCAGACAGTTGATTCATTTGTTGCAAAAGAAGGGAGATGAGTGGAGTCCCAAATGGAGATTTTATATTCAGATTGTAGAAATAAATACAAGGAAAGTTCCAAATCAATTATTATCCTTTTCTAACAACACTAATTATAAGTCTATTCAAGCATATGAAGAAACCTACTATTCTGATAAACATTGAATTTGACCACCATGAATTGAATTACTAATTGAATGATAAAGACGTAAATGGAAATTTTGCATTCTCACATTCATTTCTTTATATTCAATGCCATTTATGCTTGTATATTCAGTTGGTGAAATAAAATACATGAATCAAAATAGGTATTTTCACAAATATGTCCTTATATTCAACGACATTCATGTATTCCTATTCAATTCAATTGAGGGCAATCAAATTCCATTGAAAACCAATAAAGTGTATTAAATCAGGTATCATAGACCAATAAAACATACCCTTATTCAATGTCTAAATTATTATATCTCCTCATTTATTTATTTATATCTGTCTCACCACATACCCTTCCCAATCTATTTGGGTTTTACCCACTTTTCTTATTCCTCTTAGCCTATCTTCATATCTCTGTTCCAAATTCATAGTACTTATTTTTCTCCTCCCTCACATAAGCCCTATTACCCAATCATTTTTTACCTTATAGTCATTTATTAATTAATTATTAATACGTCACATATTTTTCATGATCTTGCTTCCTCACTTGTTTAATATTAATTTTGTATTAATTAAAATATTTCTATATATTGATGGTTTACTTTCCCTTCCCTCTCCAAAATAGTACTCTCAAATTTAATCCTCTCCCTCACCTATATTTTCACCTCTTTGCACACTTTTCAAACATTACATTTTTTAAACATTAAGATTCAATACTATTTGATAATGTGATAATGGGTGGAATGGCTATTTGAAACACTAAATAAAATTCAAAAAAAAAAAAAAATAGCCCCATATATTTTCTTATTATCAAAATGTACATACTAATTTTTTCACTATATACAACAATTTTACTGAAGTTGATACATCATATCTAAAGAGAAATAAGAATTAAAAAAATGTTTTAATAAAAATATTTGAATATCTATTTTTAAGTGAAATATTATTATTTTTCTTTCTCTATATGAAAAGAAATTAAAAGTGAAATTAGTAAATTATTTCTACATCTTGAAGAGAGAGAGAGAGAGAGAGAGAGAGAGAGAGAGAGAGAGATTAAATGAATAAAAAATAATGAAGGCAAAACTATACATTTTTTAATCATTTTAAGTCACGCTATATTTAGACGGAATAGTTTTTAAGTTAATAAATATGATATTATATTCAAATTAAAATAATAATAATAATAATAATAATTTTAAAATTTTAAAATAATATATATTTAATTATAAAAATAAATAATGTATATTTCAATATCTTTATTTTATTTCTCAATTAAATATTTATGTTTTTATTAAATTATAAATTTAAAACTAGAAAATAAATTAATTTCATAAATAATAAATAAATTATTTAAATATAAAAATTTAAAACATACATGGAATCACTAAAAATACTAATATGCCACTCCATTAACCATAAAGTAATATGAAGATTGTTAAATCTAAAAAAATTCCACAAACAATTCACAACACACATACCATTCAGGCCAAACCAAACATGACCAAACCTATAACAATTTAGCACTCTAACGAGACTTAATAGGATAAAACCTAGAACAACTCAAACCTTACATAGACAAGAAAATGTACCAAAATAGCTACAACCATACCCAAACAATACAACCCAACTTTATATACAAAATGTTGAATTACTACACAAGCAACCTAAAGATCTTATTTGGAATACCTATATTTTGGCGCATATCGCATTGCCCTGCTTCTTTCAGCGAACGCAATGTTAGAGGTGGAAATGTGGAAAACTGCGAATTTTCTCCATTGCAACATTGATTCATGCTTCAAATCATTGCATGGAAAGAGAGGTCAACAAAACATAAAACATTATTGCCCCCATGTCGCTTCTATTATGAACAACGATGAAGTGGTTACGTTTTTCAATTCCTGTGTACGATACTCTTCCCCAACCGAAATCCACATCTATGAGGTCCATTTTGGTAATGTTTGAAATGAAAAATGAGCTCACCAGTGTCGATAGAGCTTCAAAGCCTGAGCACTTGCCTTGCTCTATTTCTTGTCTCTTGAGCCACTCAATCTTCTTGTGTCCGAAACAGAAAATTTTTGGATCAGCTCGTTGGTGGGAATTTTCTGCCCATATTTGTATTCTATTTTATTTTATTCGTAGAGCTAGAATTTAACAATGGGATCCAGGCTTCCCCTTTCGCAAACCGGAAGAACCAAAGGCCTAGTCACTCCTTTCACCATTTCGACAAGAGTGTTCATGAATTGAACGAGGCCACATGTGCCACTAATGACGTCATTCAAAGATGTAACCACTATGAACAGCAACCAATATTTCCGCTGCTATCCGCTCATTAATGCGGTGGCAGATACACTGCCCACGGTTAGATTTAAAATTGTTTAAATCTAACCGTGGGCAGTGTATCTGCCACCGCATTAATGGGCGAATAGCAGCCGAAACAAGGCTCGCCACTATGAACACTCTGCATATGTTAGCTGGAGCATTACGATACGAAGTACGGTCAGTAAACACATTTTATTTTGTAAGGAATAGCAATCAATGGCATCATGCAAGATAATAAATGTGGGCCAATAACAATTTAATTGGTCAAAGAAAATCGACTCAAAGCATGAATGAATTAACTTGAATGAAAAAGATATTATATTTGGTAAAATGTCTGAGTTGGGCACATCTTGCAGCAGTTCTTTCCAGGATGGAAATGGAGGTTGGAATTCTTTTATTTCCTCACCAACAACTTCTGCATTGGATTTCACAAATAACACACCTTCTTTCGTTCACTCGACCATGAGCTTATCACTGGGCGTGTCTCTCATGCTTCCGGGTAAGGGTTGTATATCACTAAAACCTTGACCAGTCCTCTGATAACTTTGGTGGGATCCTCGCCCTTCATCGATGGGGTGAAATGATAGCACTGAAAAACGAGAATGCGAAATCTCGAAGTTACTGGATCATCGAGTTCCGGCCAAACATTTTACAAGGGGCCAAAAATTGACCTTTGCCCCTTTTGTCATTTCGCCATTAAATTGGTATTTATCAAGATCATTAATGAAGTTAAATTTAACTTTCTTCTTTTGTATTTTTTCTTTTTTTTTAATGAGAAAATCTGAGCGCCATGCTTCTTATAACATATAGCCTCTTCGTGATTGAAAGTGTCGTGTGTTAAAAATTTATTAGAGGTTAAAAATTTATTAGAGGAAGGAGGACGAAAATCAAAAGCTTTCATTGGTTGAATCTGTTGAGCCAAACTAATCATAGGACACCTTCGGTGTAATTATTAAAAAATTAAATAAATTTCATACCTAAACAATTAACAAAAGTTCATAACACCATAGGAAATTAACTAAGGTTCGTATCAAACAATTAATAAAAGTTCATACACCATTAAGAAATTAATTAAGGTTTATATCTAAGTTAACAAATGTTCATATACCATTAAAAATTTAATTAAGGTTCTGTTAGGTCTTTATATTACTAGTTTAGTCCCTTTTTGTTATTAGTGTAATCCCCTTATTGTTATTGTTGTACCTATGTAACCCTAATATTGTTATTATTTTGCTCTTATAGTATTATTGTTAGGTAGGCTAGGATTATATTGTGGCCCCATGGACTCCTATATATATAAGGAGGTTTTGGTCATTTGTATCATCCAAGAATTGTTCATTTATGTAATGTATCTGAGGTTTCCCCCTCGAAGTGGCTGATTTCTAAGGTGTTGATCTCTATTTTCTTCTATTTTTGGAGCTAGTTTCATAACATTTGGCATCAAGGGTTTGGATTCTAGGGTTTCGCTGCTCCAAACAGGTCATCATGGCATTTTCGCTATAACATTTCTTCTATGAATGTTCAGAAGCTGAACTTTTTACAGAGAGAATCCAAAATATTGAGGAACGTCGTGGAAAACTTTCAGATCTTGGTTCATAATATTTTCACAGATATGATCTGTGAAAGTTAGGGCTTTTTGCAGGCTCCTGAATTTAACCTAAACAGGTCATCATGGAATTTTCACTATAAAATGTTTTCTATGAGGGTTCAGAAGTTAAAACTTTTATAGAGCGAATCCACAATCCTGAGGAATGTCGTAGAAACATTTCAGAGTTTGATTCACAATATTTTCGAAGATAGGGTTTGTGGAAGTCAGGGATTTTTCAGGCTCTCGAATTTCATCTCAAAGAGGTGACCATGGAAAAATCGTCATAACTATGTCTCTGAGCAATGGATTGGAATTCTGTAAAAAATGACCGCAATTACATGGGCTGTAGTTTCCTTTATATCAATCTTAGAGCCGAAGGAGGAAACAATGACATGTGGCATGCCATACAATGTTGCTCTACTGAACTAGTCCATAATTAGGTCATTGTGGGAGATTTAACATAACTTTGACTTGATGAATCCAAATATGGCTAGACCTATGGAATTTGAAAGAAGATTCAGAGGGCTACTACAGGGCCCAATTTGAGATATTGAAGATCCAAAATCATAGAGATAATTTAGTTTCAATATAGAGCTCTTCAAAAGCAAGAAAGAGGTGTGTATTTTTTTTGAATTACATGTCTCATTCGAAAATTTTAGTTTGAATTTATTCCAAGGGCATATTGAAGAATAGATATCAGTATTGGGTTCTAAAATCCCCCCTAAAAAGATTTAAACACACATTAAGCCTTCATAAGGCTCTACTACGACTCATGAAGATGAAGAAATGTAGCATGAGATATCAAAATTACAAGAGCAAGTGCACCAAATTTTGCTATTGCAAAGAGCAAAAAAAAATGAAATGGAAGTTTTGAAGAAAGACGTGGAAACTAAGATGGAATGGTTTGAAGAAAGGAGTGGAAGCTAAGATGAATGGTTTGGAAGATAATATGGATGGCATGGAAGTTGGTATGAAAGCTAAGATGGATGACATGAAAGCTAAGATTGATGAAAAAATGAAAGACAACATGGAAAACATGACGAATGATCTAAAAGTAGACATCAAAGGTTTAGCAAAGTTGATAAAAGAAATATTTCCTAATGGTGAAAAGATATTTGAGGAAACTCATGATGAGAACAAAATAAATGTTAATCATGATTTCATAAACTTTAGTGTTGGATAGAAGCACCACCATATTCCAAATATGGATATAAGGAACTTTGATGGCAAGTATCCCGTAACATGGATACTACAGATGGAGAAATATTTTGATCTCAATAATGTGAAAAACACACAAAAGGTATAAATTGCAACTTTACATTTAGAATAAAATACATTTGTATGGTATCAAATTCTTTGTTCTCATAAAAAAATTGTCACTTGGTCAATTTTTATGTAGGAAATGATAACACATTATGAGGATACAAAAAGAAGCACCTTCTTTAGTCAATTGATAAATCTCAAACAAAAGGGTTCAGTGGTGGAGCACATTGAGGACTTCCAAAAAATGAATATAAGGGTAACTAATATTCCAAAGGAACGTAGGATTGATGTCTTCATAGGGACTTTAAAGGATAACATCCAACATGAAGTTCACGTTTGGGTACTTGATTCATTGGAAAAGGCATTTAGGTTGGCAAGAAAAATTGAATGTAAAAGTATGGCGACAAGGAAGCCTACCACTCACATATATAAATATGGATGTGTTGCTACTCCTAGACTTCCACAACATACAAGGCTGACACCACAACAATTGGAAGAAAAAAGAGCAAAAGTTCTTTGCTACAATTGTGATAGCAAATACACTAAAGGTCATAAGTGTGATGAGAAGAAATTATTTTACATAGATTGTGAAGGGGAAGAAGAAAATGAACAAGAATCTTCAAAAGAAGAGGATATACACTAGGAACTAACCCTAGAAGAGGAAGAAATGAGTCTGAAAATATCGTTTAATACATTGGTAGGAATTACCACTGCTCAAACTCTCAAGATAGAAGGACATATCAAGAATAAAAGGTAATAGTGTTGATTGATTCGGGTAGTACCCATAATTTGATTCATTGTAAGGTAGCCAACGAATTGAATTGTTTCCTATACCCAACACCAGAATGTGAAGTGATGGTTGAAAATGGAGGAACTATACATTTCTCTGGAAAATGCCATAATATCAAGCTAACCATGGGGGAATATGTACTGAATAGTCCAATGCTTTCCATTCCAATGGGAGGTTATGATGTTGTACTAGGAGTACAATGGTTACAATATTTGGGTACGATAGCTTTTATTTTTCAAGAATTTTTCTTGAATTTTTTTTAGAAGCGAAGGAAGTTGAATTGCGAGGTATCGCAGGGAAGCTGGGAAAGGTAATAAGCTCTAATGTCATTAAAAAGCTTCTGAAGAAATAACAATGAGGGGTAATTGCACAATTATGCTCATTAGAAGTTCCAATATCAAAATCATCTATTTTTGCAAATCTCCAAAAGTCTTGGACAATCATTCAAAGATGTTTGAAACTCCCAAAGGACTCCCACCTATTCCTGGTCATTATCATGCTATTCATTTGATTCCAGGAAATGTTTCTCCAAACATCAGGCCTTATAGATATCCTTATGTCCAAAAGAGCGAAACTGAACGTATGATTGTAGAAATATTACAGGCTGGTATAATTCAACCTAGTCAAAGTTCTTTCTCTGCTCCAGTAGTATTGGTGCAAAAGAAGGATGGATCATGGTGCATGTGTCCGGATTATAGGGATCTCAATAAGCTCACCATTAAATATGAATTTCTCATTCTTGTGATTAATGAATTAATGGATGAATTACATGGAGAAATTTACTTTACCAAGGGATCTTCATTCAAGATATCATCAAATTAGAATGAAGACTGAAGATATTATGAAAACAACATTTCGAACTCATGAGGGTCATTATGAATTTTTGGTAATGCCTTTTGGCCTTACCAATGCACCTTCTACATTTCAAGGGTTGATGAATTCTATTTTCAAACAATTCCTTAGAAAATTTGTGCTAGTAATTTTTGACAATATATTAATTTACAATAGATCTTGGAAGGATCATGTTCAACATGTTGACAGGGTGCTCAAACTATTTCAAGAGAAAAAATTATATGCAAAATCATCCAAATGTTTCTTTGGAGTACATGAGGTGGAATATCTGGGTCATAGTGTATCTCACGAGGGTGTTAAGGTAGACCCTAACAAAATTAAAGCCATTAAGGAATGGAAATTCCACACAACCATAAAGCGGTTGCGAGGATTTCTCGGGTTAACATGGTATTATCACAAGTTTGTTAAGAATTATGGGAGAATAGCAGCACCTCTAACAACATTATTGAAGAAAGATGCATTTTCATGGACCCTTGAAGCGACTAAGGCCTTTGAACATCTTAAAGAGGCAATGTTCCTAGCACCGGTCATAGCTACACCATACTTCACAAAAACTTTATTGTGGAATGTGATGCCTTAGGAAATGGAATTGGTGTTTTTTTAATGCAAGAAGGAAGACACATTTCTTTTGAAAGTCGTCCAATAAAAGGAAAGTATTTACAGAAAGCTATTTATGAGAAGGAAATGTTAGCAATACTACATGCACTAAAGAAATGGCGACCTTACCTAATGGGAAGACACTTCAAGGTAAAAAATTATCATGATAGTCTTAAACACTTTTTGGAACAAATACTATCTTCAGAAGAGCAACAAAAATAAGTTACAAAGATGTTGGGTTAGGATTTTGAAATAATCTACAAAAAAGGGAAGCTAAATGTTGTTGTAGATGCACTCTCAAGAAAGAATGAAGAGTTGGAGGCATTGCTTTGATCCATTTATATTATCAAACCAGATTGGATAACTGAAGCAAGGGATGAATGGAAGAAGGATGAAGAAGTGTGGACACTCATTCAAAATTTGCAGTAAGATCCTAGTACATCTGATACATTTAGTTGGAAAAATGATTCCTTATGATACAAATATCGCTTATATATTTGTAATAATTCCCAAATAAAACAAAATATTCTTTTGGAATTGCACACTTCTCCTTTAGGTGGACACTTGGGATTTTTAAGAACTTACCACAGGATGAAGAAATAATTTTTTTGGGATGGCCTTAAATCTGATATTCAAAATTTTGTGGCAGAATGTTTGGTTTTCCAGCAAAATAAAGTCAAGACAGTTAAGACCCCGGGTATTCCACAACCTTTATCCATTTGAATTCAACTTTGGGAGAATATTTCAATGGATGTTATCATAGTTTTACCTAAGTCTGAAGGAAAGAGTATCATCATGGTGGTAGTTGATAGACTTACCAAGTATGCACAATTTTGTGCATTATCTCATCCATTTAAAGAAAGTACAATTGCTACTAATTTTATCAACAAAATTAAAAAGCTACATGGAAACCCTAAGATTATTGTGAGCGACAGAGATCCCATTTTTACTAGAAATTTTTGGACGAAGTTATTTTCTTGTTTGGGTACTCAATTAGCTCATAGCTCATCTTATCATCCTCAATATGATGGTCAAACTGAGATAGTGAATAAATGTTTGGAAGGATATATTCATTGTTTTGTATCTGATAAACAAACACAATGGGTCAAGTGGTTACCTCTTGTTGAATGGTGGTATAACATTTCTTCCATACTACAGCAGAAATGACCCCATTTATGGCACTTTATGGATATTATCCACTGTCCATCACATAATATTTAAGATAAAGTTATAAGATTCAAGAAGTGGAATATCACATCGAGAATCAACAAGAAGTTCTCCAACTCTTAAAGGATAACCGAAATTTGGCACAACGTCGAATGAAACAATATGCAGAACAACATCGTAGCGAGAGAAGTTTTGCTGTAGGAGACTTGGTATTTTTACGGCTATAACCATACAAACAAATGTCCCTCAAGAAAGCTAAGAAGGATAATAAGTTATCACCAAAGTAATATGGTCCTTACAAGGTGTTCCAAAAGATTGGTACTATGGTATACAAATTGGAGTTTCCTATTTCTTCGCGAGCGCATCTAGTTTTCCATGTTTCATGCCTAAAGAAGTTATAGGTGAAAATCTTCCAGTTCAAAAAATATTTCTAGAACTTGATGAAGAAGGAAAAATCATATTGGAACCTAAAGCGGTCACAAAAACAAGAATTCGACAGCTATGAAATTTATCAATTTCAGAGTATCTCATCAAGTGGAAGAACTTACGCACTGAAGATTCTACATGGGAGGATGAGAATTTTATATAGAAGCACCTAGAGCTACTCAAGCATTGAGGACAACACTTCTTTTAATGAGAGGGGCATGTTAGGTCTCTATATTACTATTTTAGTCCCTTATTGTTATTAGTGTAGCACCCTTATTGTTATTGTTGTACCCATGTAACCCCAGTATTGTTATTATTGTGTCCTTACATTATTATTGTTAGGTCGGATAGGATTATATTGTGGCTCCATGGACTAAATGGACTACTATTTATAGAAGGACGTTTTGGTCATTTGTATCAGCCAAGAATTGTTCATTTATGTAATGTATTGGAGGTTGCCCCCTCGAAGTGGCTGATTTCTAAGGTGTTGGTCTCTCTTTTCCTCTATTTTTGGTGCTAGTTTCATAATAGGTTCATACTTAAATTAATAAAGGTTCATACCTATTTACTAAATATTTATATAAATATATGTTTTAGGTTTATCTATTTAGTATTTATCAAATGTAAATATAACAATTTAATACTAGATTTAAATGAACTCGCAATTTTAATATAAGAAATATTATGTTTATCTAATTATTAAATGGAAATATTAAGATTTAACCTTAGATTTAAAACAACTACACTTTTAACATAAATCAATTAAGTTTTGAACTTCATGGCAAAAGAAATATTAATATTAATATTATTTTGACTATATAAATATTATCTTTACTAAAATTGTAATGAAGGCATTAGTGTAAAGTAGATAGATGATACATGCAATTATGTTACTTGTAGGTGAATCCATATGCAACATTAAACTTTAGAGACAAAGGGGTATTAAATTTTAACACTGTATATGGATTCAGAGACCCATTTGTCTCTAAATTTTAACATTGTAGATGGATTCAGAGATCCGTGTAGTGAAAGGTAAAAATTCATTATCAAAATTGCAATTTTCCATTTATGGAGTGACACAATTACAAATTGCTAACATAAATGACTAATTCATATGCTTGTTCTACTTGTTACTTGGTCATATTTTTATTCTTGGACTATAATAGTGATTTATTTTAATCATTATTAATTTTTCCACTTAGTATCTAGTTATATATTTTAGTCCTAGACTGAATTAGTAATTTAAGTTAGTCACTTATTATCTAGTCATATATTTTATCTCTAGAATAACGTAGTCATTTAAGTTAGTCGCTTTTAGTTTAGTCATTTATTATCTAGTCATATATTTTATCCCTATACTAAATTGGTCATTTAACTTAGTCATTTTTAGTTTGATCACTTAAAATTTCTCAAATTTAGTAGTAATTCACTAGAAAAAATTGCAGTGAAACCTTTTTAGTCACCTAGTCATTTATTTCATCATTTTCTACTAGTGTATGAAATGAGTTTATGATGAAAGTAAAAGGAGAAACATGACATGGTTTTTGAAAACAACACATGGGTTTCAAAATCCATGGGAAGAGAAAACAAGCCATGGATATTGGAAACAACACATGGATTTGAAAACATGCTCATTTTATATAACATTCAAAAAAATACTTTGAAATTTGAATTATGAATTTCATCATAATATTTGGAAATATTATTCAAAATATATATTTTTTTTCCAAAATATTTTTTGACAAAATAAAGTATTCAAAATATGATAAAAGGCAAAAGAACAAAAAAAATTTAACTCAAAGGGGAATCTAATTAATACATATCGCATAGAAATCAGATTTAAGAGGACAATTAGTGTATTTTGTGAAGAAAGTTTCAACCTTTTCCCATATTTCAAGGGCATGAAGATATCAACATTAAAAGTACACCTAGTAGATTTAAGAGGACAATTAGTAGATTTTGTGAAGACAGTTTCAACCTTTTCCCATATTTCAAGGGCATGAAGATATCAACATTAAAAGCATAGCTAGTAGCAAAAGATCAATATATTGAGGATCATTGTGAATATTTCTAGTAGTTAGTGAGCCAATTCTAGATTTCAATGTAATATACTTGAAAACAATTCAATATTTCTTGCATATAATTTTGAGATATTATGTTATTATTTAGATTTTTCCAAAAATTATTAGAGATTATTTTGTAATCAGTTCCTTTTTTGAATCTCAAGATGGGTTAGTGAACATTCTATAAATATTTTGTAATACGATTTAGAGTGGGTTGGGAACTGTAAGAAGAAATAGAAATATGATGTAAAGTTTTTCACGAAGCCAAAGGTAATCATTTTCAATAAATGTAGAAATTTGTTGCAGGATTCATATGTTAGATAAATTGGTGATGTTTTTCTTGATGTTAAACTATTGTTTGACTGTCATTTCATGTAATTTTATTATTTGTGTTGTTTGGAGAAAATTGTGTGTTGAATTTGTTTAATTACACTTAGCTCTGGATTGTAAATAACATTAATGTTTTCAACTGAAGTTAAATTTAAAATTCATGTCAAAATGCTCTATGTTGAATGGAATATAAATCTTTTCTTCTAATGCACTCCAAAGGTCCAATTTTATGCCTACCTTGCCCTGCTGCACTTCATATATTAGTTCTGCAATAGATCTCCTTAGGCTTTCGAAATCCATTTCCCAATGGTCTTATATTCAAGTTTCAACCAAAAAATTCAAAAAACCAAACTCTAAAGTTAAGAACTAGCCTAAAATACTAAATTAAACAAAGATAGATCCCTCTCTGAGTTTAGAAGGGCTAGGTTCTAAACTTAAAAGTGGTTCTGTGGTTACCTTTGTTTTTCTTTCAAAGCCTTAAGAAATTATAGAGTGCTAATTGTTGGCCTAATTTATTGTGTTAAAATAGAGCATGTGTTTTACTTATAAATCTGTGTTGGTAAACTTAGAAGCACATGAAGGTATATGGATATTAGTTTAAGCTAATGTAGGAAGTATTTTTTTATGGGAATATAATGGAAATACATATTTCAAATATAAATTTCTGAAAATTAAAGACTAACATTCCGATCTAGAAGCAAGAGTGCAATGAAATTTTGTGGAGCATATCCAATATGAAAGAGGCCCTAACTTATATTCCTTGGTTTTCCTTCCTCGTTATCCCTATTCCAGAAATATGAATTCGACCATAAAGCATAACATAATCAAATTAAGAAAGAAGTAAATTCATAAACACAAATTGCAATTCAATGTTCCATTCCTAAGGAGGAGGATCTAACTTAGATGCCTTGGTTGTCCTTCCCTACTTAAATTAATTACTAAAAGGAAATCATTTCAGAAACACAAGTATTCATAGTACACAATGAATCTAATCATAAAAGTATTTTGAAGAAAATGAAATGTTTAAAAATCTAAGATATTCACAATTATGCGCAAAAACACATTATAGTGCACCTAGCTTGGAATGTGGGCCCTCCACCCTTTTCTTAGAAAACTTGAAGATTATTAGGTAATGTATATCAACAATTACATTCCACATAAATAATAGCAAGAATTAGAATTAAATTTCTTCAAATTATATTCAGAAATAGAGAAGTCTCAATATTCATAAAACATGTCCTCAAGTGTTAAATAGTTGTGCTTAAATAAGCCAAAAATATAACAAACTTACCTAAAATATCTATAAAAACCTATAATATTTCAAATCCATCTACTCATGGCAAACAAATTCTTATGGTTGCATAAAATATGGTAAAATCCCACTAAATCACAAAATTTCCCTTTTAGTTAGGGATTTTTGAGTGACTCGTTAAGTTTGACCAGCATTGACTAGGCATGTTCAAACTTAATTGGATTGTGCCTATAGGAGTTTCTCCATTCTTGGTTCCCAATATTATCGAATATATATTCAGTTTCCACCCTTGTGTCCTTCACATACGACTTCAAAGGAGCCATTATGGGAAATTTTGTTCTAGTCAAAATAATTTTTAATACCAATTTTTTGCTAAAAATTCTAAAATTTAAAAGACATAATTATTTTTACCTTAAAATGAAATAAGAGGCAAAAATGTAGGAAAATTACCATGATATGATAGAAAAGGATGTTGGATGAATGGAAAAAGTATGTGAAAAAAAAAAAATTGGAGGGCCAACATCTCCCCCTTCCTAAGTCTCAAGCATGTCCTCATGCTTGCCACTGTCTCTTTGAGCTTCTGCCTTTGTATGATGACTATCATGCTAATGCAGTTATGTCTCTAGACCCTGATGTTGAAGCTTCCTACTGAGCTGCATGTAAAAGGATGTCAATTCCTTGCTGTCCTTTTTATTCTTTCTTATAGATGGTATTCTTCAATTTTTCTTTCTCATATTTATATTGCCAAAGATTCTTCTCTCTCAACCACCTATTCTTGTTTTAAAATAATTATATTATGTGTCTCTAGCTTATTCATTCTCTTTTTTAGTCATTTTTTTTCTTTCACTACCTTATTTTTTTGTAATTTGTACTTTGTAGGTTTTAACCCTGAACATAAATTATCTACACACGAATCTTACAACAGAAAATAAAAAATAGCGAGAGCACAAAACATAAAACAGATAAACACAGAGATTTTCCCCTGGATCCCCAATCAGGACGACCAGCTTGGTTTTTCATTCTATTCCTTTTAGTGTTACAACACATATATATACATGTCGAAGCATACATAAACCCCAATCCTTTAACCCTGGATTAGAACATAACCGTAGTTCCCTTGACCAGATCTACAAAATACCAGGGGTCGAAAACCATCGTACTCCAAAACCATGTGCAAAATCATGCACAAAACATGGGTGGGTTCGCCTATGAGTGGGTCCGCACACCAAAAAAAAATTGGCTAGGTCGTTGCCCCGGACCCCAACAGTGGGGGCTGCCTCCCCCCTGTTGCACCCGGCGCAATGTACAGCATGTGGGGATAGTAATGGAAAGAATATAACACATACCTAACATTCTCTGACTTGTTGTTTTCTTTCCACAGGGGGCCACATGAACGCTTAGTCATTGGGCCAATTCTTCAACACCCATTATTTCTCTACACCAAGAGAACTTTTGAGTGCTCACAGACTTCGTCAATACATCTGCAACATTCATCAAAGTGTCCACCTTTACCAGGAACACCCTTTTAGCCTCAACCATATCTCTAACAAAGTGATATTGAACATCAATCTGCTTTGTCTTTGAATGGTAAGCAGGGTTCTTAGCCAAGAAAATTGCACTTTGGCTATCACAGTCTATCCTTATAGCTTGTTGTACCAACCCCATAGTTGAACACAATCTTTGCAACAAAACTTCTTCCTTGCTTGCATGAGTGGTTGCTATGTATTCTACCTCTGTAGTTGAAAGAGCCACTATAGATTGTCTTTTACTCATCCAATTGACTGCGCCTCCAAATAGGTTAAACACATACCCACTTGTAGATCTTCTTTGGTCCAGATCTCCAGCCCAGTCTACATCAACAAAACCATGAATGTACAACATTATTTCCAATCCTAGTCTTCCTTGGTAGCACAAGCCATAATCACTAGTGCCACGTAAATATTTGAAAACCCGCTTCACTGTTGTCCAATGCTCCTTCCCTGGGTTTGACATAAACCTGCTCAATACTCCCACTGCATGTGCAATGTCTAGTCTAGTACAGACCATTGCATACATCAGACTACCCACTGCACTTGCATATGGAACACGGGACATATCCTCCTCTTCTTCTTGTGTCTTGGGACACTGTTCAGCAGACAACTTTACACCTACAGGAATAGGAACATTCACCGGTTTACTATCCTGCATATTGAACCTATGCAATATAGTCTCGACATACTTCCTCTGGTTTAACCAGAGCTTCCTCTTTTCCCGATCTCTCTTAATTTCCATGCCCAAAATATAGTTTGCAACACCAATATCCTTCATGTCGAATTTGGAGAATAGTTGGGTCTTCAAATCTTGGATAATTTCTTTGTCATTTGCAATCAACAACATATCATCCACATACAAGACCAAATAAATAACACGGTCACCAATTAATTTAAAATAAACACAGTGATCCTCCTTGCTTCTGGTGAAGCCAAGTCCCCGTATATGGGTATCAAATTTCTGATACCACATCCTTGGTGACTGTTTTAACCCATACAGAGACTTCTTCAACCTGCATACTAGTTCTTTCTTACCCTTCACCATAAAGCCTTCAGGTTGCTTCATGTAGATCTCCTCTTCTAGATCCTCGTGAAGAAATTTTGTCTTCACATCCATCTGTTCTATCTCAAAATCAAATGCAGCAGCAACAGATAAAAGTAATCTAATAGAAGTAACTTTGGAAACAGGAGAAAAAATATCACCAAAATCAATTCCTGACACTTGGGAATAACCTTTTGCTACCAACCAAGCTTTGTATTTCTCCACCTTTCCTTCTACATTCATTTTATTCTTAAACACCCATTTTCTCCCAAAGGGCTTCCTTCCAGTCGGCAACTCCACCAGATCCCATGCCTCATTTTTGTTCAAGGATGCCATTTCATCAACCATGGCCTCCTTCCATAGTTTTCCATCCTCGGAATCTACTGCCTCCCTAACAGTTCTAGGATCATCATCAGTTATAGTTAAGGCAAAACATGAACATAAAGAAGATGGACTATACCTTTCTGGTTGCCTTCTTTCCCGAACTGATCTTCTCAAAGCTGGATTTTGTGGCTCTTCCTCTTCTAAATCTTCTTCTGCTGTAGAGTCTGATTCATCCTCCTTTAGCTCAAACTCTATCTTCTCAGGTTCCTTTAGTATGATTTCATGTTTAACAACATCTTTCACCTCTCTAAACACCACATCTCAGCTGTACACAACCTTCCTTGTTTCCAGGTTCCAAAGCTTGTAACCTTTTAAACCATCCTTATACCCAATAAAGATGCACCTTTTAGATTTATTATCCAACTTGGTATTTTTCTCCTTTGGAACATGTACATATGCATCACATCCAAATACCCTTAGATGTGAAAGAGAGGGTTTCTTACCAGTCCATACCTCATGTGGAGTCTTATCCTCCAACGTTGATGAAGGTGATCTATTAACCAAGTAACATGCAGTCTCCACTGCCTCTGCCCAGAATTCTTGTCCTAACCCGGTACCATTGAGCATGCTTCTTGCCTTTTCCATCAGTGTTCTATTCATTCTTTCTGCAACTCCATTTTGCTGAGGTGTGTATGGAGTAGTCTTCTATCGTGCTATACCACACTTCTTACAGAACTCTTCAAATTCCTTCTTGCAGAACTCCCCACCATTATCTGTCCTCAACGCCTTTATCTTCTTCTATGTCTGGTTTTCCACCAGAGCCTTAAATTCTTTAAATTTGTCAAAGACTTCAGATTTCTTCCTCAAGAAATATATCCATGTATTCCTTGAGAAGTCATCTATGAATGAAACATAGTACACGGACTTTCCCAGTGATGGAACTGACACAGGCCCAAACACATCACTGTGCACAAGTTCTAATATCTTGTTTGCCCTCTTAGCACCAGAAGGAAAACTCACCCGATTCTGCTTCCCATATACACAATGCTCACAGAAATCGAAATCCAGAGAACAATTAGACATACCTTCTACCATACCATCTCTATGCAGTATCCGAAGGCCCTTCTCTCCAATATGTCCAAGCCTTTGATGCCATAGCATGGTCTTTTCTCCAGAGATAGCTAGACTTTCCGTCCCACTTTTAGGAACCACAGAACTGTTACACCCATCAATAACAGTTCTACCTTGTAGCTTGTACAGAGTTCCAGTCCGAACTCCCCGCATTAATACCAGTGCTCCCCGAACCATCTTGTAGGCATCTTTCTCGAACACTGTTTTTACACCTGCATCATCCATATTGCTTACAAAAATCAGATTTCTGGCCAATGCAGGAATATGCAGAACACCAGGAAGTGTTCTAATCCTTCCACCTTGCAGCTTCAACTTGACCTTTCCACGTCTGATGATTTTGGCCTTCCTATCATCCCCTAGGAAGACATCACCATCATATTTCTCATACTCGCATAACCACTCCCTATGGGGAGTGAAGTGAAAGGATGCACCTGAGTCAATCAAACATGACTCATGATCTACATGTGTGTTTGAAGAAGAAGTCAAATACACATCCCCACCTTCATTCGAGGTGGTTTTTTCCTCTGCAGAAGGAGCATCATCAGATCCCTTTCCTTTCTCAGGAGCTTTAGATCTGCAGTCATTTTCATAGTTCCCTTCCTTTCCGCATTTCCAGCATACCTTTACAAACATTCCAAGAGATTTAGATCTCCCTCTAGATTTGGATCTCCCACTCTAAACCTTATTCTTGTTTCTGTTTTGGGACCTTCCTCGTACATATAAGGCATCTTCATTCTGGCCCTCCATATTTATCCGTCTCATTTCCTCTGACATCAGGGCTGAGACAATGTCATCAAAATTCAAGGTAGTTGTATTGCTACCTATTGCAATAACTAGACTATCCCACGAGTCTAGTAGAGAACACAATAAACTGATGCACTTATCTTCATCTAAGATTTTAATATCAATAGACGACAACTGACTTACCATAGTATTGAAGGTGTTCAGATGCTCTGTCATCGAGTCTCCATCCTTCATCCTCAGGTTATACATCTTTTTCCGTAGGAACAAATTATTCACCAGAGACTTAGATTCGTACAAATTCCCAAGTTTTTCCCACAAATTCTTTGCCGTAGCTTCCCTAGATACATTCAAAAATACTGAATCTAAGACACACAACCATATTGTGCTCTTAGCCTTCTAATCTAGTTTCTTCCAGTCTTCATCTGACATTTCCGTTGGTTTAGTACCTGGATCTACCACGATCCACTGATCTTTATCCACTATCAGATCCTCCATCTTGAGCTTCCACAACTCAAAGCTCTGACCATTGAATTTCTCGATCTCTATGTTTCCACCACTCACCATCTTCTTTCACTGCAAGAATCGATCCCGCAGATCTTCCACTCAACAGGGTCTACCTCAGGCCCGAGAAAAAAACCCTCAGTAGCAAAGGTGTCCCCTTGAAGCCAAAACAACTCTGATACCAAATGTAGGTTTTAACCCTGAACAGAAATTATCTACACACGAGTCTTATAACAGAAAATAAACAATAGCGAGAGCATAAAACATAAAATAGATAAACACAGAGATTTTCCCCTGGATCCCAAATCGGGACGACCAACTTGATTTTTCATTCTATTCCTTTTAGTGTTACAACACATATATATACATGTCGAAGCATGCATAAACCCCAATCCATTAACCCTGGATTAGAACATAACCATAGTTCCCTTGACCGGATCTACAAAATACCAGGGGCTGAAAACCATCGTACCCCAAAACCATGTGCAAAATCATGGTCCGCCTATGAGTGGGTCCACACACCCAAAAAAAAAAAAATCGTCGGGGCGCTGCCCCGGACCCCAACAGTGGGGGTTGCCTTCCCCCTTGTGACCCCCCTGTTATGCCTGGCGCAACGTACAACGCGTGGGGCTAGTCGTGCAAAGAATATAACACATACCCAACATACTTCTCATTTTCCTTTTTAAGGTTTATTTCCATTATTTCACTAACTTTAAGCGGAGTGGTTAAGTCTTTTACCTTCTTGGCATATTCTTCATTGTGACCCTCCTTGGAAACTTCTTCAAATTTTTTTGCATATGATGATGATCCTCCAAACCACATGTGCTTCTCTAGCTCTCTAAGTTTTTCTTGTGCTGTATTTTCAAGTTTTTCAATGAATTCATGACGTGATTTTTCATGTGTACTAGGAGGTTCTTAGCTTGAGGGGTCCTAACCCAAGTTCAAAGTTATCATCCGACCAAAAAAACCCAGCAACTACTAGCCCTTTTGGGAGTGATCTACTTGTGAAGCCCAAAGTCTCATCGAAGTAGTATGGGGGGTGTTGGAACCAGTTTTCCGCGCCCCAAGGGAGATTTTGTTGTGGTAGGCCTAATCAGAATTATTGTATATTATATAATCATATTTGTGCATCAGAAGTAAATGGTAAATAAATATAACTCTTTCGCAGATTGTCATAAAATACATCAATATATTTTGCACACAGTATCTAATTGTAATTATTCAAATCTATTTGTCTAACATCAAATAATTCTTTTGCATAGATGAAATTAACCATTTACAGAAGTAAAAACAAAATGACAGAACCGATTCAGATAAAAAAAAATAACAAATAATATAAAAAGTAAATCACATAAGAATCTGGGTTCGCAAAAAAATTCTTATTATTAAGAGGTTTTCATTTCAGTAAAATTTATCTTTCTGTGCACACTTTAGTAGAGTCCGAACACAGCTCAAGACTTAGGCCTCTAAGCACACAACTAGTTGGAGTATTTATACCCAAAATAACAAAGATACCTCAAACTAATCAAGATATCATTCATTCATGTCTATCATATCATGTCTATTCTTGCTGGACCTTTACATATTTATATTATCAAAAATGCGCACATACCATGGTATCAAACCATGTTTTGAGACTCATGTTTTTTACCTTTAATCCTTTACAATAATTAAGGGAGTTTGACCCACCCCAAATCCTCTTTGATCATCGCATACAACAAAACTTAAGAAAAATTATCCCAAAAAGGTACCCCACGGGGTCATGCTCCAACATGCCCCCAACACAATCTCGTGACACATCCCGAGTCACTACGGGGTAGTCACCTTCATATTTTCCTTTAATGCATCGAAAGATCTCCTAAGTGGCATGATGACTTCAATGCTCTACGTAGCGACACCCTATGCTTCATCTACCAACACGGTCTTTGTTGTCACTTCAACTGTTATGATCATGCTATAATAAATATATTGTATGGTTTTTAGAGTGTTGTCAAGGTTTTTTGACAGCTGCAAGGATTCCTCAGCCCAAGGTTGCATCTATGTCTCCAGTAGTTTTTCGTGACATAGCAGGTACTCAATCTCTACCTGAATGGCCTTGCCTCCATGTAGTCTAAAAAGATGTTGTGTTTTCACCAAGGTTGGCACCACCATTCATATTTCTATAAATTACTTCTCTTTAATGTTAAGTTCATTCCTTAGTTTCTGGACCACTGGGTCATTCTGAACAGATGTCCAAACACCCATGGCATCATCCTTCTACTATTTCTGCAACACTGTTAGTGTCTACCTTTACTTCAACTGTGAGTTTCACTCGGACCTCCGACAGTTTCTCTGGTTGAAGATTCATCTACAACTCAACTATCTGATGTTCAAATTAGGTGCGGAGAGTATGGATCTCTGTGCATGATTCTTTGAGTGCGAAAACTAGGATTTATAGCTTTGCTATTAGTGTGAATGAGGGAAGGATAATGAACTCTAGTAGGTCATCAAACAAACAAACAATCATGGATTCTAACGCTGTGCGTCGACCTCAGTTTCTCAGCACCTTCTCTGCATTATGTTTCTCCTTTTACAGCATTATTTCTTGCTGCTAAGACTCAACGACCACTTTGAAGGCATTGGCCTCACAGTAATGCAACTCATTAACAATCATGTTATGTATAACATGGATATTTCCACTACATAGCATCGCCAGGTCAATGCTAACCTCTACAAAAGCTTGCACATTAGCATGGAAGCCAGGTGGCTCAATAATAATGGTAGGCTGCGGGACCTAAATCACTCGACTGTCTAATGGAAGCACTCTAATAATGGGATGTGTGCTTATTTGTCTGAGGCTGGAGGCTGGCATGCTCGCTTGTAGTAGGCTCGCTTTCTTCACGCTCTCTTGAATCACGCTCACTTTCATTCTAAGCTCCTAAAGGCCTGGTTATACACCCTTGAGAAATAATTAATTGTATTGTGCTTCCATATCATTCTAGATGTCCTCAGTGGCATACTTGATTGTGTTCTCTATTTCATTGATGTCATCTTTGGTGAGGGTGAGGTCCTCTAAGCCTGCCAGCTTCAAACCCTTCCTCTTTTTGCATGGGCCCACAAAGGCCTGATGACATCTCTTATTTCCTTTAGTTTTTTGCATCATAGGAGCCTTGGTACATTCACCATATTTCTCCTCTTTTTCCTTCTCAGTATCAATCATTTCCCCTATCATGGTAGGCTCGAGCTCTGTCTCAGTTTCATTTCCTTTCTGTTGAGTATTCCTGGTTGTGCATGGTATGGTAGGAGTCTTCAACACAGACAAAGAGGCACCCCTAGTGGTGCATGGCTCTAACCATTCTAACAGCCATTCTGCTATTATGCGCACTAGGTAATCCTCCATGACCAAGTATGGAAGTTCATACCATATTCCTTCCACAACTCCCTTCACGCAGATGTGCATGTTATAAAATGTGGCTTTAAAATCTGCAACATGCTTGTATTTTTCATAAAGGGTCGGCGACAACCATGACTTTGACTGAATTTCCTAGAATAAGGTAGAGTCAGAAAACACACAAAAAATCTTGTTCTCCCTGATTCTAAAGGGAATATTGTAATTCCATAAGGTAGCATAGCACGTGGCTTCGCACAAGTTTGGCTCAATATCATGGAACTGTGTATCTTGCAGCATCATCCATCTAATTAGTGAAATGAGAAGAAACAACCAAGAATAATAGAAATTGTTACCTTCTTCCTAGATTTCACGCATATTAGAAAAAAAAATGACGAAGAGGTACTTAGACCAGTCAAATTACATGCGCTTCTTGCATTTCCCAGTGAACACAATTACATGGGCCAGCACTTCATTTGACAAGCACATCCGCATCACCTTGTAGGCAAGGATCAACATGCAAATATGGACTATAATATCATTAATTTCAAGGACCAGGAAAGCTTGGGTATTACGCGAGACCTTGAAATTCTCCTTGACTTCCTTGGAAACTTTGCGCTCTTGGATTTTTCCTCCAAAAGCCATTGTAGGGTCCTCCCCATTTTAATGAAAGTTGGTGATGTGATATATCAGCGTAAGATCAGTCAAAATGGACCCTCCTAGCCATAGGCAGTCATTGTGCACTAGGGCGAGTAGTTGGCACACACATATGTCATTGATTAGGATGTGCCCAAAGTGGGGAATGAGAAAGAGGTTGAGAAACCTCAATTTATTTAGGCCCGATGCCCAAGACTTCAAATCAACACTTACCACTTCACTTTCATATGGGATGTTCTCCAGGTACATGGAGGGCACAAGCTCAGTGAATTTTTCCTTGTGTGCCTAGTCCCAGTATTTCATATTTAATACTGGGATCTTTGCGAACATATCCCCTTTCACATGCATGTCTTCTAGGATTAGCGACATAACAATTTTGTAGCTCGAGGGGTCTTCATCTAGGTTCAAAGTTATTGCGTAACCAACAAAACCCTCCAACTACCGGGCCTTTCGATAGTGATCTTCTTGTGCAGACCAATGTCTCACCCACACTAGTATGGAGGGGTGCTAGAACCAGGTTTCCACACCTTGAGGAATCTTTTGATGTGGTAGGCCTAATCAGACTTACTATGGATGATATAATCATATTTTCGCAGACACAGTCAACGGTAAAAAAATCTAACCCTTTTGTATATTGTCACAAAATACTTCAATATATTTTGGGCAGAGTAGCTAATTGTAATCTATTCATATCTATTTTTCTAACATCAACTAATTATTGCGCATAGATGCAATTAACCATTTACATAAGTAAATACACAACGACAGAACAATTTCAGATTGATAACAAATAACATATAATCTAAATAGAAAATCACATAACAATTTGGGTTCACCAAAAATTCTTTATTTATAAAGGGTTCTGGAATTCAATAAATTCTATATTTCTACGCACACAGCAACAAAGTTTGCACATAGCTTAGGACTTAGGTCTCCGTTTACAAAACCAACAAGAGCCTTTCTACCCAGAAAAAAACCCTAACTAACAAAGATACCCCAAACTAATTAAGAGTTCAATCATTAATATCTATCATATGATGTCTATACTCACTTGAATTTTACATATTTATATCATCAAAAAAACACACATACCATGGTCTAAAACTAGGGTTTGGGACACAGAGTTTTTCCCTTTAAACCATTACAATAATTAAGGGACTTTGACCTGCCCCAAAGTCCCTTTAACCATCTATGTTCAACACATAAAAAAAAATCTTAAACAAAATTATCCCCAAAAAGTACCCCTAAGGGTCATGCTCCAACAGAGGCACTTCTTCTAGGATATTCACTACAACATTTTCACATGATTCTTCCATTATTTTCCTTATTGGATTCCTTGGAATGGATATGAAAGATATTTCCTTCTCAATGGATATTTATTCTTGTTTCTTCTTAAACATTTTTCTTGGATATGATGGTGATTGCAGAATATTTCTTGAAATATGAAATATCCCAAGTGCTTCCTCATTTTCGGCTGATTGCTCTTCCTTTTGGAAATCTTGCAAAGTGGTGTTTCTCCAAGATACTATCCCATGTTTCTCCCCTATTTTTCAACTCAAACTCAGTAGCTAGCTTCTTTTTTCTTTGTTTTTCTTTTCATCTCTTCAATCATATTTATCAAAATATTTGCAAGGAAATAGGGAATTAGGTTTACTGTGAAATCTCCTTTAATGTGTTTAAGAAATTTAATGTTATATAAGTGTACAACGCTATATCTCCCATCACATGTACAATAGTTTTTAGCAATAAGGGCCAATTCCGCCCAATTTTCTCTTATCCAATACCTAGGAATTCCTTTAGTTTTATGAAATGTTCCTTTTCTCTGTTTTTGTGAAAATGAATTCCACCCTTTCACTCTAAAATGATGCCCCTTGTAGTATTCTTCTTTTGTTTGTGGAAAATTTATGACTTGGGCAATATACTATGGAGTAATGGGAACAAGAATATCTCCTATTATGGGTTTTTCATTATCAAAATTAGCTACAAACTCCTCTGAAATTGTTCCATTGTGTCCATTAAAATTTCTTAGAAATTATAATAGCCCTGCTTGGTAGATTTTTTCTATGGTTTCTTTGTGCCAATTTTCCAATTGAAAAACATTGGGTTCAATCCTACTGCCCATACTGAATTCTGGGTGCTCTTGATCCTTTAGGTTTTAGTACCAATGTAAATAAACCTCTAGCCTGAATAATCCCATGACATAATAACAACTGTGTGTTTTGAAAAATAAAATGTTTTCAATTTTAATACAACGGAGAAATCATATTTATAGGTATAGGAGAAAGATTTTTCTTGGTGTAGGTATTGAAAAACAAAATTTTCTTTCAAAAATATGAAGAGTGTGACTTACCAAGGCTTGATCTGGACTTTTGGACACTTTTTGTGATGAGAGAAAAAGGAAAATACTCTGAGATTTTAATTCTTTTTTAGCTGCTTGTGCAGAGAAGGTTGTACGTTAAGTCTTTAAAACACCCTTTCTAGAAAATAGTCTATCAAAATGCCTGTGAGAATAATATTCTTATCACTACTACTTCTAAGAAAAATTTCACCTTTGAATTCTACACAACTACAGGTTTGATTTTTAACATTTCTTTCCGTCAACACTTAAATTTATCACCATAATTCTAAAAATTAACGAACAATTTCCTTCCCATTAACCCTCTCAAAAATCGAAATCGAACTCTAGAAATGGGAAATTTCATAAATCTGAACAACAATTTTCATATTCACCTTCTCTTCCTTCTAATAAATCAAATGTTGGAGATTGATTTTTATAAATCTGAAAAATAATAATAATAATAATAATTTCACCCCTTCTATCTTCTCATAAATAGACTGTTGGAGATTTACTCATGTTGGGGGAATAAAAATGATGAAGATGATCTAAAGAAATCAAAGTTGTGAATATGTAATTATCTAGAGAAATTGAAATGTTGAAGGTGATTTGGAGAAATCAAAGTAATCACTGAATGAACTCATTCATTTACTGCTTGTTCAGAAATCAATTTTTAGAAGGAAACCAATTTTATGGGTGCCTCTGCAGTGGTCACCATGAAATTTGGAGTTGTCTAGGCTTAACTAAACTTGTTCACACACCTTTAGCTTGAGATCACACCTTTTATGCTACTGCGCATTTGAGAAACCAGATTTGCCACCAACATTTTCCTGGCTTGGATTTTGTGAAATTGTTAACTGGAGTTATCTAGACTTTCAGTTAAATGTGAATCTTCATATTTTAGATATCACAAAATACCAAACTAAATGTATTCATTCCTATTCAAAATCAACTTGATGTCTTTGCGAATTTCCTAGGATTTTGAATGAAAATTTCAATGTTTTAGTTGGAAGGGCTTGTTGAGTCCCCATTTTTCCTAATTTTGACACCTTTCCTAGACCTTACCTCTCCCATTTTGAACTCCCCTTAACCCCTAATATGATTATTTTTGTTATATCAACTTTTTTTTGACCAAAAGGGTACCCTATGCTTGAGGTATGAAAATTGACATAAAAAGTGTCATTTTACTTTTAATCTTAAGTATCCCTTAATTAGTTGTTTCCTTATTGAAACTATCATGCCAACTGATCTAAGAATATTTTGTAGATTTTATTTAATCTAAAACAGCTCCGAAATTTCCTGAAGATAGCTCATGCAATCACATTTTGTGCAGACGTTCCAGAAATCCTGTATTTGCGGATTTCCAGCAGCCGCTTAGATTTCCTGCAATAGAATTACTAGTTATCTATGTTACACTCACTACCAAATAAAAAAAGAACATGGGTTTTGTGGGGAATTCATCATACATGGATTTTTTCATGTTGGTCGTTCCAAATCCACCTTCGAAACCACCCATATCTGTAGACCTCTTCTCGTTGGCCGCATGAGGAGCAGCTCCATCTTTGTAATGAAAAATGTCTAATCCATGCTTTCAGTCATCGATTAGAATCAACATAGATAATTTTGAAAATATTGTACTTGTATTGTTAGCTCATAGCTCAGATTAGCAGTTTTCCTCATTCCAGCCAAATATGGGCTTTTGAACTTGTATAAATTTGACTATGTTTTATGATGTAAGGGGTTGGGTTGGGTTTTGCTAATAGCACATATAAAATTGTACTCGGTTGTAATATTTCCATATTAATATAATATTTGATTTTTTTTCTACTCTATTGAGCAAGCCTCTTCAACTTTGCAGGGGTTGTGAGGGAGGGATGGCCCCCTTTGCTCACAACTCGCTTAGTTGCATGTGTGTGCATTTTAATTTTTGTTATGAAATAATAATTCTTTCATATAGCTAATGTATTCTTTATGAAGTTTCAGCCACAATTACCAATTGATTAAATGATTCAATTTTTGTGTTAAATATGTGGATTTGATTTGATCAAATTTGAGTTATATTTTCAAGTTGATTTATTTCTTCATGTAAGTTTCATCTCATATCTTTTCTGATCACATCACCAAGGCTAAGAGTTGTAGAGGGATGTTTAGATCCACTCAATAGCCTTTGTTGCAAAATGTTCATTTAGAAAAGAGGCATTAGTTTTATGAGTGATTGAATTGCTTGATTAGTAATCTCTTGAATTATTAAGCCTACATATATTTTTCACGACATATAGGGTAGGCTGACTGAGAAGTATTTACTGCTGATGTCATGATGACATCAACCTGCCATCTGGGCACATGAAAGGCCAATCGTAGCTCGCCCAACGTCGACTCCGTATAGGATATGGTGGCATTGTTTGATTGGTTCATACAATTTTGGGTCAAATAATAGAAGGCTTCCACATGCACCAACTAAAGGTTGCCACATGGAACCTAAAAATTGGTAAAAAAAATGTTAATAAGCCCAAAGGCCTTGGTGGGGGTCAAACCCCATACTGACCACACACAATATTCATGCTCTACTAGTGTACCACATGATGATTCTTAACATAATTAGTGGCCAATGTATATTTCAAGTCAAATTATTTACGCATTAAGGAGGCAGTGCCCCATGTTAGGCATGGCCCCCAATCATGTTACCGCAAAAAAAACCTTGGTGTAGGAGCAGTAGCGAAGAGGAGGTGGGGACCAGCCCCTGTCCCACGTCACTTTCTAGTCCACAAGATCACTGAAGAGGAGGAAAGGTGTTTCACATAAATGGCGGGGTTGTAAGCCCTGGCTCGTGGTTACATCAGATACCACATGCCCCTGCAGAGGAGCACATGCTGGAGGGCATGGGTGGGTATCCCCAGGCCTTGGTTCTTGGCATACCATGTGACTATTACTGGGACCTCCGATAGAAGGGAAATATTGTTAGCCCTGACCCCCGGCCACATCATCACCCCATATGACCTTATCCCGAAGGAAAAGGTATTAGTTTCGGTGGGGGATGACCGCCATATGGCCCTATGATTACACACTATAGTTATTGGGAAAATGGATGAGGTGACAAATTGCACCTTTTTCAAGCAAATTTTTTTCTTCCTAAAGTGTGAAAATGGTGAAAATTTCACACAATTTGTAGGTTTGGAAAAATTGCGGGACAAATACCAGAGAATAGTTTGGAGAAGCATAACTTCCTCAAATTTGAACCTTTTTTAGCTCAAGAAGAGCATAGATGGTGGTTTTTTAACAACTTGGACCCATTGGTTGCCTTATTTTTTGGATTTGAGTACTTTTGGAAGTGAATTTTACAGGATTGGGCCTTTTAGTGCCAAAGAAAATAGGAGGTTTGAAGTAGTTTTGAAGGAATTTTGAGCATAGAGAGAACTTTGTAGGGGTTTTCCACCATTCTTATTTCATTTACAGTAGTTGTGACTTCTGTGAAGCACTTCTTTGTCTTTTATCATTACATGTTCATGAGAGAAGATATTTTAGTACTTCAATGTGGAGTTGTTGTACTATTTGTGCTTGGTTTTCAGGTGGAGTACAAGTACCTGATGCATGAGTCCTTTTTATGTTGATCGTTTTATGACTTACTATAGGGAGTCATATTTTTGGAGTGAGAATTATTTTTAGGACAATTTTTCCTTGTATGAGAAACAAGCCACTCAATTGTCAACAATTTTCATGTACTCTTTTACCACTGGAATCAATAGAGTTGTCGAGTTGTTGGAGTAGGCCTGGAGACGTAGCCTAGGAGGGGTGAACTCTTTCATCAAATGCTATTTTCTACTCCTCGTTTTTTACATTTTTATTTGCATGTGGATGTGTTTCTTTCTAAAATATCATGTGAAAACTAACTCACCATATTGAAGATATTATGAAACATGTTTACCATTAAGACCCATTTTGTTTACTTGCAAAGCATCATAGGATGGTTATTTTTTGAGAGGATAACTTCTCCTCCATTTTCAGATCAAGTACCTCCCCAAACTGAAGGTTGATCTCTTGGATCTCCACAACATAAGAAGGATATGATGTTTCCCCACTATAAACTTGTTGTGTCTACTTATTATTATTGTTCGGAAGACATTTGAGGTTTCTTAGATGGCCTTTTTTGGGGTGGTTTTGGTTGAGGTTGAGGAGGAGGAATTAAGGAAATAGGTTGGTTTTTCTGAGTCATCCATCCTTATGAATGGTTTCCCCATTGAGGAGGTTTAAGTTGATATCGCTATAAAGGTGGTTGATATGATGAGGAGGATATTGAGGAGAATAGGACGAAAGAGAGGTCATGGACATAGATAGATGAGTTGGAGGGTACCAAGGTTGGAAAGGTGAATTTTTATTTGAGTTGTAAGAAGTATATTGTGCATCTAAAATGCCCTGCTAATAAGGTCAAGGGCCTTGGGCCGTTCTCTGGTTGATGAAACAAAGTTTTTCCAAGTTATTCTCTGCTCCTTGTTATATAGCATTTAGGCCTAGAAGAGATAATAATTTATTGGTTGCATGGTTTTACTCGTAGATAGAGAATACCTATATGGTATTTAGTACGAACTCATTTCCTCGATGCCTCTTAGTGCATATATGGAAAATGATAAATAGTGCCCTTTCCACTTCCTGTTGCTTCCTTTTGCTTTGTATAGTTTCCATCTAGAAGGAAAAGGTATGCAACATTTCATCCTTGAAATATTCCAACATACATTGTGTCTCATGTTTGATGGTTAAGGTGGAGGGAGAAGAATTAAATGGGCCTTGACTGGACCTTCCCCTCTTCCTAGGAGCCCTCGGATGGTTCTTCAATACTACCTTGATGTCATCGTAATTAAAGTAGCAAATATATCCTCTAGATAGCATATTGAGGGTCTCCATATCCTCCCCGATTCCTCAGAGCAGAACAAGCCTGAGCGATTCAGGATCAAGGGTACAATTATCCCTTGTATAATTGATTTGGAAACTTCCCTCATAGTCTTCCAAGGAATCATATGGCCCTAGGGTCATCCTAAATATTTCTTATTTTGTATCCTTAGAACTACAGTAATCCTTGTACTTATAATTAAAGGCTTACTCCACTTGTGCACAGGTAGTGATATTGCCTCTAATAGAATCATAAAACAGCGCAAGGCTACATCTTTTAGGGTGGAAGGAAATAAATTTAACTTATATTGATAAGAGGCATAGTCATAGTTCCTACAAACTACAACAAAATCAAACATAAATGTTTCAGGGTCCCCTTAGGCTAATCCATCTAAGTGTGGAAGGGAAGTGGGGCTAATATTCTTCATGGTAGCCTCCCCATTGGATTGTAGGATTGGAAAGAATGCATTCTCCTTATTTTGAGCCATGTGTTCGATAGGTGATATGGGCTCTTCCTCCCTTATGGGTTATTTAAAAATTTCAGGTTTCTCACCCAGAGGATTTTTTAAATCCCCTTTGGTTAAAAAGAGAAGCTCACAATCACCAAAGAAGAGTGATGGTTGACTACTTTAAGGGGTTGGAGTTTTTGGTAGGAATTTCCCTTGATTACCCCTCCTACGAGGCTTGAAAGAATTTTTTTTTTTTTTTTCTTTTGGAATTTTATCCTTTTTTTTGAAATTTTCAAGTCAATAGTACCAGTGAAAAAAAAGGATAGAAAAGGAAAATATTCTAATTAGAGACAATACTTGCTTAAACACCATCCTGGTAACGACTCAAAAATGTGATGAGTCTCATTATCTTAACAAGGATTTTGACAATCCCAAGGCTATGAGCTTTAGCTATCAACCTAGGGTTCGTACAAACTTAGAGGTGACAATGCTATATGTAAAGTTGGGCAAGCTCTATTCATGCCATCTTTAAGTAATGGACCATATCAAGGCATACATAGATCACTCCTTCAACTATCCTAGATAAAGAAATTGCATGAAAAGAGAGAGTTACACTCTATTTTCAAGAATGAAAACATTACTCTAGTTGGAAAAATGAAAGTACTACTCATCCAAATTCCAAGGCTCGCTCTAGTTGCAAGAATGTAAAAACTATGCCATTTATAGAAATGAAAAGTATTATCCTACTTGCAAAATGTAAATCAATGCCCTATTTAGAGAATGTGGAAAGTTGCTTTGAAAAATGAAATTTGATATTTTCAACAAGAATGTGTGTGACTAAAGTCCTAAGAAAGCATAATATTCAAGAATCAAATATAATATTCTTTGTTTTGGTGAATCATCCATTTTATCAGTGTCCAAGGAATTTTAGCCTTAGTGACAAAATCCATGTACATTTCATAATAAAACATTCATTTCTATTTAAATTTTGAAATATGTCTTCTAATTGTAATTGCAAATTTGTACTTGAATTAAAGGAAAGGTGGGTCTAGAGTTGTTTTTGGTCCTCATCAATGATGGATTCAGAGCCTGGGGGTTATTATTCAGTTCCAAGATGCATAACTAAATATCCTGGGGTCATTATTCAGTACCAAGATGCATAACTAAATCTCCTAGGGAAAATATGGTCGAGTTTGGTTAATGCTACAAGATGCTACAAGATTGCTACAAGGTTGATATAAGATGTTACACGATTTCCCTGTTTTGCTACAGGATTAGATCCCTAAGCATATTGATGGTAGAAAAGGTGTTATAAAGGTGGATAAAGGTATATGGAGGTGTATTAAGGATATGTAACTCCTTTTCAAAGCTTACAACCCCTAAGAGGCCCATATTGCACAAAATAAATGCTCACAGTTTCCCTCAATGACCTGGAATTGTAGTCTCAGTGGCAGATTTTTGAGAGCAATGTGAGATGTCAAGGAAGAGCTTGATGATGAAAAAAGAGATGTAGGATGACTGTGAAAAACTTGCAAGCCACTAGTAGAACCTACAGGACAACAGTCAATCCCTTGTTTTTCTTGAAAAGAGTGTCAAACTAATGATCAAATTGTATCAAAACAAACTAAGCAAGAAAGGATGAGTCAAATTTTATGAAATGAAAAAAATAAGGATTTTATTTCATTAATAAATAATTCACCTTACAACATGCATCTAATGTACATACATGAAAACTTGACAAAGATGATTTTAACTCTTAGATTGTAGAAACAAAGTATGCAAGAGACAATGAGCTAAAGCCTACAAATTTTCAAAGGAAAGAAACCACATATCTTTGGCTGGCTACTGTATATTCCTCAACCACAGTTGCCACAAGGGAGGTGGTAATGAGGCCTGCAACAACAATTTTCCTGGCAAATAAACTTCCACTCGAATGTGTAAGGAAATTATTATACTAAAATAATGCATAAATAACATATATAAAGAGAGACTGGATCCTTTAGGTTGGGCCCTAATCTAATGGGACTCAACCCAATGAAAAAAAAAATTGATGTGAAACAACAATAGAACTTTCATTAACGTAAAATGGAGTTCAAATACATCATGTAAATAAAAAAGGAAATGACAGTATTGAGCACTTGGCTCTTATTAGCTCTACTTACTCCAAAACTTCAAATCGTAGTGAGGTATTAGGTTTTTTAATTTATACAAATATGTCTAGGGGGCAAGCTCCTTGGAAATCGGGTTATTTCCCTTCAAAATCTCGATAAAAGAGGATCTATCTCCTCTAGATCGTTGCAATTAATTGAGTTCATTGGTTGTCAATAGACCTCAAGTTGTTGATGAGTGATTTTAGGGATCAAGTCGATTTGAAGGAGAGTAAATGTAGGGGACAAGCCTCCTACATCTCCTCTAGATGGCTCAAACATGTGTCTGCATAGTAAATGCGCTCAAAAGTGCTCTTTTTCCTACAAATTAACCACATTAGCACATGAAGTGTGGCAAAAACCCTTTAATCTTCCTAATAAGCTTATTATATCCAAAGTGATGTCAATTGATGTGGGAAAAAAAGAATTTAGAGGTTGGAGGATGGAAAAATGGCCTTATAATAGACATTTTGATTGGATCCATCAAGAATCCTCACTAGCATGTTATTTTTCCTATTTTACTTTTGTTTCATATGATGCATTTTCTTTGGTAATATCAATTTTTCATTCATCTTATGCTTCTTTCTTATCATTAGACTTTTCCTCTTTGTATACCATATAGTGATCTCCCCTGAGCTCCTTCCCACCATTTAAACCTTTCATATTTTTTCTGACCTTTGTTGCAATGACACTTGGGGAAGTTTTTTATTACATGACCTGCTTCATAGCATATTCTACACTAGAATGAAACATCTTCATAGTTAAGATTTTTGACCCAGAAATAATTTAGTGCCATCAAATTGATCTTAGCGGGAAATCCCTCATTAAAGTTCATCTCCACACAAATTCCAGCATAAGTTCTGGGTTGCGGAAATAAAAATTTCCAGGAATATTCCCAATAGAGGATAAAAACCAAGGCTTCCAAGTCTCAGAGATGCATTTATGTAGATCTGTAAAATGCCTAAATCCATTAAACCTACAAACAAACACTGTTCAAAAAATAACTTTTCATAGATGAAAGCTTTTTCATCGAGAGGAGCATTCATGAAATGAAATTCATGAACCACTCTAAGGCTGGATCTAGATTTCATAATAAAACTATATGAAATTTAAGAAGAGCTTGCTTATCTTACAACTATTTCTGCAAAAGAAATTTTCCTCATTACTCAATCACTAATATTTTTCCATTCATCATATTTATGTAAAGATGTGCAAATAAATTCACTAAATCTAAGTGGAGATCGACAAGCTAGGGAAATGCCTAGCCACCTCATGGATTTTAGAGCTTCACGCATATCCTAGCTCCAAGTCTTAATTTTCGTCATGGTTTCAATAATTTTAACTATATTAACAATAATTATTAAATGGATGGTATTAGAATATTTTAAAATGCTTTTAGTAGCATACACAATTTAATTGCAAAGTAGTTATGTATTAGTGTCATATGAAATCAATTATAATTTTTGGTCATGTGTTATTTGGTAGCTCATGGTATTGTAACAAACCTTATTTACAAATTGAGAATGTGGTAATTTTCCATTGTTGATATATATAGGCCTAGTCTAACTTGTAGATGAAATGACAATTTTCTAGACAATTATTTTTTTGTTAATTTTAACCAAAATACTGTAAAGATTTTTAAAAGCTTGAGTTTGAGTTGCTTAATCTGTATAGTAAAATTCTAGTCGATTGCCAGAGATGATTTTCAGTGTTTAATCCATTTATGCATTCAAACATTGATTTTAAATAACAAAAAATGGCATTCATTCTTGAAATTATTTTTCCAGATTCCCTTAAATTTAAGTTGTTTAATCTAATTCTAGGGCTATCAAGGTGTTGAATCCATTTATACATTCAAAAATTGATTTTAAATAACAAAAATCACATTCATTCTTGAAATTATTTTGCTGGATTCTCTTTAGAAAGTCTATTTCTTCTATAAGATAAACTAGACTCCTCTCTCTATATACTATTAATAAAGATAATCATGATAATGTTAAATAAAATTATAATTTAATTAATTTTTTTATTTTAACTATTTGAAAAAAATATAAAAATATAATTACTTTGATATTTTATATTGATGCATGTATGTTTGAAATAATATATAAATATTCAATAATAATGGTTCACTGTAGATAACTAACTAGTGAATCCGTGGTTTATAACAACCATTAACAAATATAAGCTACCAGTGAAGTATCTCATTTTTTCATAAACAACCATCAATAAATCATCATACACAGATCCAAATAATAGGTACACCACAGGAAAAATCTAATGAAATTCAGATGTATATATAGCTTTTATTTTCTTAAACAAGTTTGCAAATCCATGGCAGGTGAGATAGCCTTGTAAGTGACAGCTAAGTTGTTCAAACTTTTTTATTACAGTCTGCGCGAGCTTGTTCTCAAACGAGCTCGAATAGCTTTGATGAGGAAATTCGAAGCAGAATCCTCACACCAAATCCGGGATCTCTGTAAATGCAACAAGAAAAATGATTATTATCATATCTATTAATAATATGTGAAATTAATTGGATCGCAAATTTTAAATATATTGTTCAGAGTAAATTTTATCCATAGAACGAGGAAATATTTCATGAAATGAAAATAAAAATAGCCCAGTTGAAAATAAGATGTATGTAATGTAACATCGTTTTTTGATCGGATAAGCAACCATCTAGTAGATTCCACAGTGCCCTCTACTTTTGCCAATGGTCCTGTGAAACCTAATGTATCCCTCTTCTCCCCACTGAATACCCCATGAATTCTTTGCAATAATGTAGTTAGCCCCAAAACCAACTGCTACAACGCCATGATTTATGTTGGTTGCACAGTTTCCTGACAGCACGCCCTGCAATAGAAAACACAAACCGTCAAGAAATTGACATGAAAAAATTACTTACAAGTAATCATGGGAAGAGACATTCAGTTGTGATGGAAATTTCTGATAATTTCGAACAAAACAAAGGAAACAAAGTTCCTCAAATCAACACAAAGAAATGAGAGAAATCTGGACAAAGAAGATATGGAGAAAAGCTTTGTTTTTATTAACCATAAAAATGACAATAAAAATTACAAACTTCTTCCGTGAATCCGCGTTCGGGAATAATCAAAAACTCCATACTCCGTTTTTACAAACTCGTTTTTTTTAACACATTCGTGTTTTCAAAGATCCGGCGTACGCTGTCGAAACACCACATGCAACAAGCTGTCGAAACACAATGTGACAAGCGTCGAAATCGCTCGTAGAATGCATTGTCGCTCCAAAACACACACTGCTTTTCCCCTGTTTTACCCGCCTTCTTCTCCGTATTTTTCTATTTCTCAAACTCTCTCAACGTTAAAACTGAACGTTGTTCATTACATTTATAAGTGAAAAAAACATATTTGATCTATAATATTTAAAAAATACAAAATATCTTCTAAAGCTTATCCGCGTATTGAATGCTAGCGGTGATGCCTTTGGAACCAATCAAGTCGGTCAGAAAGTGGTGGGCAATAAATTCAGAAATTAAATGCACAAGATGTGCAAAATATCAAGCACGACTTTCGCATCCACCTTGTCAACATTCGTGGCAATCAGATTTTCCGTCTGGAATACGAGGTTAAAAATGGAATTAAATTCCAACACTTCTTAATTTCAACTCGCCGTTTTCATTACAGACCTGCATTTCAATGACTGAAGATTTTCTTTCCCAATGGTTTCACAAGATGTGAGCTAAATTTGATCCTCCTCGCTCGTAGTGTTGCAAACAATCTCACCATTGTTAACCAATTCACGATGAGGTGAAACTTAATACCCACCGCCCTCCATTTTATAATTTTGTTGTTGTTATTACAAGAAATGGCTGTGCTCTTCTTTATCATGACAACTTGAGAACTCTACCACACCTTGAAATGCTGTTGTTGTCATATACCCGCCTCATCACGATAAAGCCACACTGTTGCCTGGAAGTCAGAGGTTCCTGATCC
This sequence comes from Pinus albicaulis, assembly GCA_034641835.2. Classification (NCBI taxonomy): domain Eukaryota; kingdom Viridiplantae; phylum Streptophyta; class Pinopsida; order Pinales; family Pinaceae; genus Pinus; species Pinus albicaulis. The sequence continues at coordinate 1,805,098,757 of CM076578.1, read as the reverse complement.
ACAGAACACAGACCGACAGTCTTCACGCCAACAATGGTTTCACCAATCACCGTTGTAATCCGTCAGGCTGAACTTCCAGAAGAGAATAAACTCTTCCAGTTCATTCAGCATCCAGAATCCACGCCACGCATTGGTTCTTCGCCGCCAATACCGAGATTAAAATCTGGCAACGGCATGGGCTGTTCCACAGGTTGGAGTCGGCAGAACAGGCGACCATGCCTGAATGATCAGGCACCAGTGCCGCTTTGGTCATCAACTGGCTGCGTCAGACGTGGTTTCATACCTGGCGCGAACTTTCATCATCGCTTCACATTGTCTGGAAATGAAAATACCGCTTCCACTTGCCCACTCCGTTATGCCATCTGTTGTTTCACCGCCCGTCACCGTTTTCAATACCTGAACGCGAATGAGAATATCACTTCTGCCGGAAATAACCATTCATATAAAACAACAGAATTCCGCGACGTCTTCCAGAATGGGTTCACGACGCCAACCGGCTTCACCGAAGGTCTGTTCTGCCACGGTCTGGAGTCGGTTTCAACCGGCAGAGTCCTCTTCGCCTGCATTTGCCGTTTTGGCTTCAATTTCAACAGAGAGCAACAATATAAACTTTCACACCGACCGTAGTCAAGTCGAATATCCATCCCATAAATTTCATTGAAAGCAAATAATAGATGTTAATGCTCTTAATTTCGCTTCATCTTTACCGCAGGAAGCCACGGTTTTCATCGACACGCCGGTAAAGTCCTTCCGGTCACCACACACCTGTTTATTACTTTCAGATGTTTTTGTCCCAGGGGATTCATTAACTCAATGATATTTTTCATTTCAAGAGGTCCATTTAACTCCCAACACTTCTTCATCAAAATCTTAATTTTCAGCTCATTACTTTACTGCCTTCCAACTTGTTTGTCTTCCACGTGATCTCCAAAATGAAATCTGTCATCAACATGACAATACAAAGAATAATGAATCTGCATCAGATTGCTATTTTTAATTTCTGTTTCCATAAATCTCATTCAAACATTTCTCTAATCTTGGTCTTCTTGTGCTTGGAGTTCCATCCGAACTTGAGGGTATTTGTGATCTCGCGTGTGCTCGGGGAGAAGCACTTCCTCGACTCTTCTCAAGGCCGTTCGAATTCCAAATTGGTGGTGTGGCTTGTTGTACTTGCCGTGGTGGACGAGGAACCACCAAAGAAGGGTTATTTGTTGTTGTCCCTTTCCTCTTCTTCGTGAGACACAATTGTTTTCACATTCATCGTCTTCTAAGCTTCCATCCCAAGCTTCATCTTCAATGAACCGCACATCTCCTCGCTACTATCAATTTCTTGGTGGATGGATTATAGAGTTTGTATGCTTTTGAATCATCACGTAGCCACAGACACTTCTCCCTTACTATCAAGATTCTTCCTTAGCTGATCCGGTACATGTGCATATGCCACATGTACCGAATACTCTCATGTGAGTGATACTTGCTTGACCACCTGCATGCTTCTTCCGGTATTTTGTTCATGACAACTTTGGTTGGGCATATATTCAAGATGTAAACCGCGAAGTGATGCTCTTCGCCTAATACTCATGCGGCAAGTGTTTTCCTTCAACATACTTCGACCATGTCCGTAATGGTCCTATTCTTTCCTTTCGCAACATCGTTTTGCCGAGGTGTATACCTCGCGGTGAACTACTTTTGTATGCCATTCTCTCTCGCAAAAAAGCATAAAGTCTTTTGAGATGTAATTCCACCTCTATCCGTTCCTTTCGAGGCACTTTGATATAATGCCCACATCGCTTCTCAACAAGAGTTTTGAAGTGGTGGAATTCTCAAACACTTCACTCTTCTCGTTTCAAAGACATACACCCATGTCTTTCTCTCGGTGTAATCATCAATGAAAGTTAAAACATATTTATTTCCGGCAAATGATGGTATTTGCATCGGTCCACACACATCGAGTGAACAATTTCCAAGGGTGCTTTTTCCCCTTATACTCTTTCCGCGAGCTTCTCTTTGTGTTGCTTGCCCAAGATGCAGCCTTCACAAAGGCTGTCCGGTTTCTCGATCAATGGCAATCCCTTTACCATTCCCTCTTTCTCAGGCAACATTCAAGCCTTCCTAAATGAGGATACCCAAATATCAAGTGCCACAACCACCATCTTTCACTTGTTCTTGAAAGACTTCTTAGGTTGTACCGCAATAGTTCTTCCTTCCTTCAACCGCCCGAGTTTGAGAGGAAACATTCTATTGCTAGTCATCTGCACCTGTGCAATAATATTTTTACTTGGAGGTATGTCTCTGATTGTACACACATCATCTTTGAAGAACACATTGTAACCTTTGTCAATGAGTTGTCCAATGCTCAAAAGATTACATTTCAAACCCCAGACATAGTATACCTCCGGCACAATCGTTCTCCATTTCTTGCTCCTGATAGTGACTCTACCCTACCTCGAGCGTATATCTTACTATCAGCTCGTTGTTACCCCCGCATTTCACATTTTCATCCGCATTGGAAAACATTGCAATATTTACAAATACGTGATTAATACAACCCGAGTCTAAGAACCAAAAATCATCTTGTTTGTCTTATGCAATGTTACATGTTAACAAAGACAATCTTTGGATTCTTATCTTCTTCATTTTAAAATTAGCATTTTGCCTACTATTCATGTCATTTTTCTTTTTCCTACATTCATTGGCATAGTGCCCATATTTCTTATAATAATGACATTGGACTTGGGATTGTCATACCTTTGTCCATGAGCTTGTCAAGCTTGCTTGAACCTCCATCTTGATTCCGATTGCGCCTCCTTCCGCTTGTGTTTGCAGGATTATTTCTCGCCTTTGTTTTGGCTTTTCCACGACCTCCGTTATTTGCTCGCTCGACCTTTTCCTTGGCCGAAAGACATCCGAGTCTTGAATGCTTGCTCAAAAGAGGAATTTGTTCCTCTACTTAGTCCGTGTTCACAGACATACATAGCTAATCGAGTTCATCTACCGTGAACTCGTGAGAGTTCCTTTGTTTCTTCTATTGCTACCACAAATGTGCCTTCAAACTCGAGGGTAAACTTCTCAAGATCTTCTCAACAATCCTTCTTTCTTCAAGAATTTCACCATGAGATCTTATCTCGGGCTATCAATCCAATAACCCGAGTGAAGAAAGAATCTATTGTATCGCATTCCTTCATGCCGAGTGTTTCAAAGTCTCTCCTCGCACCGTGAATTCCAGCCTTTCACCTTCTCCATGCCTTGATAAGCAACGCTTTGAGAATATCCCATGCCTCTTTGGATTTTGTTGCTACCGCAATCCGTGGGAAACACTCTCATGTACCGATCGGAAGAGAAAAGAGGGCTTTGGCATCCTTCTTTCGTCGCTCTTCAATCGGTCTTTTTGCTACCGTCAGCAAACAATGCCGTTTATCCGCAAAGTTCAACATAGCCGCCTTCAACCAAACTCTCCCATATTCCTCGAGAAGCAAACAATGCTTTCATTGTTATGGACCAATAATCGTGATTTTTCCCATTAAATTGTGGCGCTTGGGAATTTGTCAAACTGGGCCTGTGCGCATCCGCCATCTTAACTCGTATAAGTAAAGAAGAGATACTCATCTCGTATAATAAAAACAAGCAAGAACTTTCTCTCGCCGGAAAAATCTGCTCGCTAAGTTTACAGCTCCTACAAAGTGGAAAACAAACTCGTTTTGCCCCACCGAGTGCCTAGACCAGCTCGATACCATGATGGAAATTTCGATAATTTCGAACAAAACGGAGGAAACAAAGTTCCTCAACTCAACACAAAGAAATGAGAGAATCCCGACAAAGAAGATATGGAGAAAAGCTCGTTTTTATTAACCATAAAAATGACAATAAAAATTACAAACTTCTTCGAACTACGCCTCCGAATAATAAAAAACTCCATACTGCTTTTACAAACTCTATTTTTTATCACGCATTCGTGCTTCAAAGATTCCGGCGCATAGCTGTCGAAACACCACACAAACCTGGGCCATAGTGCTGAAACATTACGTACAATTGCCGAAACTGCCCGTAGAATGTATCGTCGCTCCAAAACACAACGACTCCGTTTTTCCCCGTTTTTTCTATTTCCGCCTTCTTCGTCTTTTTCTATTTCTCAACCCCTAACGTTAAAATGAACTCTCCATTGCTCATTACATTTATAAGTGAAAAACATATTTGACTTATAATATTTAAAAATACAAAATATCTTCTAAAGCTTATTCCGTATTGAATGCAGCAAGCGGTGATGCCTTTTGGAACCAATCAAGTCGGTCGTAGCAAGGGGAAATAAATTCTGTAAATTAAATGCACAAGGATGTGCAAAATATCAAGCACGACTTTCGTGCATCCACCTTGGCCGAAATATTCGCGGCACCGATTTTTTCGTCCAAATTCGTTTTATGTTGCAGTTGGAATTAAATTCCAACAAGTTGAAATGATGCTGGAAATTTCTGCTAGAGGCATCGATCCCCACACTGAGGGGCTGGTTAGCCAGCGCTTGTAGAAAGGCATTTGCATTGTTCTGAGGCACATCCTCCTATTTATCGATTGTTACATGTCCCGCCTTTAATTGAACATGGACATGCAGCCGCAAGAAATCAGGAAATCAATATTAAATTCCTGATAAATTTGAATATATACAAAGGCATATTTTGTTTCACGGTGCCACAAGGATTATGGGTTCCAAGTTTTTTGGGTTATTGTTTACTGAATAAATCTCTAGATTTGTAGATTTTTAGAATCCCAATGCATATCTATTTTCAGAATAAGATATTAAATGAAAAATAATAATGTGCAAAAGACATTAACAAAATTCCATTTCTTTCTATTTTAATATATCTAATCATAATTAGTATCCTATTATACTCAAAATTGCAGAATATTATCTCATTTACATCAATAAACAATTTACTTAACCATTATTATTATTAAAATTTCTAAATATTCTCAAAATCTACCATCTTAATTATTATACTCAAAATTGCAGAATATTATCTCATTTACATCAATAAACAATTTACTTAACCATTATTATTATTAAAATTTCTAAATATTCTCAAAATCGACCATCTTAATTATCCACTTAAATATTTAATAGATTCTAAATAAAACTTGCAAAGTCACCTTTTTCGTTATGCCCACCTTTACACTTCTACCAATTCTACAGTGTCCCTTTACGCCAGTGGAAGGGTAAGCTGATTCTGAACTAATTCCCCCATTAGAAATAATGAAATCATATCCATACTCCACAACTCCCCCGTTGCAACCCTGGTTAGTTCTGGTACAATCTATAAGCTGTTGCTCGGAAACGGAAACAAGACTGCCAGTCACGATTTGGTTGATGCTTTCTACTGCTCCAACTACTGTGAAAGCCCAACAACTGCCTGGATAATATATAACACACCCACAAATTGGAAACGATGTTGAGATTCAGTTCAATCAATGTTTAGTTAGTAAATCTCGATTGAATTTAACGCTCACTGGAAATTTTGCCAAGTATTTACCTCAGTTGCACCCAGATAATAATGACAATAATACTTCAGGGGAGCTTTAATCCGGTTACTAAGTTGGTGTATAAGGGACATAGTTTTTCACAAAGATTCAAATTTGTGTATAAGGATATAGTTTTTCATAAAAAATAAAAAAAATGTTTTTTTGTTTAAACCTATGACTTTAAAAAAATTATTTATTTAAAAATATTTTAATAATTAATAAATTGGAATTCAAAATAGATATATATTTGAAGGGATAAGATACAAAATTATAATAGATTTTTTCTGAAAATTCTCTATAGAAATTTTTGTGTCATTCAGGACCCAAAACTATTGAGACTTTTTTTTAACTTTAAAGAAATCTATCATAAAATAATATAAATTTTAATTTTAGAAGTTTCTATCTTTTTAGTGAGAGGATGTAATTAGATGGTTAGGTGGGGAGATTTGATCTCACAAGTCTCTTGATGAAATCCAAAACATGACTATCTACATCTGAGAGCTGCTCCAAACAAAACTAAATTTCATCACTTGAATATTTAACGTTCCGTTGAAAGTTTTCTAGATATTTACCTCAATTGCATCTGCATAATAATGACAATAATACTTCAAGTCAGCTTTAATTCAGCCACTAAATTGGTGTAGTGTATAAAAAATTAAATTGGTATATAAAAATATAGTTTTTCATAAAAAAAAATTAGCTACTAAAAATAGATATTTTATCTCTTTGTTTATATATATATATATATATATATATAATTAATAAATCTGAATTCAAAATAGATATATATTTTAAGGAATAAGATATACAATTATAATAGATTTTTTCTGAAAATGCTGTATAGAAATTTTCGTGTCCTTAAAAATGGCTAGACCCTCCACCCAAAACTATTGAGACATTGTTTTAACTCTACATAGTATTTCTAGAAGAAATCTATCACAACATATTATAAATTTTAAGTGTAAAAGTTTATATATTTTTAGTTAGAAATGTAATTCAATGGTTAGGTGGAGAGGTTTGATTCTTACAAGTCCCCTGGTTGAATTCAGAACAAGACTATGTAAATTTGAGAGTTGCTCCTAACGGAATTTCTTTACTTGAAAAAATAAAAAAAATTACACATTTAAAAAAAAAAACTTGAAAGCCTCCACTCAAAACTTTTGAGACATTTTTTTAACTCTACACAATATTTCTAGAAAAAATCTATCACAACTTAATATAAATTTTAACTGTAAAAGTTTATATATTTTTAGTTACAGGATGTAATCCAATAGTTACAATTACAAGTTTATACATTTTTAGTGAAAAGATGTAATACAATGACTAGGTGGTGAGATTGAATCCTCCCCATTCTCTTGATTGAATCCAAAACAAAACTATATACACCTAGAAACTGCTCCAAACAAAATTTCTTCACTTCAAAAAAATTTAAAAAGTTACACATTAAAAAAACACTTAAACTTATAAACAGAGCTAAGCCCATAATTGAAATTTGACTGCATTTTGGCTTCTTGACATTATTTTAGATTTCACAGATGAACAAACTCACCGCATTGGTTTTGATATTTCACAATGGTCACTGCGCCTGCCTTCCTCCAATCTATAGAGTGGGGCAGGCCAGTTACGTTTTCATATCTGAATGCCTCGCCATAACCTCCAGGCTGGGTAAATACATGAGGTACGTGACTTAATTATGTTGATTTGAATTCTTCATGACTTACATCTGCATATTTGTTGAGGCCTAGCCAGTAGCTCAGGTTCTGTTGGTTAACTTCATATATATATATATATCTCAGATTGTCTCTAAAAATATCGTACCTTTGTAGCTTCTCCTCTGTTAATGTATAGGCCTTGTTGTGCTTCGCAAACCATGATTGATAGAGACTCACTATTCTATCCTCATTGTGAAGATCCTTAGGGGAGTATCCGAAGTCCCTCGCAAACGTGGAGGCAATGAGCATCAAGCATGCGAGCAAGAATGGTGGGAGAAACGTGCAACCCATGCGTATAAACATGAGTGACTTTAATATAATATCTCTCAATATTATCCCAAATATTTATGCTACTCAGGTTCTGTTGGTTAACTTCATATATATATATATATCTCAGATTGTCTCTAAAAATATCGTACCTTTGTAGCTTCTCCTCTGTTAATGTATAGGCCTTGTTGTGCTTCGCAAACCATGATTGATAGAGACTCACTATTCTATCCTCATTGTGAAGATCCTTAGGGGAGTATCCGAAGTCCCTCGCAAACGTGGAGGCAATGAGCATCAAGCATGCGAGCAAGAATGGTGGGAGAAACGTGCAACCCATGCGTATAAACATGAGTGACTTTAATATAATATCTCTCAATATTATCCCAAATATTTATGCTATAAAGCGTTTTTGAAAACAACTTTCCTCAAATGCCATTGTGTAACGTTGATTTGGATGTTAGACGATTGAAACACTATAGACCTTACGATTAAATAGGGTTATTAATTAGTTAAAATAAGAAAATCATTAAACAAGTTCAGTGGCCATGAAATTGGAAGAAATGTTTACAAATCCTTTCGATTTCAATCTTTGATACCAGAGTTTCTACCTTCATTTTCTGTCTCTCGAAATTGGAAGAAATGTTTACAAATCCTTTCGATTTCAATCTTTGATACCAGAGTTTCTACCTTCATTTTCTGTCTCTCCTTCGATTTCGACGTGAGAGAGCTGGACGAAGCGAATGTCGAGGGAGCTGGACAAAGCAGATGTCAAAACCTCGGAAAGTCGCTATGCGCTCGGAGTAAGCCTGTTACAGGTGAGAACGAGACAATATCCATTTGTAAGTGATGAAGGTCTCCGTGGTCTGAGTTCGTCTCCCTCGGGATTCCGTGAATGTGATAAACGAATGGATGGACTGAAACATCGATAGCCCTTTGAAACGCTACATCAGGTGCCATTTGAAACCCTCATTTCAGTCTCTGCTTGACTTTATTTGTATCAATCAATGTGCTTTTTTAATGTTTTACATGTTTTCCCTACATGTTGCCAATCAACTTCACGGCACTACAGCCTCATCCAGCCAGGATGCCAGGATACGATTTAGGCAGCGCAGAAGGTTGCAGCATGCCAATCCACTTGTGCGGCTCTGTCTGTATGTGGTTCTAAGTTTTGGGGTTACAACGTTTTGGGGCTACAAAGATGAACTTGGTTCCTACGATTTTGACTCACGGATACTGTAAATACAACCTCAGTTCCTATAAATACAATGCACCCTTCCTGTGATCTTCACAGGCGCGCTTGGGTTTTCTATCTCATTGTGAATCTTTTCGACGGCTTTTATTTACAGGTATGGCAACTCAGCGTTCTTTATTTCTTTGTAAGATTGGAATGATGTGTGCCTGGGAAGAATATTTGTTGCTTCTGCTTACATTTTGACAAAATTGAAACATTATTCCTTGTAACATTTCAGCTCTGCATCAATTTTATTAAGGTTACGATATTATGGCTGAGCATTATTAGGGTAACTATGCTGTTTTTCTCATGACGTACCCATAACTGTTATTGGAAAAACCAATATCTATACTGTCTTATTCAAGATTATTGTAATCCTACAAATCCTATAAAGTTTTGATAATTTAGATATTTTATGTTTTTTGTAGAAGTACATTTATTTTCCCATTTTTGATAGGAGTTCAGGTTTGTGATTTAGCATAAAAAAGTTTTCAATATTTTCTGTAAAGCTAATAATGAACTTCGAGATTTTTTACTATGTTAGGTTTCATTTATTGTTTCTGATGCCTTGATTTTTGGTCAAGGTTTCAATATTTTTAAGATGTCTTCAGATGCAAAATTTCGCTGTGTGGTGTCTCTTGATCTTTGGTTTCATGGTGACTCTATTGTTCCTATTATATATTTGTCTGAGGGCGTTTGCTCAACTTAGGCCTGTTCTCTCCTTTTTAAGCTACTCTATATTTCGTTTTGAGCCTTGAGGTTCTGTCCGTAGGCAGGTTGCCAAATAGATTTGCAAAGCTGCTTGAAGTGATTGCCAGTGTCTAGCTATCTGTGAATCCTTTTGACTTACAGTGAACAGATTCTTTTGAATTACGGTGAAAAAACTTTTCGGCTCTAAACACCCAATTTTATCAGGTTCCATGATCAAAGCTTCAAGCTCGACTTGATACCAGAGCCGTAGTACTCACACTACCCTTTCGCTTCACGAATAGTAGAATAGAAAATTAGAAGGCATCATTTATAGTTGTGATTTGAAGGGATTAAACCAATTTAAATCGTAATTAATTTAACCTTTAATTATTACTGGTTGAAATATTTCCTTCATGAATAGTAGAAATGAAGAGTAGAATTGAACTAAAAACTGAAGGCATCATTTATAGTTGTGATATAAAGGATTAAACGAATTTAAATGTTAATTAATTTAACCCGTAATTATTAATGGTTGACATATTTCCCCAAAATTTGGGGGCATTTTCTCTCATTGTGAAAATGTCACTTAAATGGTTAAGTGGATTGTCATGATTTTATATTAAACGCCCTTTTGAATATGGAAGAACAATAAGTGCAGCCCGACAAACACCATGTGCAATGCAAAGATTTGACACCAAAATTTTCCTACATCAATTCACAACATTTCAACACTTCAGCCATTCCAACAAACTAACTTATCTAACTAAAATACTATTTTTATCTGAATAATATTATTCTCACCTTTCCATTATTTTTTTAATTAATATTCAATTTAATTTGATTAATGTTGGCTTTTGAGCTCATAAACTAATGTTTACTTCTGATTTCATTTTACTTTATGCAATATTCCGTTTAGGCAGTATTCAGTTTAAGTTCACTACTCTACATTTCGTTTTGAGCATTTGAGGGCGTTTGCTCAACTTTGGCATGTTCTCTCCTTTTTTTTCAGCTACTTTACATTTCGTTTTTAGCATTGAGGATGTTTGCTCAACTTAGGCTTGTTCTCTCCTTTTTTAAGCTACTCTATATTTCGTTTTGAGCCTTGAGGTTCTGTCCACAGGCAGGGGAGGTAGTTGCCAAACAGATTTGCAAAGCTACTTGAAGTGATTGCCAGTGTCTAGGTATTTGTGAATCCTTTTGACTTACAGTGCACAGATTCTTTTGGCTTACAGTGAAAAATCTGTTCGGCTCTAAACACCCAATTTTATCAGGTTCCATGATCAAAGCTTCAAGCTCGACTTGATACCAGAGCCGTAGTACTCACACTACCCTTTCGCTTCACGAATAGTAGAATAGAAAACTGAAGGCATCATTTATAGTTGTGATTTGAAGGGATTAAACCAATTTAAATCGTAATTAATTTAACCTTTTAATTATTACTGGTTGAAATATTTCCTTCATGAATAGTAGAATTGAATTGAAAACTGAACGCATCATTTATAGTTGTGATTTGAAGGATTAAACCAATTTAAATGTTAATTAATTTAACCAGTAATTATTAATGGTTGATATATTTCCCCAAAATTTGGGGCATTTTCTCTCATTGTGTAGATGTCACTTGGATGGTCATGATTCTATATTAAACACCTTTTTGAATTTGGAAGGACAATAAGTGCAGCCCGACAAAACCATGTGCAATGCAAAGATTTGACACCAAAATTTTGCTACATCAATTCACAACACTTCAACACTTCGGCCATTCCAACAAACTAACCTATCTAACTAAAATACTATTTTTATCTGAATAATATTATTCTCACCTTTCCATTATTTTTTTAATTAATATTCAATTTAATTTGATTAATGTTGACTTATGAGCTCGTAAACTAATGTTTACTTCTGATTTCATTTTACTTTATGCAATATTCTGTAATATTTCGTTTAAGCAGTATTCATTTTCAGTTCAATCAGTTTAATATGATTGAGATCGAGATCTATTTTTGAGGTCATATTTAAGTTTATACAATTTAATATGATTGGGTTTTTTAAGTTGATATAATTTAATATGATTGGGTGATTAGAATTCGATGCATTAAAAACCCTCTTTAACGGGAAAAAATCATTTGACGTGGTTAGTAATCCTTTATTGAATGCAATTATTTTTATGAAAAAATATTTCGGAATTTGGGAATTATTGATATAACCTTATGGTTCACAGTTTTATTTACTCATTACATTGAAAGAAGCTAATTGATCTTACAGCCTAGGTGGAAGAGATCTATCATGTTATAGTCTTAGAAGCATTTTCAAAATGCCATTCAGGAGGTACTAGCCTTTATGCCAATGGGCATCCATATAGGCCTTCTCTGGGTGAATATGCTTGCTTGGTTCACCTTCCTCTCTCCTTCTCTGTGCAGCCTCTCTATTGTTGTATGTCTAGTAATCCTTTGTTGTAATGAATAGACAATTGGTCTGAAAGGACCCCTATTTTTGCAATTTAATATGCGATTTTTACCTAAACTTGCAGGCATTTTCAAGTGCCAGTCTTGATATGGATGCATCATTTGTGAGGTTGTTTGTAGCTCGTGGGATGGAAGTTTTTGTTGCTCAATCCTAAAGCAAGAAGACATCCAGAGGATGTAGCTATTAATCAAGACTCAGGTGGAGCTCACCAAGATGAAGCATGGGAAGCACGGAAACAATACTGGTAAGAAATCAAAACAATTTTCCTTAATTTTCATTAAGTTTTCCCTAATTTCCATTAAATATGCCCTAATTTCCATTAATCAATCTGACCAATAGCTAATTTCTCTCAATGCAGAGCGTTCTCAGTGATTCTGTAATTAAATTTTCCCCAACTTCCATTAATCAATCTGACGAACAACTAATTTGTCTGAATGCAGAGCATTATTTGTGATTCTGTATCTCTAACTCGAAGTCTTGATTTCCTCTCCAACTTGGGGTAAGTCAAATATTCTCAGTGAGATGCTAAACTCTGAATGATGTATTTACAGTTGCCATGTGTATCTTACAGTTGTAACGTAATTTCTTGCAAAGTAATATTCCATCATTTGAAAGATTTTTTATTCTAGATTTATTTGACCAGGAAATCACAAGAACATTTTCAATGATTCCGAGGTTCCTTGGTCGGAATACCGTTACTATGATCCTAAAAATGTAGGACTAGACTTTGAAGGGATGATTGCAGACATTAAGGTAAGACAATTTATTTTACCTGTCTTTTCACAGAATTAGATGTTAGGTAAATACAATGTTAATTGTTTATTACTGGAATATCTTCAACTTCCATCATTATTTAAATTGAGTGCTAACTGCATTTTTCCATGCACTTCTAGCAGGGTGAAAAGCCAGCTTAAAACACTTTCTAGACCAATGTACTCGAATCCTCCAGTTCATGGGGCTTAAATTGTGGCAAATGTTGTAGGAAATCCTGCCATGTTTGATGAATGGAAATCATAAATGGTACTTATGTTTGGAAGAATCAAGGATGTGAGGAAGCGACTGTATCATAATATTTCTGTAAAGGGTAAGAATGGGAAAGATTGGTCCTTTGTTCTAAGACAGATTGGCATGTCTTCCTTCACAGGTCTTAACAAGGCTCAGGTAAGAAAGGTCATAGTCTACCTAGCTTTAAAATTTTCCCACAGTCTCTAACCCTCTGTAATCAAAAATTTCTTTCCTCCTTATTATCTTATGAAAAGTTGGAATCATAATTTCTTTTTCAGCTCCATTGTTGGCTCTGATGACATTCTCTTTTTTCAACTATTGTTAGTACCTCCAAGGTGTTGATGAGTTCAGATTCAGCTCAATTAGTCTGCATAATCATTGGCGGAACATGTTCTTCTCTATAGCCATAGGTTTGCCTAGGCTTACTGATTTGTATATGTTGCATCCAGTTGTCAGGAGCAAAAATCCAACCAGTTGGTTTCAAAAAATATAACATTACTTATAGATAGATCGAGCAGGGCAAACAAAGACCTATATGAATCAGACAGACGACGAATTTTATCCAAATTGAATTCCACGACTCATTCAATGTTAATTCTTGGTCACATGCATGTTGTTGTTCTTGTGTTACTTTTCTTGTGAATACATAAATACTTATCACTAAAGCCATCATTCTTTTTTCCAACATTATTTGAAACTAAAAAAATATTTGTAGTGATTAACAATCTCTTTTTTAAATTCTCACAAGGTAGTGTTTCTATCATTCTTTACAATTTTAAGAGCCCCAACATGATCTATAACCACCTTAAAAGGGAGGTATTTGAAAAAGGACTTGGTAAATATGTTATAAAAAAACCTCTAATGAAAGAAACAACCTCGGTAGGTTATAAAAAAACCAATTATACTACTATTTCAGACACCACTCTAATAAAGTATAAAAAAACCAATTATATTAGTATTTCCTATGTTACTGCTTTACAACGTTTCCTTTGCAACATATGGTGCAATTGCTAGTTAATTTGATTTCCTCCAACTCCAAATTTCAAGTCACTGGACTTACATTCTGAGTCATCTCTTTTTAAGTATGTAATATAACAAATTACACCATTCTTTGGAACAAAAATAGGATCTCACAGTGAAAATAGCGCTCCATATTTGTTGGATTTAGGGATTTGAATCTTTGAGAACATTTGTGATGTTTCTAGAAATTCCTCATGTATTCGTACACATTAATGAGGGATGTTCTTTGAAATGCATAGTGTATTCGTACACATTAATGATTTATGATAATTAAATTTATTTGTGCTTACATAGTCACCACAAGGCCATAGTTTTTTTTTCATATGAACTATGTTTTATGTGCAACAGCACATTCAAAAGTTCTTAGGAGAATAATTGAAGTACTGATAAGAAATATCATTTTTCACCACACTTAAAAATACAATTCAATTCAAGCATTTTTTTAGGATTTGAAAATGTCAAAAAAAATCTAAGCATTTTTTTGAAAAAAAACCATTATTTTTAAAATGACCTAAATTCCAATCTACTATATGCAAAGTTTTAGTAGATTCACATAGTACTTTTCTAAATTTATTTTCAACTAGAAAGATCCAATGTATTTTAATATAGATGAAGAAAGATACATAAAACAATAGAACCTATATCAATTCCAAATCTCTCCCTAATCTGTATTATTAATATATTAAAGAGAAAGAGAGTAAAGGGAAAATCTATTCCCTTTAGGCTTATAACATATCAATTGAGAAGAAAGATATCATGGATTAAAGGTTTTTAAAATATAAAAAGTTTAAATATTTAACAATGAAAAACATTTTATATTTCAACAGAATAAATATAATTCTATATGAGAAATGAAAGCATGTTTATCCACGAGAAGAAAAATTACTTAAAATTTTCTTCTTTGCGTGCAACCAGCATTTTTCCATAAATTTTTGAAATATATTGCAACTCTAATATATTCACCCTCAAATTCTAAAAAGAAGTTTTCCAAACATTACCATACATTTTGGAGAGTATCACACATTCACCCTCAAATGTTGAAATGTCTAGTGAGTTGATCAAATTCACTCAAAAATTTTAGAGATTTCATTGAATTTTCTTAGATTTTATGAAGTTATCTTGATATTTTTTTAGTTGTATGTAAAATATTGGACAATTCGTTGGAGTGGTTATCATATTCATGTAGCACTTATATTTCCAATCACATGTGAGTTTTTAAATCCCCACTCTCAGAGTTGAGGATTATATTCCCATATATCATTTTCAAAGATAGCATTTTGAATTATTTGTGTGGCCTATGTTTTAAGATTATTAGTTTTCCTTCTCTTCGTAGTCCACAAATTAAATTATTACTAAGTTGAAACTTGTCTAAAGTAACATTGTTCTCTTTAGTTTTAATCTTTAGTGATGAAGGGTATTTTTTTATTATTATTTGAGTTTTCCACTGTTTCTACTGAAACTCATAATGAATGGATATCCTAATCCTACTAGTATGAACTAAGGGTGGCTACTAGGTAAGCCACCCACTATCAATTCAATGATTTTTCCTTTTACCTTTAGATTAATAGGGAGACGTCCTAAACCTAGCGGGGAAGCCCTAAAATTCAAAAATAGATCAAGGTTTCTTTGGACATACAAAGGGGAACAATGCCCCAATTCAAATAATATAAATATAGCTCACCCACCTTCAATGGAAAAGGTATAGAGAGGAGGTGAATGGATAATGATCTAGTAAAATGATGGATTTTCAACTTCATATACACAAAAATCAAACTATACACCTACCACTAATGTGGTTAGTGCAATTAGATCATAAACTCAATAATCTATTTGAAAGATAACACATCCTTCGATAAATGATGTTGGGATATAATTTTATGTTTTTTAATAAAACCTCTGGAGCTTCTAGATAAATTTAATGTAAGGATCAATTAATAGGAGATAGTCAATGACTTCTCAACTAGAGAAGTGGTAAATAGTGTAGTCGACTGAGTGGTCAAATAGCTAATAACATTGTAGTCAACTAAGTGGTCAACTATCTAATAATATCGTAGTCAACTGACTAGTAAACTAACTAATAACATTGTATTTGACTAAGTGTTCAACTAGCGAATAACAATAATTGTAGAATCTAGTGTTCTTTTGGGAGAAAATCTACCATATGGGGAAGACTCCTACTTCCTTGGCTCTATGTTATACCTTTTCTTCTCAACATATTTTAGGATCATCAACAATAACTGCAGGCTTTGGATCAGGATGAGATCTAGTGCAAGCTCTTTTGGGATCCATAACTAAAAACTAAGGCACACACACACTTATTATTTACAAAAATGAAAAGGAAACAATGTCTCTAAGTATTCCTATCATTCAGTTTTTTATCTAGAGTTATGATTTCGAACAAAATTTCAATATTTTCAATTTGTCCCCAATATGGTCGCCACAATGTTATCATCATGTAATTTACGATATTGTGAGAATAAACACAGATGACAACATCAAAACCACTTTGACATCTAGGATCTAGCCCTTCTAGCTTCAGAGAGGGATCTCTCTGATCAACCCTTAGCTAAACTGAAAGGGGAGTGAATCAATCTAGTACATTCATGGACATTAAAAAAAATTTCTTTACACCCATTAACTACTTCATTTTATAAGCAACATAATAATGAATCAAAAAATTGAATGTGTGGAAAACAAGTAATTAAGCAGATTAAAATATCACATCAACATATACTCTTCAAGCCCATAGAGAACAGATATAAGTGGAAACCCATAAGGGAGAAAACCACATCTTGTTATTATTGTGATGCAAAGGCGAGCTCCAACTCCCTCTCACAACAAAATTTTTGTAGGCTCCAGCCTATAGGAGGCTACTACCTTAAATTCTGCATGCTACAACTTGCAAGGAAGTTCTAACTCCCAAATATTTTCTATAGGCTAAAACCTACAGGAGGCTCCTACCTCACCCAGCTCCAACTATAAATTTATAAAGAGATAACTTGAAAGGAGACAACAAACCCCTCACTCAACATGAAAATAATATGCTGATTTACCTGGATATCAGCGCTGTTATCTCACTTCTTCATTACTTCCTTTTCTGCCTTCATTTATGCTTCAGATCAGCTCCTGGTGTGCATAGCATCTCTATCAAATCTTCCACATTCTTCAACTCTCTTCCATTCTACAGCTCTCTGACACTATTGAGCTCTCTTCATTTTTTTGCTCTCTAACCTCTCTCTGCACACTGATATTACATGTTTTATATAGATAAATACGTGATTTATTTTCTATAGGGAATTCGAAGTGAACAGGCATCACCGTATGCCTTCTACCCATTTGATTCCTTACACTACAGTTCAGTTTATTAAATTATAACTAATCATTACATCACTCATTGGAGTTTCTCCTATGCATACAAAGACTTTAATTTACATCAAATACAATAAAAAATAATTAACTCATTTACATTTACAGTTACAAAAAATATATTTCACTTATCCCTTTCAGCTCTTGGCTTGCTATGCATTTGTCCTTTCTGCTGTTGTCATTGTATTTTATTTTTATGTTGTTATGTTATAACAGTTCTACACAAATGCATTTTTCCCAACTCGACCTAGCAGACACGTTTCCAACAGTGCCACCACATGCTCCTTTTGTCCGAATATTCATATCTTCCTTCCTTCTCTTTCCCACGACATTAAAACTTCTGCTTGTCTCAACACCCGACTCTGCCTTGGAGGTTTTGCTGAGCTCGAATCGACCCATGATGCCTATCTCCTCATTATCATGACGTTCGGATTTCTCTACCTTTTTCTCTGTGTGAGGTCACTTACCCGAGTCTCTTCAACATTCAGTCTTTTTCTATTATCAAGGGATAACCACTCTTACACCTGTGCATGTAATGTTCGATCTTATTCCTCACCTGAGTCTACTCTGCGTTTAGAATTTCCATTGTAACTATCGTAAGAATAGAGTTTAAAATATATTCCATTACCTTTGAAGACTATATCGCGTCTGCTTTTCTATCGCATTTATCCATTCCAATGTTTTATGTTATAATACTCCTTTTCTCTCCAATGCAATTTAACAAAGGAAAACCACATACTTCTGAGCTTGAAAACATTTACCCTTCAACTTCAATCTCCGTCGTGTCTGCTCTCTTTATCACACTTTGCACTTCAGCGAATCCTGTTATCCAATGTGCGTACATCCATCTAATCTCCCGATATGAGATATGTGAAGGTTCCGGCCAGGCTTTATCAAAATTATTTAATCGCATTTTAGCATTTCGGCTATTTCTCATGTTCTTCATTTATATATTGCTCTTCCATTCTCCGATACGATTTCTCAAAGGGAAACCTTATACCTTCATATTTGAAATACTTTGGACCTTTTCTTTGAAACTACTTTGCATCTGGTATTCTTATCACATTTCACATTTCAGTGTTGTTCCTGTGCCCTATTCCTCTTGATCTTTTTTATTTTCGATATCCGATTTGGGATAAGTGTTCGGGTCCCACCGGGGGTGCCATGTCACTTCCACGTCATCTGCCACATCACCTACCACATCACCTACCATGTCACTTGCCATGTCATCTGTCACATCACTTGCTACATCATGAATATTTATTTGCGATTTGTGGGGTCAAGTCCACGTCATATTCCACGTTATATGCCAGGTCACTTGCCACGTCAACTGCCAAATCATCATGCCACAACATAATATCGCACTTCAAATTTTTTGTGGCTTTTGTGTTTGTGCCATATTTCTCCTACTCCAATTGTGACATGGGATCCACCAACACTATTCTGAACGTGTATTTACACAACTCGACTGACTCATTCGCTCCTTCATGCCTTTAATTCTTTGGTTGTGCTCGTTCATTTCTTATTTACTGCACGTAGAACACCTGACTCGTTCACGATCTTATAAATGAAGAACTATTGTTCTGCATGTATATTACAACTAGCCCGACTTGGCCTTCTCATTCATTACTTTTCTTTTCTGCACGATTTCTGTACACATACACCCAAATTGACCTTTGTTGCACACCTTTCCTTTGTTTACTGCTCTAAACGTGAATAGCCCGACTTGACCCTGCACTGCACAATTTTCTTCTTTGATGCATGATGTTGTCTTTTGCCTATTTTGTTTCTCCTTGCTTCTTTGCTACTCCTTTTCATTAAGTAATAATTCTAACACTGCTCCATGCCTCTTTATTTCTCCTCTCTGCTCATTTGCCTTAAAAAATGATTCTAATGCTCCTCCTTGGCTTTTTGTTACTCCTCTCCTTAGATTATGCTTCTAATGTTGCTCCTTTTCCTTCCTCCTTCTCTTCTTTGCTGCACATTGGTGCTCCCTGCCTTCTTTGTGCATAATTTTGCTGCTTTGCCTCTTTTTTGCTCCTCCACTGTACTTTTTCCTTATTTTTCTTATTTCTCCTTTATACTCTAGTTCATCCTGATCTGCTCTCTTGTCCTTAATGATAATTTCTGATGCTGCTCATTTCTTCTCCTTTATCATCAATGAAAATATTTCCAACAGTCTCCCTGTTTAGCATTGATGGCAATAGTTCCTCCAACACTTCCTCCCCCTTTCATTTTGAGAACTGTTTATCTTCATCTGCATGCTCCCCCGTGCCCCCCCCCCCCCCCCCTCCCTTTGACATCAATGGCAAAGGGTTACGCCTTTTTCTAGTGTATTTTCCATCATTTCATTACTAGAGTTTTGCATAATAATTATTCATTTTTTTCACATCCCTGGCTGGGACTACTACTCTATTTCGGGTGTAAGTAAAGTTGGGAGAATACTTTGAGAGTCATTGAATTTGCATGTATAGTGTTGAAATGTGCTAGACAGGTTAAATTTTTGGCTAAAAATGGGAGAATTTCTTCATCAGTAGTTATCTTCAGCAGCATTTGAGGTTCCTCTTTACTTCTATGTTCTTGGCACATGGCTACTATCCCCCTATAATGATGCTTCTTCTCTTATATTGGCTAGCTAACTACATTGTTTCTGTTCCTGATATTGTAGCCTTTTCTAGTGAATTTTCTCATATTTTATTTTCTTTTTTATCATATTAGAGA
Source organism: Pinus albicaulis (assembly GCA_034641835.2). Classification (NCBI taxonomy): domain Eukaryota; kingdom Viridiplantae; phylum Streptophyta; class Pinopsida; order Pinales; family Pinaceae; genus Pinus; species Pinus albicaulis. Next base: position 1,805,078,774 of record CM076578.1, on the reverse strand, counting down.
GTATCATCTACAGACAGTCCCTAGTTTTCCTCTTAGATATTCGAATGGTTGTCTAGCAAGAGGTTTTCTAAATATGTTTGTTGTCTGTTCCTTCATTAGGATGTATTCCATATTTACTATTTTCTTTTGTATTTTTCACTAAGGAAGTGGTACTTTATTGGGTTGTTCTTGGTTTTCTAATGAAGCACATGATTTTTTGATATTCTTATTGCACTTGTATTATCACATTTCATAGAAATAGGTTGAGTGATGCTTACCTTCATGTCTTGAAAATTTTGTTTCATCCACATCACTTGTGTGCAACAAGCTGCTGCTGCTATGTATTTTGCTTCTGTTGTAGATAGAGAGACATATGTTTGCTTCTTTCTTAACCATACCACCATACTTTCTCCCAAGAAGAATGCACCTCCACTTTGTTTCAGATACCATAGACCATAATTTGCAGTTCCTTGCAAATATCTAAATATCCTCTCGATTGCTAGCAGGCGATTTTGTTTTGGTGTTGATTGATATCTTTCCGCAAGTCCTATTTCCAACATAATGTTTTTTTTAAAGGTTGTTAGATATAGGAGACTTGCTATCACAGATTTGTAAATTCCTTGATCTACATATGCAGATCCATCATGTACACATAACTTTTATCCAGTAGTCATGGGAGTTTACGCAGGTTTACAGTCTTCCATTTCGAATCTTTTGAACATATCTCTTAAGTATTTTTCTTTTGAAATGAGTATGCCTTTGTTATTTTGTATAATTTGAAGTCCTAGGTCGAAGGTAAGCTCTCCAATCATTGACATCTCAAATTCTGACTTCATATCTTCAGAAAATCCTTTTTCTAAATCATTCTTATTGCTGCTAGACATGATGTCATCTACATATACTACTACAACTACTACTTCATCTTCATCGGTTTGTATAAATAGATTGTTGTCTACTCCTCTCTTCTTGAATCCTTGTTTTCGAAAGTATTTGTCTAGCCTAGAACACCATGCATGTGGTGCTTGTTTGATACCATATAGAGCTTACTTTAATATGAAAACATATTTGTGCTTCTCTGCTAAGGAAAAACCTTCACATTGTTCCATGTAGACTTCCTCCTCTAGATCTCCATTTAAGAAGGCAAACTTCGCATCCATTTGATCGACCTTGAAATCATGATAGCATGCAAAAGCCAGAAACATTATAATTTCTTCCATTCTTACTACAAGGGAAAAAGTTTCATCATAGTCAAGTCCTTCGATTTGAGAGTATTCATTACATACAAGTGTGGCTTTATTTCTGATTACCTGGCCTTGTTCATTCATGTTATTCTTGAATATCCACTTTGTGTGAGTGACATTTTTCCCAATAGTTCTTGGTATTAACTCCTAGGACTTGTTATTCTCAATCTCGTCTAATTCTTCATTCATATCATTTATCCAATTTTTGTCTTTCCTGGCCTCATCAAAATTCTTTGGTTCTATTTGTGACAACATGGCTAGATACACTTCCTTAGTCTGTTCAGCTAGTTGTCTTGTTTGGATTCACGCACTTTTGTCTCCAATAATTTTTTTTCCTGGATGATTCTTTTGAGTGTGTCTTGAGGGCCCTTTTGAGTGCATCTCTGTATCTTATGATGCTTCATCCTGCTCTTCACTATCTTGGTTGTCACAATGATGATGATATGGAGGGTTAATAAAATTTGAGCTTTTGGTTTTATCTTGTGATTCCTCATCAAATATTACGTTCATGCATTCCACAATATTATGTAGCCTTTTATTATAACACCTATATCGCTTACTCTTTGATGCATATCCCAAAAATATTCCTTCATCAACTCTTGCATCCTAATTCCCCAATTTTTCATCATTATTTTTTATGAAGCATTTTCTGCCAAAGACTCTAAAATTCTTTATTGATGTCAGTTTCCCATGCCATGGCTCATATGGATTCTTGCCACAATCTGGTCTAAGATGAGATTTTTTGAGGATATGAACAATTGTGTGTAGTGCTTCTGCCCAGTAGGTTCGATGAATTTTTCTTTCTTGCATCATGGCGCTGGCAATATTTTGTGCAGACATGTTTTGCCTCTCTACCACTCCATTATGTTGAGGTGTATCTGCAACAATAAATTTTTGTTTTATCCCACATTCATTACATAGGTCTGAAAACTCATCCCCTATGAATTCACCTCCTCTGTCTGATTTGACGCATTTTAGTTTACATCTAGTTTGATTTTCTATTAGTGCCTTGAATATATTAAATTTCTCCAACACTTTATATTTATATCTGAGAAATGCCACCCATATTAATCTAGAAAAATCATCGATTATCAACATGAAATATGATTCTCCACCTCTTGCATTTATTCTCCAAGGTGCACACAAGTCCATGTTTACAAGATGGAGAGGTTTAATATTAGAGAGGTGGTCTTTGGATTTGAATGGTGTGCGAGTTTGTTTTTCCAATTTCCAGTACTTACATATGGTATTTGGTGGCTTCTTTATTGTAGGAAAATCTCTGACAACTTTCTTTTTTCTCAGTTTAAGATGTGGTAAAAATTTAGATGTCCCAATATTCTATGTCATAGCCAATATTCATCAAGTTTTCTAATGTAGCACCCTTCACTCTCATCTTTTGTGATATATACATTACTCTCTGTTCGAACCCCCTTAACCAAAGATTTTCCTGTAGTGATTGACCTGACTTCACAATATTGAGCTCTAAAGAGGACCTCCCAAACTTTGTCGCACATTTGACTTACACTTAGCTGATTGTGTTTTAGGCCATCTACAAACAATACATCTTGATCCTTTTCTCTTCCATTATTCAGACTGTTTGTTCCTTTTACTTTAATTTTCCTTGCTTTATCATTACAGAATGTGACATTACCAGATTAATTTTCATCCAAGGTTACGAAATTTCTTATTTCTCTGGTCATATGTCTAGAGTAGCCACTTTCCACATACCATTGTCTATTTTTATCTTGAGAATATTGAACTAGATCACACTTATTAATCTTCTTTCTCCATTGCATGCACCCATTTGTTCTATAGTTATTTTGAGATGAAGGTTTATTGTTGCTAAGATGAAATTTGTATGATTTTTGTCCAATCTTGTGACAATAAAAACATCTGATAGAGTTATGGAGAAGATTAGTTGCATGTGTGAATGCATTATTATCCTTAATTACTTTTGAATTCCCAAAATCAAATATTTTTACACAAGATATACGGTTCATGGCTTTATGTCCAAATTTATTACAATAGTAGTCGTACCCATAGAATCATCTAGAGGGTGATGTTTGGGGATATAACCATTTAGATATTTGAAAATTATGTCTTCTGAAGAAATAGGATCTATGCTCGTTCATTGTTTGATTGTTTACTCCTTTTGTCTCTCAGTTTTTCTCAGTAGTATTTCTTTGCAGCTGCTTATCTGATGTTGAAGTGTTTCCCAGATTTTTGTTCTCATCTTGATGAGAATTATCATTGTCTCCTATGAAAAATTTTAAAAAAGTGATAACTTTCGTATCCTCTGCCTTCGACTTGTTGGATTCTCCTTCATATCCTATCCCAGCCTTTACAAGAGGAGATCTTTGTTCATTTAATATCCTGTCCAATTATTGAACACCTTTTAACTGGTGAATGTCCATTGTTAAATCAGTTTGAGCCTTGTCCAATTTCTTCTTTGGACCCACCACCTCTTCTTCCAATCTTCCACATTCCTAAATTTTCTCCCTTATTTGCTGCAATAGAATGTCTTCTACTTTCCTTGCTTCTTCTAGTTCAATTTTCAACTTAATAAAATCTTCAGAGTTTGGTTCTTCCTTTAAATGTTTTAGAAGGATTGACTTGTTTTTCCTAGTCTTGAGCATGAGTCTATCTATTTCCTTTAGGGCACTCACCAACTCCCACTCAATATCTACCTCAACTTCTTCTTCTAATTCCAGGAAATATTCCTCGAGCTCTTCCTTTTCCATCAAAATGAATTGTGATGTTCCTTCTTCATTGGGCGATTCATCTAAGCTCTCAGATGCATTGTTGTCTTTTTTAGCATAGAATGTGATTGTATTAAATATGTTCCCTTTTTTCCTATTGTTGAAATTCATGTTCTATTTCCCTATTGAGTAATTCACTATTTTCTGATGAGGACATTTTGAAGCATAGTGCCCCAATTTTCCACAATTAAAGCACTTAAATGGAACTTTGCCTTTGTACTACTTATGCCTCTATCCAATCTTCTGACAAATTTTTCTTCTTCATCAAAGCATGAGCATGTGTCTTCCTTATCTTCTATGCACTTGTCTAATTTAAAGTAAACCTCACTCATGTTTGACTTCCCTTTAGGAAATATCATCTCATATGATGTTAGGTTTCCAAGAAATTGGTTCTTGGTCAAGGTTTCTGAGTTTGTTGTTTCTTCTATGGAAGAAACCTTAGGATTAAACCTAGGTAGTAGTGATATGAATAATTTTTGTAATACAACACTTTATTTAATTTCTTCTCCTAGCCCTATCATGATATTCACAAATTCTGAAACTCTTAAGAAGAATGCAACTATATCTTCATCTTCATTCATTTCTATGTTTTCAAACTGAGTTCTATGTGCTTGTATTTTGGCCATCTTCACCTTTCTATCTCCCTCATGAATATTTTCTAATGCATCCCAAATTTCTTTGACAGTCTTACTGTGCATTACTTTGATAAATTATGACTCACTTATACTGCTCAAGGGTGCATTCATTGCTTTTGCATTGGCTATGAAATTTTGTCTAGCTTCTTCCTCAGCGTTTGTATCCTTTGGTGAATATTTTTCTTCTACATCAACCTAGACTCCTACTCCAAGAGACATTAATTATGTACTCATTCTTATTTTCCAGAAAGCATAGTTTGTCCTAGTAAATAGAGGGGATTTATTTCTAGAGCTTCCTTCTAGGCTAGCCATTTTCGGGACCAAGTACCTCCTTCCGATGGTTAAACTATTACAGAAGGAACTAAATCTGATACCAAATGATGAACCCTTAGCTAAAATGAGAGGAGGGGTGAATCAGTTTAGTACATTCATTAACATTAAAACTCTTTTTTTTACACACATTAACTACTTCATTTATAAGCAACATAATAATCAATCAAAAAACTGAATGTGTGGACAAAGAGTAATTAAGCATATTAAAACATCACATCATCACATACTCATCAAGCCCATAGACAACAGATATAAGTGGAAACCCATAAGGGAGAAAACCACATATTATTATTGTTGTGATGCAAAGGCAAGCTCCAAATCCCTCTCACAACTGATTTTATGTAGGCTCCAGCCTACAGGAGGCTACTACCTCCAATTCTACAAGCTACAAATTTCAAGGAAGCTCCAAATCCCAAATATTTTATGCAGGCTACAACCTGTTATCTCAAAATCAGACCCTAATAGGTTTTTGATCAAGGAGACTCTGAGTAACTATTTCAAACCAAACTTTTAGTTGAGGCTTAGCCTCCTCAACCTGAGAGGGCTCTCTCAACAGGTTGATGATTTTCAAATAAGGATTAGATGGCTAACTCTATGAGTAAAATGGATAAAAATGAATAAATGGTTGTACTGCTAATCAAAAAACATCTATTGGGCTTATGGAGTTAAGTGTGTTTTCACTAAACATGAGTATTAGCTTCATATGGAAGTCAGGGCATTTCCGGGATTAGATGCATCAACCGAATAGTAGGACAGAAAATAAACACAGTTCATGAACATATGAAGGAAGTTAGAGCACCTTCAGTGAATTCTAAGTAACATACATTCATGCCACTGCAAGTAATTTAAAATGGAAAACCATGATAATATCAAATATGAATAACCCTTTCTGAATCCTGAGTGATGAAACCAATATCTCTGTATTAATATAAAAACACAGTTTTTGCTACAACAAAACAGTACGCTTGTTAATGAAAATTTCCAACCCTATGCAATTCAACTTCTTGTCTCTTATAGAATCATCATTACATTCTTTGATTCTATCCAAGCACTTGAGAAAATTTTGAATTTGCTAGCTTGACACCTATCAGCTGCTAAAACAAACTTTTAATTACATCTGACAGTTAAACTGTCTATTCTAGAGTCCTAATACAACTAGGATTAAAACTCTTTATTATAACTTAATAACCTTATCTAAATATTAGATCTTCTATTTGATAGCTACTCCTCCTAAACTTCGACCTTTATGATTTCCATCTCCTTGCTGTTAGACTGTATTGATTTACTTCTTATATACCCTGAAAGATAGGAACATGCTCCCTGCAAAATAGCTATAGTGCTTCATTTATGTTTCTTCAAACCATCGGCTGACCAACTTGTGCTCAAAAACATGTGGCAATGTCTTATTAAAATAATGTGACTTCGTCCTTCCAGCTGTGCCCAAACCAAACTTTTGAAGGAGTGCCAAAACTGTTAAAATTGTTGCGCTACGAAACTGTCTGCTGTTTTCGTAGCGCAGAACTTTACCTTTGAAAACTTCACTTGAAACCTTCATTTTTTTTGGTTTTTCCATTGGATCTTCACTTGTGATCTTTATACATTCTTCAACAGTGTCAAGGTTTAAAAAAGAATCCTTTTCACCCTTTGAAACCTTGCAAAATTGTTCAAACTGCATCTTGCAGCAGTTTCGTAGCGCGCTACGAAACTGTTGTGCATGACACCTACAACAGTTTCATAGCGCGCTACGAAACTGTTGTGTCTATCTTTTCACAGCTTTTTCCAAAATTCTAAGTTTCAAACATTTACTGCCATCCTTCCAGTTATATATAAGCTCTCATAATCAACAAAAATCAACTCTTAACTGCTTTCAAAAATGAAATCTTTCCAGATAATGCCAAAAATGTGTTAGGAGATGTCACTTACTATTTACACTCGTTTTTGCTATGGTTGATCTTCAGGATTTTCCAGCTGCATTTCAAGATCTTCAACCTGCGTTTTAAGCCTTCTATTATTAGCTCTTAGTTTGTTATTACCCATCCTTATGACCTTTTCTTCCTTGATTGCAGGGATGGTCCATATGTAGAATTGATCCTCACTACTGATTGACTCAATGTTTGAAACATTTTCTAGCTCCCACAGACCTTTCAACCTCTCAAAGTTTGAAATTTCTATAGAATGCATTCTCACTTTCTTCTTCAATTTATCAATTTCAATGTTTGCAAGTCTGAGTTTGTCTTTAACCTCCTCATAACTACTCCTTTCTCTCTGAGTATTAAAAACTGTGTTTCTATCTTCTTCAAACATTGGAGATGATATATTTATGGGTTCTTCAAAAAAATTTGCATCCTCACCTCCTCTTTACTCTATCTCCATGTCTGTCTATTGCAATTTCTTAGACTACCTAGTCAAGGGTTTTCTAGGCTTAAAGACAAACTCTGACACTTCATCTTCAAAATCTGATTTTTTGGATGTTTTCAATTTCTTTGATTTGCCACCTGTATCCTGTTTGGTGAAATCTGCTTGAACCATGGGAGACTCTTTAATGTGAATAGCTTGTAATATATCATTCAAGTCACTTCTTAATTCCATGTTTTCATTTGTGACCACAGCTTTACCCTTCTCGTTTGACCTTTGACTCCTAGTCAACTTCTTCTGAGTTGTTTTACTAGTTGACTGTTCCTGAATTGTCTCTTTGACATGAGTTCTATTCTTCTGTACAGATTGATGAGTCCTTTGGATATTCAGTTATGTGTTTATCATTGGTTCCTTAACCTGCTTCTTGGGCTTAAGCTTGACAAACCTCCTTTATTTTGTTTCTATAGGTTCAGTTGTCTTTGATGGAGACGTTTATTTGACTTGAGGGTTAGCACCTATTCCTTCAACCCCTATTCCACTCAAAAAGAGAAATGCAGATAATTCTCTATTCACTTTCTAAAGCTCATGAAAAAATATTAATTTGACTAAACCACGATGAAATAATGAGGTTTCACATGCCTGAGTTTTCATCTGTACTTTGTCTGCCATCTTGGCCAGACTTCGAAATAGAAATAAAGGTAAGTCTAGAGAGATTATTCATGTGAAATGCAATAAGAGTTTAAACTGGTAAGTGTACACCTTGTGGTATCTCCCTTCATAGTTGAAGTACCTTTGGATGTTGTAGAGTAGATTGGAAAATGAATCCTTGACATAACTTCTTGGCATAGCTTTGTTCAAATAAGTATCCATAAACTCTTGTTTCAAAAAGATTTTGCAGGGTTGCATTTCAAAGCTAAAATTCTTGAACCATCTATCTTTGCCCCTTGGAATTTTTGCGACTGTAGATATAACTTCAGGAGAAATTGGTAAATTGAGAAAACCAACCTTTGTATTTGACCCTGTGAAGTTAATAGAAAACTCTTTGTTAACCTGATTATACCCTCCTTGAAGCTTTTTACAGAACCTCTAGCACCCTACCTTCTTGAAGGCTTCTTCAACAAATTTATGTCTTGTGAGAGATTCTAAACCTTCAGGTATTGTTCTCAGACAATGACCAGACCTGTGATTTCTCTTTTATTATATCATATTCCTCATGAAAACCCTATGTCTTTAGAAAACCTGTAATAGACCTCCTTGTTGGATGAACTGGCTCGCTTGAAAATTTGGTTCAGCCTCGCTTGATTAGAAACCCTGCTTTAGCCAGCAATTATTTTCAAACTAATTTGATTAGCAAGTATCGAAACTGCTAACATAACATCAATTGGGTTTAACCTCGCTTTATTGAAATTCTACCTCGCTTGATTTAAATTATGCCTCTCTGGAAAACTTAAGGAAAGCTCTAGTTTCTTATCATGAGCTTCTCTTTCAAACAATAGATATGCATGCAATGTTTTCTTTTCATGAGACAAAATCGATGATAACCAACCCTTTTTAAAATTTGAAAAGGACCAATGACAAATGACCCCTATCAAATCTCATAATGATTTCATAATTTCTTTGGATGGTTTCATGCATGAGGGAGGATTCTTGGACTGACACGTAATGCTAAAAATTTAACCAAAATTGATGGATGTGACAGCTAAACCGGAAAATTTCAAATCCCTGATTTCGTAGCACTGGTAATGTGATTTCGATATTTTTCGCTATGAAAAGACCAGCATTTTCATAGCACAGAAGCAACTTTTTACAGTGAGCGCGCTACGAAAACGTGGTTTCATGGCTTAATCAATTTTTTTTTTTTTAAAGACTTAAAATATGGTTTTCAAAACATGGTATGAGACTTCTAAAGAGTAAAGCGAGGTTTATGAACTTTATTTGGTGATGAAATGAGACTTGTAACCTATGGCTTAGACCCTATAAAACATAAAAATGACTCAAACCCTATCTAACACCATGACTTAAGAGAAAGTATAAACTGACCAAGTTTATAAAATTTTAATACTGATAACACAACCAGAAGGAGGCTCCTACCACACACAGCTCCAACTGGAAATTTATGAAGCTACAATTTGAAAGGAGACTAGAATCCCCTCACTCAACATGAAAGTCATATGTTGATTTACCTGGATATCAGCTTTGTCATCCTCCTTCTTCACTACTACCCTTTCTGCCTTCATTTCTGCTTCATATCAGCTCCTGATGTGCACAACATCTCTATCATCTCTCTCACATTCTTCAGCTCTCTTCCATTATGTAGCTCTCTGACACTCTTTAGATCTCTTCATTATGCTACTCTCTAACCTCTCTCTGCACACTGATATTACATTTTTTATAGAGATAACTACATGACTGGTTTCATTCTATAGGGAAATCGAAGTGAAGAGGCCTAACCGTATGCCTTCCACCCATTTTATTCCTTAAACTTTAGTTCAGGTTATTACATCAGAAATAATCATTATAACAAAGACTTGCCCTTGTATCAAATACAATAAAAAATAATTAATTCATTTATATTACAGTTAGGAAAAATATATTTCACTCAGACCTTTCAACTATTAGCTTGTTGTGCATTTGTCCTTTCTACTGCTGTCACTATGTTTTTTGTTTTTGTTGTTATATTATGACAGTTCTCCACAAAAGCCTTTTTCTTGACTCAACCCAGCTGGCATGTTTCCAACAGTGCCACCATATGCTCCTTTTTCCCGACTCTTCCTATCTGCCTCCTCTTGCCCACATCGACCAACCTTTTCCTGGTCTCAACACCCAACTCTTCCTCGGAGGTTTTTCTGAGCCTGATTCAACCCATGGTGACTATCACCTCATTACCGTGACATTCAAATTTCTCTTCTTTTTTCTCTATGTTGTGTCACTTACTTGAGTCTCCTCCGCATTTAGTCATTTTCTATTATCAAGGTATAACCACTCTTACACCTGTGCACATAGTGTCGGGTATTATTCTTCACCTGAGTCTACTTCCAGTTCAAACTTTCCTTTGTAAATCTCATAAGAATGGACTTTAAAATATATTTCGTTACCTTTGAATACTGTATCATGTTTGCTTTTCTATTGCATTTTAGCATTCCAACATTCTATGTTATAATCATTCTTTTCCCTCCGATGCGATTTAACAAAGGAAAAACAAATACTTCCAGACTTGAAAAGCTTTAGGCTTCAGCTTTGACCTGCATCGCGTCCACTCTCTTTATCGTACTTCGCACTTTGGTGAATCCTATTATCCAATGTGCCTTCGTCCATATGATCTCCTGATATGCGATATGTGAAGGATCCCATGAGGATTTATCATAATTCTTTAATCACATTTCGACGTTTTGGTTCTTTCTCTTGTTCTTCGTTTATATATTTCTCTTCCATTCTTCAATGTGATTTATTAAAGGGAAATGTTATATCTCCAGATTCAAAATCCTTTAGACCTTTTCTTTGAAACTACATCGCATCTTGTATTCTTATCGCATGTCACATTTCACCGCTGTTCTTGTGCACTATTCATCCTGAGCTTTGTGATTTGCGATATTTTATTTGGGATAAAGGGTTCGGGTCCCACCAGGGGTGCCACGTCCCTACCACATCATCTGCTACGTCACCTACCACATCATCTGACACTTCACCTAACATCTCATCTACCACATCATCCAGCACCTCAACAAGATTTATTTGCAATTTTCAGGGTCAGGTCCACGTCATCCACCACATTAGCTTCCATGTCACTTTCCATGTCACTTGCCACATCATCATACCATACCATCATATCGCACATCGCATATTCTGTGACTTCACTATTTTTTTGATACTACTTTTGCTCCGATTGCGATATGCAATCCGCCAACAGTATTCTGAATGTGTATTTGCATGATTTTCCCCACTCATTCACTCCTTAACACCTTTGCTTCTTTGGTTTCTCCCGTTCATTTCTTCTTTGCTACATGTAGAACACCCGACTCGTTCATGATCTTCTAAATGTAGAACCACCATTATGCACGCATTTTACAGCCACTCCAACTTGGCCCACTCATTCATTGATTTTCTTTTTTGCACACATTCTGTACGCATACACCCAAATTGACCTTTGATGCACACTTTTCCTTTGCTTACTACTCTGAACGTGAATAGCCCAACTTGACCCTGCATTGCATAGTTTTCTTCTTTGATGTATGATGATGTGTGTTTCCTCTTTTTCTACTCCTTGCTTCTTAGCTGCTCCTTTTCCTTAAGTAATAATTCTAAAGTTGCTCCATGCCTCTTTGATTCTTCTCTCTTCTCCTAAAATGATTCTAATGTTTATCCTTGCCTCTTTGTTTCTTCTATCCTTATATTATACTTCTAATGCTACTCCTTCGGCTCTTTGTTGCACATTGCTTCTCATTTCCTCATTTTTTCATAATGCTGCTACTTTGGCTCTTTTCTGCTCCTCCACTATACTTTTGCCTTCTTTTCCTTATTTCTCCTTTATACTCCAGCTAATCCTAATCTACTCCATTGTCCTTAATGACAATTCTTGGTGCTTCTCATTTCAACTCCTTTTCTATCAATGAAAATATTTCCAACACTCTCTGTAAAATTTAACTTTTTTTTTAATGAATTTTAGGCTAGTTATAATATACCTATTGATGGGATCCATCAAGAATCCTCACTAGCATGTTATTTTTATTATTTGACTTTTGTTTCATATGATGCATTTTCTTTGGTAATATCAATTTTTGGTTTAGCTTCAGGTTCTTTCTTATCGTGAGACTTTTCCTTTTTGTATACCATATGGTGATCCCCCTAAACTCCTTCCCACCCTTTAGACCTTCCATATTTTTTCCGATATTTGTTGCTATAAGACTTGGGGATGTTTTTTTATTACATGCCCTGCTTCATAGCACACTCTACACTATAATGAAATATCTTTGTAGTCAATATTTAAATCCTATAAATAATTTAGACCCGTAAAATTTTATCTTAGCGAGAAAACACTCATTAAAGTTCATCTCCACAAAAACTCCAACATACGTTTTGGGTTATGGAAATTAAAAAACATCCAAGAGTATTCCAAATAGAGGATAAAAAAAAAAGGTTTCCATGTCTCAGAGATGCATTTATGCAGATCCATTAGCAAAGGCCTAAATCCATTAAACCTACAAACAAACATTCTTCCAAAAAAAACTTTTCATAGATGAAAGCTTTCTCATCGAGAGGAACATTTAGGGAAGGGACTTCATGAACCACTCATAAGATAGATCTATATTTCATAATGAAACTATATAAAATTGAAGAAGAGATTGCTTATCTTGCAACCATTTTTGCAAAATAAATTCACTCAATCTAAGTGGATATCGGCAAGCTAGGGAAAAACCCTAGCCAGCTCATGGATTTCAATGCTTCACCCATCTCCTAGCTCAAAGCCTTAATTTTGATCATGGTTTCCACAATTTTAATTATATTATCAATAATTATTTAGTGGATCATATTAGAACATTCTAAAATGCTTTTAATAGTATATACAATTGAATTGAAAAGTAGCTATGTATTAGTGTCATATGAAACAGATTATAAATTTTCAGGCATGTGTTATTCGATGGCCAATAGTATTGTAACAAACATTATTTACGAATTAAGAATGTGAGAATTTTCCATGGTTAATATATATAGGCTTAGTATAAATTGAGTTTAAGTTGTTTAATCTGTATAGAATTTGAGTGCCAGAAATGATTTTCACTGTTGAATCCATTTATGCATTCAAACATTGATTTTAAATAACAAAAAATCACATTCATTCTCGAAATTGTGTTGAATCCATTTATGTATTCAAACCTTCATTTTAAATAACAAAAATTCACATTCATTCTTGAAATTATTTTTCCATATTCTCGTAAATTTAAGTTGTTTAATATAATTCTAGTGTCATCAGGGTGTTGAATCTATTTATACATTCAAAAATTTATTTTAAATAACAAAAAATCACATTCATTCTTGAAATAATTTTACGTGATTACTGTAAAAAAAAATCTATTTCTTTTCTAATTTAGCCTAAACCCCTCTAAATTATAATTTAGTTAATTTTATAAATATAATTATTTAGATATTTACTAGTATTTTAATTTATATATCTGCATGTATGTTTGAATAAATATATACATATTTCACAATATTATAATAATGACTCAATATAACTAACTAACTAGTGAATCCCTTGTTTATAACAACCATAACTAACCATTAACAACGATAAGTTACCAGTGAAGTATCTCATTTCTCCATAAACAACAATCAATAAATCATAAAACACAGATCCAAATAATAGGTACGCCACAGAAACAATCGAATGAAATTCAGATGTATACATAGTTTTTATTTTCTTAAACAAGCTTGCAAATCCATGGCATGTGAGACAACCTTATAAGTGGCAGTTGTGCAAACTTTTTATTACTACCTGCGTGACCTTGTTTTCAAACGAGCTCGAATAGTTTTGAGGAGGAAATTAGAAGCAAGATCCTCACACCAAATCCAGGATCTCTTTAAATGCAACAAGAAAAATCACTATTATAATATGTACTAATAATATGTGAATTTAATTGGATTGCAAATTTAAAATATATTATCATATCTACTAATAATACGTGAATTTAATTGGATTGCAAATTTGAAATATATTGTTCATAGTAACTTTTATCCATAGAATGAGGAAATATTTCACGAAATGAAAATAAAAATTGCCTAGTTGAAAATAAGGTGTATGTAATGTTACATCAATTTTTTATTGGATAAGAAACCATCTAGTAGATCCCACACTTCCCTCTACTTTGGCCAATGGTCCTTTCAAGCCTGATATATCCCTCTTCTCCCCACTGAGTACCCCATGAATTCTTTGCAATAATGTAGTTAGCCCCTCCTTTGCTACCAAAAACCGACTACTACAAGCCATGATTTATGTTGGTTCCACAGTTTCCTGACAGCATGCCCTGCAATAGAAAACACAAACCCTCATGAAATTGACATGAAAAATTTACTTACAAGTAATCATGGGATGAGACAGTTAGTTGAAATGATGCGCTGCATAAGAATTCTTCATTTTTCCCACATGCCTAGCTGGGACTACTGCTCCATTTGGGGTGTAAGTAATGTTAGGAGAATACTTTGGAAGTCATTTCATTTGCATGTATAGTGCTGAAATGTGCTAGACAACTTAACCTTTTGGATAAAAACAAGAGAAGTTCTTCATCAATAGTTATCTTCAACAGCATTTGAGGTTCCTCTTTACTTCTATATTCATGGCTTATGGCTACTCCCCCCCTAGAATGATGCTTCTTGTCTTATATTGGCTAGCCGACTACTATATATATATATATATATATATATATATATATATATATATATATTAGTTTTCTGATCATATCAGAGAGTATCATCTACATACACTATCCCTAGTTTGTCTCTTATATATTCGAATGGTTCTCTAGCAAAAAGTTTTTTAAATATGCCTCTTGTACGTTCCTTTTTTGGGATGTATTCCATCTTTACTATTTTCTCTTCTACTTGTTCTCCAGGGAAGTGGTACTTTATTTGGATGTGCTTGGTTTTCTCACGAAGCACGAGATTTTATGATATTCTTCTTGCACTTGTGTTGTCACATTTGATAGAAATAGGTTCAGTGATGCTTACCTTCATGTCTTGAAGAGTTTGTTTCATCCACATCACTTGTGTGCAACAAGTTGCTGCTGCTATGTATTATGCTTCTATTGTAGATAGAGAGATATATGTTTGCTTCTTGTTTAACCATGCCACCATACTTTCTCCCAAATAGAATGCACCTCCACTTGTGCTTTTCCTATCATCCACACTGTTGGCCCAATATGCATCTGTATACGTAGTCAATGTGAGGTCTTTGCCTTTCGAATACCATAGACCATAATTTGTAGTTCCTTGGAGGTATCTAAATATCCTCTCGATTGCTAGCAAGTGATTTTGTTTTGGTTTTGATTGATATCTTGCCATAAGGCCTACTTCCAACATAATGTCTGGTCTAAAGGCTATTAGGTACAGGAGACTCCCTATCACAGATCTGTAAAGTCTTTGATCTACATATGCAGATCCATCATCTAGACATAACTTTCATCCAATAGTCATGGGAGTTGAGACAGGTTTACAGTCTTCCATTTAGAATCCTTTCAACATATATCTTAAGTATTTTTCGTGTGGAATGAAGATGCCTTTATTCTTTTATATAATTTTAAGTCCTAGATAGAAGGTGAGCTCTCCAATCATTGAAAACTCAAATTATGACTTCATCTCTTCAGAAAATCCTTTTACTAAATCATTCTTGTTGTTGCCAGACATGATGTCATCTACATGTACTACTACAACTAGCAGTTCATTTTCATCCACCTATATAAATATATTGTTGTCTACTCCTCCCTTCTTAAATCCTTGTTTTCGAAAGTATTTGTCTAGCCTAGAGTACCATGCATGTGGTGCTTGTTTAAGACCACATGGAGCTTACCTTAATATGTAAACATAGTTGTGCTTCTCTGCTAAGGAAAAACCTTCACATTGTTCCATGTAGACTTCCTCCTCTAGATCTCCATTTAAGAAGGTAGCCTTTGCATCGATTTTATATGTCTTGAAATCATGATAGCATGCAAAAGCCAGAAACATTCTAATTTCTTCCATTCTTACTACAAGGGAAAAAGTTTCATCATTTTCAAGTCCTTCGATTTGAGAGTATCCATTATATACAAATGTTGCTTTTTTTTAATTACCTGACATTGTTCATTCATCTTATTCTTAAATATCCACTTTGTGCCAATGACATTTTTCCCAATAGTTCTTGGTATTAACTCCCACGTCTTGTTCTTCTCAATCTGGTCTAATTATTCATTCATAGAATTTATCCAATTTTTGTCTTTCCTGGCCTCATCGAAATTCTTCGGTTCTATCTATGACAACATGGCTAGATACACTTCCTCAACTTGTTCAGTTAGATGTTTTCTTGTTTGGACTACTGCACTTTTATCTCTAAAAATTTATTTTTCTGGATGATTCTTTTGAGTGTGTCTTGAGGGCCCTTTTGAGTGCATCTTTGTATCTTCTGATGTTTCATCCTGCTCTTCACTACCTTGGTTGTCACAAGGATGATGATATGGAGGGTTATTAAAATTTCTACTTTCAGTTTTATCTTGTGATTCCTCATCAAATCTTACATTGATGCATTCCACAATCTTATGTAGCCTCTTATTATAACACCTATATACCCTACTCTTTGATGCATATCCCAAAAATATTCCTTCATCAGCTCTTTCATCATACTTCCCCAATTTTTCATCATTATTATTTATGAAGCATTTGCTGCCAAAGACTCTCAAATTCTTGATTGATGCCAATTTCCCATGCCACAACTCATATAGAGTCTTGTCACAATTTCATCTAAGATGAGCTTTGTTGAGGATATACACAACTGTGTGTAGTGCTTTTTCCCAGTAGGTTCGGGGAATGTTTATTTCTTGCGTCATGCCTTTAGAAATCCATTGTACATAACTATTTTTTCTCTATGCTACTGCATTTTGTTGAGGTGTATCTACAATAGTAAATTGTTTCTTTATCCCAGATTCATTGCATAGGTCTGAGAACTCATCACCTATTAATTCACCTCCTTCATCTGATCTGATGCATTTTAGTTTACATCTAGTTTGATTTTCATTCAGTGCCTTGAATATCTTAAATTTCTCAAACACTTCAGATTTATAAATGAGAAATTACACCCATGTTAATGTGGAAAAATCATCAATTATCAACATGAAATATGATTCTCCACCTGGTGCATTTGTTCTCAAAGGTCCGCATAGGTCCATGTGTATAGGATGGAGAGGTTTACTACTAGACAATTGGTCTTTGGATTTAAATGATGTGCGAGTTTGTTTTTCCAATTGGTTGGACTTACATATGGCATTTGGTGGCTTCTTTGTTGCAGGAAAATCTTTGACAAGTTTCCTTTTTCTCAGTTAAATGTTGTGGTAAAAATTGAGATGTCCCAATATTCTTTGCCATAGCCAAGATTCATCAAGTTTTCTAATGTAGCAACCTTCACTCTCATATTTCATAATACATACATTACTCTCTATGCGAACCCACTTAACCAAAGTTTTTCTTGTAGCGATTTACCTGAATTCACAATCTTGAGCTCTAAAGAGGACCTCAAATCCTTTGTCTCACATTTTACTTACAATTAGATGATTGTGTTTTATACCATCTAGAAACAATACATCTTGATCCTTTTCTCTTCCATTATTCAGACTGGTTGTTCTTTTTTCCTTTAATTCTACTTTCTTTATCATTATAGAATGTGACATTACCAGATTATTTTTCATCCAAGTTTACAAACTTGCATATTTCTCTGGTCATATGTCTAGAGCAACCATTGTCCACATACCGTTGTCTATTTTTGTGTTGAGCATATAGAACTACATCACACTTATTAATCTTATTTCTCCATTGCATGCATCCCTTTATTCTATAGTTATTTTGAGATGAAGGTTTATTGTCCCTAAGATGAAATTCGTATGATTTGTGTCCAATCTTGTGACAATAAAAACATCTGATAAAGTTATGGAGAGGATTATTTTCATGTGTGAATCCAATATTATCCTTAATTCTTTTTGAATTCCCAAAATCAAACCCTTTTACACAAGATATACAGTTCATGGCTTTATGTCCAAATTTCTTACAATGGTAGAAATACCCGTAGAATAAAAATCTGTATCTAATAGAGGGTGATGTTTGGGGATATAACCATCTAGTTATTTCAAAATTATGTTTTCTGAAGCACTAAGATATATGCTTGTTTGTTGTTTTATTGTTTACTCCTTTTGTCTCTCGGTTTTTCTTAGTAGTATTTACTTGCAGATGTTGATATGATGTTCAAATGTTTCCCAGATTTTTGTTCTCATCTTGATGAGAATTATCATTGTCTCCTATGAAATTTTTTACAAAAGTGATAACTTTCTTATCCTCTACCTTCGACTTGTTGGATTATCCTTCATATCCTATCGTAGCTTTTACAAGAGGAGTTCTTTGTGCATTTAATATCTTGTCCAATTCTTCAACACATTTTAACTGTTGAATTTTCAATGATGAATCACTTTGAGCCTTGTCAAATTACTTCCTCAGATCCACCACCTCTTCTTCCAATCTTCCACATTCCTAACTTTTCTATCTTATTTTCCGCAACAGAATGTCTTCTACTTTCCTTTCTTCTTCTAGATCAATTTTCAAATTAATAAAATATTTAGAGTTTGTTTCTTCCTTTACATATTTCAGAAGTATTTACTTCTATTTTCTAGTCTTGAGCATGAGTCTATCTATTTCCTTTACGGAACTCACCAACTCCCCCTCAATATCTACCTCACCTTCTTCTTCAAATTCCAGGAAATCTTCCTTCGGCTCATCCTTTTTCATCAAAATGAATTCTCCTGTTCATTCTTCATTGGGGGATCCATCTAAGCTCTTAGATGCACTGCAGCCTTTTTTAGCATAGAATGTGATTGTATTAAATATATTCCCTTTTTGCCTATTGCTGGAATTTTTTTTCTCTTTCCTTATGGAGTAATTCTCTATTTTCTTATGAGGAAATTTTTAAGCATAGTTCCCCACTATTCCATAATTAAAGCACTTAAATGGAATTTTTGCTATGTACTTACTTGTGCCTCTATCCAATCTTCTAACAAATTTGTCTTATTCTTCATCAAAGCATGTGCATGTGCCCTCCTTATCTTCTATGAACTTGTCTGATTTAAAGGAAACCTCCCTCATGTTTGACTTCCCTTTAGGAATTATCATCTCATATGTTGTTAGGTTTCCAAGTAATTGGTTCATGGTCAAGGTTTATGAGTTTGTTAGAAGAAACCTTAGGATTAAACATGGGTGGTAGTAATCTGAATAATTTTTGTACTACAACACTTTCTTTAATTTCTTCTCCTAGCCCTATCATGATATTCACAAATTCTTCAACTCTTCAGAAGAATGCAAGATCTTGATCTGCATTAATTTTTAAGTTCTTAAATTGAGTTCTATGTGCTTGTAGTTTGGCCATATTCACCTTTATATCTCCCTCATGAATATTTTCTAATCTATCCCAAATTTCTTTGGCAGTATTACTGTGCATTACTTTGATAAATTATGACTCACTTAGACTGCTCAAGTGTGCATTCATTGCTTTTTCCTTAGCTATGAAATTTTTTTTGGCTTCTTCCTCAGTGTTCACACCCTTTGGTGCATATTTTTTTTCTACATCAACCTAGACTCCTACGCCAAGAGACATTAAGTATGTACTCATTCTTATTTTCTAGAAAGCATAGTTTGTCCCAGTAAATATAGGGGCTTTATTTGTATAGCTTCCTTCTAGGCTAGCCATTTCGGGGACCAAGGACCTCCTTTTGGTGGTTAAACTATTACAGAGGGAACTAGATATGATACCAATTGTTGAACCCTTAGCTAAACTCAGAGGAGGGGTGAATTAGTTTAGTACATTCATTGACATTAAAACTCTTTTCTTTACACACATTAACTACTTCATTTATAAGCAGCATAATAATCAATCAGTAAAATTAATGTGTGAACAAGTAATTGAGCATATTAAAACATCACATCATCAAATACTCATCAAGCCCTTAGACAATAGATATAAGTGGAAACCCATAAGGGAGAAAACTGTTAATTAAGACTATCATTGATGTGAATATGAATTTGACTAAGATGAAGGCTGCACTATGACATATCACTGCATTAGTATATGATGAAATTTTTGATACATGATGCTACATGGCATTAATAACTATGAAGAAACTAAAGAATGTAGAAGCCAAACATTCCTCATACTGTCCCAATATTTTGATACATGAAATTGAAGGATAGTCACAAAGAAAATTATGTTTTTTTCATCCTGGAGGCAGCCTATCAAAATGAGTCCTAGACCATCTGAAAGAGGAATTTTTCCTCTTTCCAATGAGGCTGTACTTGCCCTGAAACTCCCATTAGTTTGTGAGATATTGAATTTTTAAGTTTAATATTTTTTTTTTTTATCTAGTTTACGTACACTCACAGTTTCATGTCGGCCTCCCTCCAAAAGACGTAACACTTCATTCCAGTCGAAAATCACTACAAATATACAACTGAAATTTCATTTTCAAATCATAAATTTAGTCAAGGAAATTGAGAGCATAATGCAGCAAGGAGTTCACAACTCGTGAACTGAAGAAGGCCAAGGAGAAGAAGATTAAGGACAATTTTGAGGATCTGTTTGGGTTAAAATCTATGATTGAACTATTCTCTTAGACCTGTGAAACACGTTTTGTTGGCTAAGACAGGAGACTTGGACCTAACCACAGTGCACATAAGTCAGATATAAACTTAGACCTGTGATCTACTGCTTTGGACTGGTGAGTAAAGGATATAGCCCTCGGATCTGTGATATATTTCCTTGACTAGAAATAAGAAGTGTGGTTACTGGAGGACAAAAATATAACAACTCAGACTGTGGAGTGGAGGGTCAACACCTTAAACTTTTTTGGGTTTCCAGATTGCAAACCTGAAGCTCAAGCTATGCTACCTCGGGAATTTCAAGCCTATCTGCAACTAGTCTTGTGGCCATAAATCATGGACAGCTATCTCAGATTATAATGATAAACCCTCAGACCTATATCAAATCCCGTGCAATGTGGCTCGATGTCTTGTGTTGTGTTGTTTGGATTAGGACAGTGATCCTTCTTTGGAGTTGGCATAGAACAGTGGATGTTTAATAAACTTGAGAAGGCTCAATGTAAGCTTACATAATTGTGGAGATGTTTAGTCATATTTCCAAGGAGGTTCAAACAGTCAAGCCTTGAAGCCTTAAGCTCAAACTTGTGATAATTCTGAAAGCAGTCACCTGTGCAAGGATAATAGCTACGTTTTTGAAGAATTGTACAATCAAGTAGAGAAGTCTTTGAACAATGAAAGTCTCTTAGAGTAGAGAAGTCTTGGATAGTGAAAGACTCTTGGAGCAGAGAAGTCTTTGGACAGTGAAAGAAATTAGAGCCTTGGATAGTGAAGAGTATTCAGAACAAATCTGGAATAGACTTGTGACGCAATTAAATGAAACTCCTTGAGGATTCGAGCAGGGATACTTTCCTCTTAGGGAGTGAAGACAACAATATTAATGGATTAATTGAAGGCTAGTGGTGAAGACAAGTGGACAATGAAGTCAATGAAGAATTTTGGAAGAAATAATAGAGTGATGAATATGTCAAGAAAATTCAAGTAAGAACTATTCACATTCTCTATTAATCCAAGCAAAGAAGGATTTGTGTCCTTGGAGTAGGAGCTCCTAAACACAAGGTTGGTGCCTTGATAAGATGGGTCAAAGCCCTAGAGTTCAGAGCCTGATCAAAGTCCAAGTGGTGCCTATTTCATTAAAAGGGTTGGTTCCCTCACTCATCTATTGTATAGTATTCTTAGAAAGGGAATTTAAATTCTTATTAATCCTTAATATTATCATTATACACCTCTTTGTCTTTAATTGTGAATAATCTAACTAGAAATAATTAAAAATTGAAAAGAAATACTAATTCACCCCCCTCTCAATATTTCTAGCAATTTGTACAGAGCCAGCTTCTTCATTATCAGCCTAACAGCTAGAAGAAGGATTCTTAGGTACAATGAAGAACATGGAGGCAACAGGGAAACTGCCTTTCTTTGATGGAACAAACTTTAGTTTTTGCAAAAGAGGATGTCCTACTATCTAATTTCTCTTGGTCATGAAGTATGGCACTCTGTTTAGGATGGGTACAAAGCTCTCACCAGTCTTCTAACTATTCAAGATGAAAGAAGAGCCTACATTGCTAATTCCAAAGCTTTAAATTCCATCACTAGTTGAATAAGCAATTCCAAATTTACGAAAGTCATGGATTGTGACTCAGCCAAAGAAGTATGGGATAATTTGGTTTCTATATATGATGTGGACTCCAAAATTAAGAAGGAAAAGCTTCAAACCTATAGAAGACAATTCGAGAGTCTGAAAATGGATGATGAAGAAGATATTGCATCATACTTCCTCCGAGTAGCTGAAGTGGTTAACTCTCTTAAAGGACTAGGAGAAAATATTTAAGAAAGCACCATTGTTCAAAAAATCCTGAGATCGCTTCCTGACAGATTTGACTCCAAAGTAAGTGCCATAGAAAAAATGAAGGACCTATATACTCTCAAGATCGGTGAAGTTCATGGAATTCTTACTTCCTATGAGATGAGGAAAGGGAGCCCAATTTTAAAAGAAGCAGCTTTCAAAACCTCAATATCTACAAAATAAGGAAAAGGATGGAATTGCAACAATGATGAACCTGATACTAGAAATGAGTTAGCTCAATTTGTACGAAGACTAAAAAGGGGATCTAAGCTAAAAGGTAAGTACCCTCTTATTTGTTTCAATTGTGGAAGAATAAGTAATTATGCTGCAAAATGTCCTCATAAACATGACAATGATGATGAAAAGGACTCTAAAAGAATGATGTAAAAAAAGAAAGGGTTTAATAAGAACAGATTCTTCTCCAAACAAGATGAGTATGATGAATATGAATTTGTAGTCATAAAAAATAAATCAACTAGAAATGTGTGTCATTACAAATAAAGTGATGATGAATCAGATGTGGAAAGTAATTATGTTGGAAGCAAAGAAATGTTATTCATGGAATTTACAAATGATGATGACTCAGAATTAGAAGATGAAAGAAACATGGATAGTTTTCTAATGAGTTCCATTGAAGAAAATGAGAATCTACAAAAGAAGATAATTTCTCTCAAAATAGAAAGAGAGGAAGCAAAAAGAAACGAATACTTCTTGAACATTAAGCTAAAAGAGAAGGATGATATCTGTGAAAAACGTGAAGCTGAAATAATATATCTAAGAAAGGAATTAGAGAAAGTTAAAAGGATTTGAAAAATCTCTCTAGCTCTTGACAACTTTCTTATTACTCAAAAACCTCAACATGACAAGTCTGGAATTGGTTTCAAAGGAGAATCATCAAGTATAAAGAATAATGCCAGAAGTTATGTTGATGTACTCTCTTGCCATCCAAAATAAGAAAAGTCATCTTGCCAAGAACAAAGTCCCATCTCAAAACCAAGAATTGAGGAAAGAGCAACTCCATGGAAGAATGTTGGTTGAAGCTATGGATATTACAACAGGTATCAAACTATTTTTCATGGGCATTGTTACAATTGTAAAAAATTTGGGCATCAAGATAAGCATTGCAAGGCTCATATGAATGTAGGGACAAATCAAAACTTACAATTCCTTTGATCCTTTGCATATGTTTGATCCGTCTTGCTCATTATGTGATAATTTTGATCATAATGAACAAAATTTTCCTTTCAAAAGGGAGAACGTTAAAAACATAAATCTCAAAACTGATAAATGTAGCCTAGATCTATGTGCTCATGGTGAAGAAAATCATTGGTTCGTGGATAGTGGATGCTCAAGACACATGACAGGTGACCAAAAGAAGTTTATCTCATTGAACAAGAAAAATGGAAATGTATCCTTCGGAAGTGGATCCGCTAAAATCACTAGAAAAGGAACTACTACCCTTGTCAATGGACTAGGAAAGGCTCAAAATACCTTGCTGGTAGACGGGCTCAAACAAAATCTCTTAAGTGTTAGCCAGATTTGTGATCAAGGACATAATGTTGTCTTTAGTACAAAAAATTGTGAAATACGAGACTCATTCTCAAGAGAACTTGTGGCAAAAGGAGTAACAACATCAGATAATGTTTATATTCTCAGTAGAATCCAAGAGGATAAATTTTACTTAAGTCAAACATATGAAAGTTGGTTATGGCACAAGCGATTGGGGCATACAAGTTTTGATAACCTAATCAACATCAACAAAATTAATGCAGTAAGGGATATTCCAAAAATGTGCAAACCAAATCAAGTTGTATGTGGCCCATGCCAACATGGAAAGAAAACCAAAACTAGCCACAAAACTAAGGAGTTCTCAACAACAAAACCTTTGGAAATCATTCATGCAGATTTGTGTGGGCCAACTAGAACTCCAGCTCTTCAAGGTGAAAGGTAATTTTCTCTATCTGTTGATGACTATACTAGAATGATGTGGATATATTTCATAAAATATAAATCCAAAGCATTTGAATGTTTTAAGAATATTAAGGCTCTAATTGAGAATGAGAAAGATTCTAAGGTTAAATGTCTTAGAACAGATAGAGGAGGAGAATTCACCTCAAAATAATTTGACAAATTTTGTAAAGATCATGGAATCAAAAGAGAACTCTCTACTACTAGGACACCCCAGAAAAATGGAGTAGATGAAAGAAGGAACTGAACCATTCAAGAAATGGGAAGGACAATGCTACTAGCAGCTGATTTGCAACCAAAATTTTGGAGAGAAGCAGTTGGCACTGCAGTTTATACCTTAAATCGAACTCAACTAAGACCTAATAATGAAAAGACTCCTTATGAATTATGGAAAGGAAGAACTACTTCAGTAAAATATTTCAGGGTTTTGGGAAGCAAATGTTTCATAAAAATAAATGATGACTCACCAGGTAAATTTGATTCTAGAGTTGACGAAGGAATATTTCTTGGATACTCCACTAGGAGAAAAGCTTACAAAAGTTACAACAATCGTCTACGAAGAATAGTGGAAAGCATTGATGTGAAGATTGATGAAGGCCTTGAAGAAAAAATAATTTAAGATCATGAAGTTGAGCTTTTATTTGAACAAATTGAGGAAGAAGAACCTGAAAAAGAAGAGACTGAAGAACCTCAAATTGAACCTCGAAGTCAATCTTCACAAACTCTCTCCAAGATCAAGTTTGTTCGAATATATCATCTGGAAGAACATGTCATCAGAAATATAGATGAAGGAATCCAAACTCGAAGAAGGATGATAAGCACCCTAAGAAAATATGATGTGTCTCTATTATATTTAATAGAACCTGCAAATTTTTCTCAAGCAAGGAAAGATCCTTATTGGATAAAGGCCATGGAAGAAGAAATGTCTCAAATCGAAAAAAATGAGACTTGCGAACTAGTACCTCGCCCAAAATATAAAAATATAATTGGAAAAAAATGCGTATTAAAAAACAAGATGAATGAAGATGGAAAAATCATTAGAAATAAAGCTAGACTTGTCTGCAAAGGATACTCTCAAATCGAAGGAATTGACTTCGAAGAAACCTTTGCACCAGTAGCTTGAATGGAAGCCATAAGAATGTTTTTAACATTTACTTGCTCAAAAGGATTCAAGGTTTATCAAATGGATGTAAAATAAACATTCCTGAATGGATATATCAAGGAAGAAGTTTACATGGGGCAACCAAAAGGATTTGATCTTGCTGAAGGAAAATACTTTTTAGGCAAACTAAAAAAGGCCTTGTATGGATTAAAACAAGCCCTAGCACATGGTATGCAAAGTTGGATCACTATTTGCAACAAGAGGGTTTCGAAAGGGGAGTGGCAGGTAACAATATATACATGAAGATGGACAAGGAAAAAATTCTTATCACTCTTGTTTACGTTGATGATCTAATATTTTCTAGCAATAATGAAGAAATGAACTATGAATTTTCTCTAAATATGTCCAAAACATTCGAGATGTCAATTATTGGTGAGTTGTCTTACTTTCTTGGGCTACAAATATCTCAAACCTCTGCAGGCATGTTTATATCTCAAGCAAAATATCTTAAAAACATGCTCAAAAGATATGGGATGGAAGATTGTGCACTTATGAGCACACTGATGACCAGAGATTTTAAATTAAGCAACGATGATGATACCCCTCTCATAGATGCAACTGTTTAAAGATCAATAATTGGAGCTCTCCTATACTTAACTGCTACAAGACCAAATATTATGCAAGCAGTAGGAATGGTAGCAATATTTCAGTCAAGTCCTAAACAATCCCATCTAGCAGCTGTGAAGAGAATTCTCAGATATTTGGAAGGAAAAATTGATTTTAGTCTTTGGTATCCTAAGAGTTCAACTCTTATTGTGACAACTTACTTTGATGCTGATTAGGCCAGAAGCGTGGATGATCAAAAAAGTACCAGTGGAAATGCATTCTTTTTGGGAGATTGTCTTATACCTTGGTTCAGTAAAAAAAAATCATTTATATCGCTTTCTATAGTTGAAGCCAAATATATAGTTGCTGCTGATTGTTGTACAAAAATTCTATGGATGAAGGAAGCCTTGAAGGATGTCAACATAGAAACTAAGCAACTAGTTACTATTTTTTGTGACAATACTAGCGCCATCAGTCTTTCAAAGAATCTGATGATGCACTAAAGGACCAAACATATTCCAATAAAATACCACTTTCTCCGTGAACAAGTTGTTGAACACAATATCAGGTTGGAATACGTCAATACAAAAGAGGAAATTGTTGATATCTTTACAAAACCCCTTCCATGAGAAGCATTTGAGTATCTTCGTCAAAAGATGGGAGTCGTTGCTCTTGAATCACATTAAATCACGTAGCATGTCAGGAGTATAGTATGTTAGGGGGTGCAGCTTGATAGGGGGAGTACTTGGGCACCCCGTTTGCCATTGATGACAAAGGGGGAGAGAATGTTGAAAGGGCAAGAATATTGCCATCAATGAAAAAGGGGGATATTTTTAATTCATATTTTCATTGATGTCAATATGACTTTGACTAAGATGAATGTTGCACTATGACATATCACTGAATTAGAATATGATGACATTGTTGATACATGATGCTACACGGCATTAATAAAAATTAAGAAACCAAATAATTTAGAAGCCAAACATTCCTCATACTATCCCAATATTTTGATACATAAAATTGAAGTACAACCACAAATAAAATTATGTTTCTATCATCTTGGACGAAACCTATCACATTGAGTCCTATACCATCCGAAAGAGGAATTTTTCCTCTTTCCAATGAGCCTTTACTTGCCCTGAAACTCCCACAGGTTTGTGAGATATTGAATTTTTAAGTTTAATATATATTTTTTAATCTAGCCGACCTACACTCACAGTTTCATGTTAGAGTCCCTCCAAAAGACATGACACTTCATTCGAGTCAAAAATCACGATAAATATACGACTAAAAGTTCATTTTGAAATCATAAATTCGATCAAGGAAATTCAGAGCATAACACAGCAAGGAGTTCACAACTCGTGAACTGAAGAAGGCCGAGGAGAGTAAGATTAAGGACAATTTTAAGGATCTACTTGGGTTAAAATCTATGATTGAACTATTCCCTCTTACTTGTGAAACAATTTCTGTTGGCTCAGACAGGAGACTCGGACCTAACCACAATGCACATAACTCAGATATAAACTCAGACCTATGATCTACTGCTTTGGACCTGTGAATAAAGGAAATAACCCTCGGATCTGTGATCTATTTTCTTGATCAGTGACAAGAAGTGTGGTTGCTGGAGGACAGAAATATAACAACTTGGACTGTGGATTGGAGGGTCAACACCTTAAGCTTTTTTGGATTTCTAGATTGCAGACCTGAAGCTCAAGCTGTGCTACCTCAGGAATTTTGAGCCTATCTTCAACTAGTCCTGTGGTAGTAAATCATTGATAGTTATCTCAGATTACAGAGATAAACCCTCAGACCTGTATCCAATCTTGTGGACTATGGCTCTATGTCTTGTGTTGTGCAGTTCAGATTAGGATAGTGATCCTTCCTTGGAGTTGGGATAGAATAGTGGAGGTTTAATCAACTTGAGAAGGCTCGGTGTAGGCTTACATGATTGTGGAGAGGTTCAGTCATATTTCCAAGGAGGCTCAAACAGTCAAGGCCTGAAGCCTTAAGCTCAAACTTGTGATCATTCTGAAACCAGACACCTATGGAAGGATAATAGCTACATTTTTGAAGAATTGTACAATCAAGCATAGAAGTCTTTCAATAGTGAAAGTCTCTTGGAGCAGAGAAGTCTTGGACAGTGAAAGACACTTGAAGCAGAGAAGTCTTTGGACAGTGAAAGCAATTAGAGCCTTGGGCAGTGAAGAGTATTCAGAACAAATATGGAACATACTTGTGACACAATTAAATGAAACTCCTTGAGGATTCGAGCAGGGATATTTTCCCCTTGGGCAATGAAGACAATAGTATTAATGGATTAATTGAAGGCCAGTGATGAAGACAAGTTGACAGTGAAGTTAGTGAAGAATTTTGGAAGAAATAATAGAGTGATCGATA
The DNA here is from genome assembly GCA_034641835.2 of Pinus albicaulis. Taxonomy (NCBI): domain Eukaryota; kingdom Viridiplantae; phylum Streptophyta; class Pinopsida; order Pinales; family Pinaceae; genus Pinus; species Pinus albicaulis. Next base: position 1,805,050,188 of record CM076578.1, on the reverse strand, counting down.
TGTCAAGAAAATTCAAGTAAGCACTATTCACGTTCTCTATTAAACCAAGAAAATAAGGAGTGGTGTCCTTGGAGTAGGAGCTCCTAAACACAAGGTTGGTGCCTTGAGAAGATAGGGTCAAAGCTCTAGAGGTCGAAGCCTGATCAAAGTCCAGGTTGGTGCTTGGCAACAGGTTGGTGCCTGTTTCATTAAAAGGGTTGGTGCCATCACTCATCTATTGTATACTATTATTAGAAAGGGAATTGAAATTCTTATTATTCCTTAATGTTATCATTTTACACCTCTCTATCTTTAATTTTGAAGAATCTAAATGACAATAATTAAAAATTGAAAAGAAATACTGATTCACCCCCCTCTCAGTATTTCCAAAAAAACCCACATATTATTATTGTTGTAATGCAAAGGCAACCTCCAAATCCCTCTCACAACTGATTTTCTCTAGGCTCCAGCCTACAGAAGCCTACTACCTCAAATTCAATAAGCAAAAACTTGCAAGGAAGCTCCAACTCCCAAACATTTTCTACGGGATACAACCTACAGGAGGCTCCTACCTCACACAGCTCTAAATCGAAATTTATGAAGCTACAACTTGAAAGGAGACTACAATCCCCTCACTCAATATGAAAATCATATGCTAATTTACCTGGATATCAGCTTTTCTATCCTCCTTCTTCACTACTCCACTTTCTGGCTTCATTTATGCTTCATATCAACTCCTCATGTGCACAACATCTCTATCAGCTCTCTCACATTCTTCAGCTCTCTTCCATTCTTCAGCTCTCTCACACTCTTCACTTATCTTCATTTTTCTACTCTCTAACCTCTCTCTGCACACTCATATTACATGTTTTATATAGATTACTATATGATTGTTTGCATTCTACAGGGAAATCAAAGTTAACAGGCCTGACACTATGCCTTCCACCCATTTTACTCCTTACAATTCAGTTCAGGTTATTATATAAAAAATAATCATTACAAGATTCATTAGAGTTTTGACTATGCCTACGAAGACTTGCCTCTGCATCACATACAATAAAAACTAGTTAATTCTTTTACATTATAGTTACAAAAAATATATTTCACTTGAACCTTTCAGCTCTTAGCTTCTTGTGCATTTGTCCTTTCTCCTACTGTCATTGTATTTTTTGTTTCTACTGTTATATTATAACAGTTCTGGAGAAACTCCTTTTGCATGACTCGACCCAGCTGGCATGTGTCCAATAGTGCCACCATATGATCCTTTTTCCTCACTCTGCCTATCTGCCTTCTCTTGCCCACATCATTCAACCTTCTCTTTGTCTCAACACCTGACTCTGCCCCGGATGTTTTGCTGATCTCGACTCGACCCATGGTGCCTATCTCCTCATTACCGTGACGCTCAGCTTTCTTTTCATTTTTCTTTGTGTTGTGTCACTTACCCGAGTCTCCTCCATGTTTAGTCATTTTCTATTATTAAGGAGTAACCACTCTTACACCTATGCATGTAGTGTCTGGTATTATTTTTCACTAGAGTCTACTTCGTGTTTAGACTTTCCTTTGTAACTATCATAAGACTAGACTTTAAAATATATTTCATTACCTTTCAAGATTGCATCACGTCCTCTTTTCTATCGCATTTCGGCATTCCAACGTTCTATGTTATAATCCTTCTTTTCCCTCCAATGTGATTTAACAAAGGAAAACTAGATACTTCTAGACTTGAAAACCTTTAGGCTTCAACTTTGATCTGCATTACGTCCACTCTCTTTATCACACTTCGCACTTTGGTGAATCCGGTTATCCAATGTGCCTTCATCCATCTGATCTTCTGATATGCAATATGTGCATTTCAGCGTTTTGGTTATTTATCTTGTTCTTTGTTTATATATTTCTCTTCCATTCTCTGATGTGATTTCTTAAAGGGAAAACTTATACCTCCAGATTCGAAACCCTTTAGAAATTTTCTTTGAAACTACAATGCATCTGGTATTCTTATCGCATTTCACATTTCAGCATTGTTCTTGTTTACTATTCCCCCTGAGCTTTGTGATTTGCGATATCTGATTTGGTATAAATGGTTCGAGTCCCACCGAGGGCACCATTTCCCTATCACATCATCTGCTATGCCACCTGCCACATCATCTGACACGTCACCTGCCATGTCATCTGCTACATCATATTCCACGTGATCAAGATTTATTTTCGATATTTGGGGTCAGGTCGACGTCATCCACCATGTTAGTTGCCACGTCACTTGCCATGTCAGCTACCACATCGTCATACCACGAAATCCTATCGAACTTCTCATTTTCTGTGAATTCTATGTTTTTGCGATATTCCTCCTAATCTGATTGCGATATGAAATCTGCCAACACTATTCTAAACATGTATTTGCACGACTCGGCCCGCTCATTCACTTCATCATGCCTTTTCTTCTTTGGTTACTCTCGTTCATTTCTTCTTTGCTACATGTAGAACACTCAACTCGTTCATGATCTTCTGAATGTAGAACCATTGTTATGCACGCATTTTACATCCAACCCAACTTGGCCCACTCGTTCATTGCTTTTATTTTTTGCATGCATTTTGTACGTATACACCCGAATTGACCTTTGATGCACACTTTTCCTTTGCTTATTTCTCTGAATGTCAATATCCCGACTTGACCCTGCAATGCACAGTTTTCTTCTTTGATGCATGAGGATGTGTTTTGCCTCTTTTGCTGCTCCTTTGCCTTAAGTAATAATTCTAAAGCTACTCCATGCTTCTTTGCTGCTCCTCTCTGCTCCTTTTCCTTATAAATGATTCTAATGTTTCTGCATGCCTCTTTGCTTCTCTTAGCCTTATATTATTCTTCTAGTGTTTCTCCTTTGGCTCTTTGTTGCACATTGTTGCACATTGTTGCTCCTTTCCTCCTTTTGCATAATGCTGCTACTTTGGCTCTTTTATGCTCCTCCACTGTACTTTTTCATAAAATAAAAGGAAAATTGTATCTACCCTTTTAAAGATATAACTTTTGCAAAAATATATATTAGAAATATTTTAATAATGAATAAATCTGAATTCAAAATAGATATATATTTTAAAGAACAATATATAAAATTTTAATATATTTTTTCTCAAACTGAAAATACTGTAGAGAATATTTTGTCCTTGAAAATGGGTACACTCTCTACCCAAATGGTTTGAGATATTTTTTTAACTCTACACAAAATTTCTGGAAGAAATCTATCACAAGGTGATATAAATTTTAACTGTAACACAATATTTCTAGAAGAAATCTATCACAACATAATGTGATTTTATTTATTTATTTATTTATTTTTTTTGTAAATTTCGTAGTACCTAGCCATTTTATATTATAGGGGCAAGTTGCATCAAAATTTACATCCAAAATTGAGTGCCTCAACATAATATAAATTTTAACTGTAAAAGTTTTTACATTTTTAGTCAGATATGTAATCCAATAGTTATATGGGGAGGTTTGATTCTCACAAGTCTCCTGGTTGAATGGAGAACAAGATTATGTACATCTGAGAGCTGCTCCTAAAGAAATTTCCGCTTGAAAAATAAAAAAATTTACACATTTAAAAAAATACTTAAAACCCTCCACCCAAAACTTTTGAGACATTTTTTTAACTCTACACAATATTTCTAGAAGAAATCTATCACAACATAAGATATATTTTAACTATAAGAGTTTATACATTTTTGGTTAGAAAATATAATCCAATGGTTACAAATTTATACATTTTTAGTGAGAAAATGTAATATAATGGTTAGGTGAGGAGGTTTGATCCTCATCATTTTCCTAATAAAATCAAAAGACAAAATATTTAAACCTAAAAGCAGCTCCAAACAAAATTTGTTCACTTGAAAAAATTAAAAAAGTTACAAATTTAAAAAACACTCAAAAAAGTTACACATTAAAAAAAGCTTAAACTTATAAAAAGAGGTAAGCCCATAACTGAAATTTGACTGCAATTAGGCTTCTTGACACTAATTTAGATTTCATAGATGAACAAACTCACTGCATTGGGTTTGATCGTCAACAGCAGTCACTGCGCCTTTCGTCCTCCAATCTACAGAGGGGGCAGCCCAGTTATGTTTTCATGTCTGAATTCCTTGCCATAACCAGGCCTAGCCAATAGCTTAGGTTCTACTGGTTAACTTCATATATATATTTCAGATTGTCTCTGAATATATCGTACCTATGTAGCTTCTCCTCTACTAATGTATAGGCCTTGTTGTGCTTGGAAAGCCATGATTCATAGAGACTCACTATTCTATCCTCACTGAGAAGATCCTCAGGGGAGTATCTGAAGTCCCTCACCGATGTGGAGGCAATGAGTATCAAGCATGCCACCAATAATGGAGGGAGAAGCATACAACCCATGCGTATAAACATGAGTTCCTTTAATATACTATCTCTCAATATTATCCCAAATATTTAATTTGATTTCCTCCAACTCCAAACTTCAAGTCACTGGGACTTACATTCCGAGTCATCTCTTTTTCTTTGATTTGCTAGGGGCAGAACTTGCTGATATGATGGATTTGTTTCACATTCAGGGTTTTATGCCAGCAAATATGAACTCTAAATTCATTTCCCTTATTCCAAAGGTTGCGGATCCACAGTCTTTGACAGATTTCAGACCCATTGCTATTTGTAACCTCATTTACAAAGTCACCTCAAATATTATTGCTAATCGGATTAAAGCTATTTTATCTGCCCATATTTCATTGGAGAAATATGGTTTCCTCAATGGCCGATCAATTCATGATGCAATTTCCATCGCACACGAGGTTCTACATTCTATGCACATGGATAAAAATGAGGCTTTAGTTATGAAGGTGGATTTACACAAGGCATATGATTCTGTGGATTGGTCTTATAACAGGATTTTACTGCTCAAGATCGGCCTCCCCATTTGGATCATTCATTGGATTATGTCTTGCATATCCAATGTTAGATATGTTGTTATTGTGAATGGCGTTCCAACTAGATTTTTTGAGGCTGGTCGGGGTTTGCGTCAAGGATGGGCACTTTCCCCGCTCATTTTCATCCTCATAATGGATGGATTTAGTAAGATCATGCACATAGCAGAACTGAAGGGCTTCATCAAGGGTTTTTCTTTTTCAAATTCTGTATCCACATCGCATTCGCTATTTGTTGATGATATGTTACTATTTGGTTACCTGATTAGAAATCACTGGTTTTATATTCATATTATGTTTATGCGATTTGAAACTGCTACAGAACTGGGTATCAATTGCAGCAAATCTTTTCTCATTTATGAATTTGGTGCTATACAGGAGGTCAAGTTTATTGCTGAGTTTTTGGGAGTCGAAATTCGGCTGACTTCTATGGGTTTTAAATATTTGGGATATGTTATTAAACCTTGTGGTTACAAAATCAGTGATTGGAATTAGATTTTTGACATATTCCGGGATCGGATTCATCGATGGACTCATCGTTGGCTATGAATGGGAGGGCAGCTTATCATGATACAGGTAGTTTTGTCCCAGATGATGGTGTTCTGGGCCATCTATTCTTTCTTCCTGCTGGTATTGTAAGCAATATCAATAGTATCATCACACAATTTCTCTGGGGTGGGGCTAATATGGACTAGAAATATCCACTATGCAGTTTGGCTGCTATTAGCAGACCTAGGATATGGACGGATGGGGTATTCTGAATACCCGTGAATTCAATAGTGCCCTTTTGACTAATCTTTCTGGCGGACCATTAACGGTACAACCATATGGAATGCCATCATTAGAGCTAAATATATTCACGGTGATGTTCTTTACTTGATCAAGTATTATGAATTTAACTTTCCACGCAAAATTTCATGCATTTGGGGAAGTTTCAAAATTTTTTTGGCTCGTGTTGGTCCTTGCTTAACCTGGCATTTCCACGATGGGAACCACATCCCGATCGGTTCTCTAAAATTTCTTTCTCTGCCACCACAATCTGCTCCATCCCAACGCCTTGTTCATGCTTTGACTCAGAGAGGACAAATGTATCTTTCACAAACAATATATTTTTGGTATTTTGGTGCTCCAATTTTCAAAACTGCTACACAATTACGATTGGATGGGGTTGAAGCTGTCGAATGGGAACAGCTCCGGGATCATATACGGGGTGTTGGTCTTTGTTATGCTATAGGTGGAGATCAAATTATATGGAATGGACCACTCAAGGATAATATGGTAATTGTACAAGAGGTTTATCGTAATATCATTGTCCTATCTCAACAAGTTCAAGCTACCAAAATCATTTATCTATTTTGGCATAGGAAAATTCCCATGAAAATCACTATCTTTGAGTGGTTGGTTTGGCGTGGGAAGGTTCTCACATGGGAAAATCTCAAGAAGAGAGGTCATTAGGGAACCAGTCAATGTGCGTTCTATTATTTGGAGGAGGAAACTATTTCACATTTATTCTTCTCCTATCATATTATAGCCAGATTATGGAAGTTATTCAGTACCTTTAATATGAATCCATTATGGATCCTTGATGATTTCATATTTGCAGCATATGATTGGGATAAACTGAAGAGTAATTATAAATCGCTCCCGTTCTTCCTTATATGGGAGGTCTGGGTGGCTTAGAATCAACTGATTTTTGAGCACAGAGCATTCCATATTCAATGTGCATATTTGGCTATTAAATCATGGTTGGATGATTGACCCCAAAATTTTTTATCTGTGGTGGATGGCTCGCATCGTATAAGACAACATGAGATTGCCATCCCTTCCATCTTTTTCGATGGGGCCTCCATGGAGGGAAATACTGGATGCAGTGTTTGGATCAAAATTTCAGATCGTGAGTGGATTCACATTTATTGGAATAGTGGCCCTGGTTCTAACAAAAAAGCCGAGATTATGGCCCTATGGGGGGGTCTTCTGGCTGTTTCAAACCTACAAATTCAGGATGTCAGCATATATGGGGACTCTCAACTTGTCATTGGATGGATTACCAACAGATTTCTTATGTTGTCCCCGACTCTACATGGTTGGATTGAAAGAGCTCAAAGACTGTGGTGGAGGTTGAACTGCCCATCCATTAATCATATTTTCCGTGAGAATAATACCCGTGCAGATCAGCTATCAAAGAAGGGTCTTATGGCTGATTTTGGTTTGATGAAGATCGTTCACTTCAGAGAGGGCATGCAAATATGGGATTCCTCCATTCCCATCCCATGAGTATCTAGATTTGCATTTTTAAGATCCTTATTTGACTGATCAGAGTTATAATGTTGGGTTCAGGATTTTTTGGTACAGGTATTTTGGTTCTGCGTTGCTGGGTGGTTAATTTATTGTATAACATGGTTCCTGATCAGATTTGAATATTTTTTTTTCAGCCTACAGTCTCTTAGATCGATCTCTTTTTTAGACAAGCGAGCCTGCAAAATTTTTCAAGAGAGCCTGCTTTTTTGTACAGGGGAATATTTAAATCCAATTCTACTTTTAGATTTCAGATGTACACAATGTCCTCCTTTTTTCAAACGAGCCTGGTTTTCATATTGTCAAGTGAGCCTGATCATTATATTACAAGCGAGCCTGTTCATAACAGTTTCATGTGAGACTACTAAGTGAATAATATATAACAAGCGAGCTTATTTATTTATCAGTTAAAGTGAGACTGTAATGCGCATATATTTTCTGGTCTGGCTACACCACAAAGACGGGGCAGAATCTGGGTTATATGGACTATATTTCCTCACATTTTCTATGCCCAATCATATCCAATCTCACTGATGTCATTTTCAAATTCGCTTGTCATATTTTGTATATGTTGTTAAACTTAGTTTTTGTTGTTTCCATCGTTTTTAGTCTATTAATGTCCATATCATATGCTGGTTCTAATTGTGAAGGGATGGATTTTACTCCCGATAATGAGGTGGCCGATCTTTCTTTCAATCGCTTATTCATTCTATGAATGAGCATCAAATATTCTAGCCATGCAATGGTGGATTTCTCATTGTGGGCACATCGGTTGAGAATTTTATATGTCAATGTACTGTTTATATTCTAATATATTCAGCGTCTTTTTTCTTCTGAAAAAAAATGTAATATAAAAAATTACACAATTCTTTGGAACAAAAATATGATCTCACAGTGAAAATAGCGCTCCATATCTGTTGGAAAATAGCCCTCCATATTTGTTGGATCTAGGGATTTGAATCTTTGAGAACATTTGTGATATTTCTAGAAATTCCTAGTGGATTCGTACACGTTAATGTTTCTTATATTTAAATTAATTTGTGCTTATATAGTCACCACAAGGCTATAGGTGTTTTTGCATATGAACTATGTTTTATGTGCAACAGCACATTCGAAAGTTCTCAGGAGAATAATTAAAGTATTGGATAAGAAATATAATTTTTCACAATACCTAAAAATACAATTCAAGTACCTTTTTAAGGATTGGAAAATGTCAAAAAAATTTAAACATTTTTTGAAAAAAAAATGCCATCTTTAAAATGGCCCAAATTCCAATCTATTATATGCAAAAATTTACTAGATTCACATAGGGATTTTTTAAATTTATTTTGAATTAGGAAGCTCCAATGTATTTTAATATACATGAAGAAAGATACATAAAATAATTGAACCTACATCAATGACAAATCTCTCCCTAATATTTATTATTAATATATTAAATGGAAAAAGGGTAAAGGGAGAATCCATTCTCTTTAGGCTTACAAAATATCCACTGAGAAGAAACATATGATGGGCTTAAGGCGTTTAAAATATAAAAAAAATTAAATATTTAACAATGAAAAACATTTTATATTTGAACCTAATAAATATAATTCTATGTGAAATGAAAGCATGTTTATCCACTAGAAGAAAACTTAAAAATTTCATCTTTGCCTTCAACCAAACCTTTTCCATAAATTTTTGAAATAAATTGAAAATCTAATATATTCAACCTCAAATTATAGAAAGAAGTTTTCCAAAAATTACCATACACTTTGGAGAGTTTGACACATTCACCCTCAAATGTTGAAATATCTAGTGAGTTGGTCAAATTAAATCACAGATTTTGGAGAGTTCATTGAATTTTCTTAGAATTTTATTTTTTTAGTTGTATGTAAAATTTTGGACAAGTTGTTGGAGTGTTTATCATATTCATGTAGTATTTATATTTTCAATCACAAGTGAGTTTTTGAATCTCCACTGTCAGAGTTGAGGATTACATTCCTATATATCTTTTTCAAAGATAGTATTTTGAATTATTTGTGTGTACTATGTTTTAAGGTTATTAGTTTTCCTTGCCTTTGTACTCCACAAATTAAATTATTTCTAAGTTGAAACATGTCTAAAGTAACATTGTTCTCTTTAGTTTTAATCTTTAGTCATGAAGTGTATTTTTTTTTATTACTTGATTTTTCCACTATTTCTACTAAAACTCATAATGAATTGATATCCTAATCCTACTAGTATGAACTAAGGGTGGCTACTAGGTAAGCCACCCACTATAAATTAAATGAGATTTCCTCTTACCTTTAGATTAGAAGGGAGATGTCCTAAACCTAGGGGGGAAGCCATAAAATTCCAAAATAGATCAAGGTTTCTTTGGACATACAAAGGGAAACAATGATCCAATTCAAATAATAGAAAGATAGCTCACCCACCTTCAATGGAAAAGGTACAGAGAGGAGGTGAATAGAGAATGATATAGTAAAATGATGGATTGTGAACTTCATCTACACAAAAATCAAACTATACACCTACCACTAATGTGATTATTGCAATTAGATCATAAGCTCAATAATATATTTGAAAGATAACACATCCTTCAATAAATGATGTTGGGATCTAATTTTATGTTCGTTAATAAAACCTCGAGTGCTTCTAGATAAATTTAATGTAAGGATCAACTAACAGCAGATAGTCAGTGACTTCTCAACTAGAGAAGTGGTAAACAGTGTAGTCGAGTGAGTGGTCAAATAGCTAATAACATTGTAGTCGACTAAGTGGTCAACTATCTAATAACATCGTAGTCAACTGACTAGAAAACTACCTAATAACGTTGTAGTCGACTTAGTGTTCAACTATCTAATAACAAATACCATAGAATCTAGTGTTCTTTTGGGAGAGAATCTGTCTATGGAGAGTACTCCTACTTCCTTGGCTCTATGCTATAATTTTTCTTCTCAACAGTTTTTAGGATTATCAACAACAATGGTAGGCTTTGGCTCAAGATGAGATCTAGTGTAAGACATTTTGGGTGCCAAAATTGAAAACTAAGACACACACACACACTTATTATTTAAAAAAATGAAAAGGAAACAACCTCTCGAAATATTCATATCATACACTTTTTTTATCTAGGGTTATGAATTCGAATGAAATTTCAATATTTTCAATTCATCCCCACTATGGCTGCCACTATGTTATCGTTCGGTAATTTACGAGATTGTGAGAATAAACACAGATGAAAACATCAAAAACACTTTGGCATCTGGGATCTTTCCCTTCCAGCTTTAGAGAGGGATCTCTCTGATGAACCCTAGGCTAAACTCAGAGGGGGGTGAATCAATTTAGTACATTCATGGACATTAAAACTATTTTATTTAAACCCATTAACTACTTCATTTTATAAGAAACATAATATTGAATCAACAAAATTAATGTGTGGACAACAAGTAATTAAGCATATTAAAACATCACATCAACACATACTCTTCAAGCCCATAGAAAACAGATATAAGTGGAAACCCATAAGGGGGAAAACCACATATTATTATTATTTTGATGAAAAGGAAAGCTCCAACTCCCTCTCCCAACTAGTTTTTTGTAGGCTCCAACCTAGAGGACACTAATACCTTAACTTCTACTAGCTACAACTTGCAAGGAAGCTCTAACTCCCAAATATTTTATGTAGGCTACAATCTACCGCAGGCTCCTACTTGACCTAGCTCCAACTAGAAATTTATCAAGCAACAACTTGAAAGGAGACTACAATCCCCTCACTCAACATGAAAATAATATACTGATTTACCTGGATAGCAGCTCTATTTTCCTCCTTCTTCACTACTATTTTTTCTATCTTCATTTCTTCTTAAGATCAGCTCTTGATGTGCACAACATGTCTATCAGCTCTCTCATATTCTTCAGCTCTCTTCCATTCTAGATCTCTCTAAAACTCTTGAGATTTCCTAATTTTTCTTCTCTCTAACCTCTCTTTACACACTGATATTACATGTTTTAAATAGATGACTACATGATTGTTTTCATTCTTCAGGGAATTCGAGGTGAACATGCCTCACCCTATGCCTTCTACCCATTTGATTCCTTACACTTCAGTTCATCTTATTACATCAGAAATAATCATTACATCACTCATCAAAGTTTTTCCTGCACATAAGGAGACTTTCCTTTGCATCACATAGAATAAAAAATAATTAATTCATTTATATTTATAGTTACAAAAAATATATTTCACTCAGCCCTTTGAGCTCTTGGCTCGTTGTGCATTTTTCCTTTCTACTACTGTCATTGTCTTTTCTGTTTCTGCTGTTATATTATAATAGTTCTACACAAATGCATTTTTCCTGACTTGACCCCACTAGAACGTTTCCAATAGTGCCACCATATGCTCCTTTTGCCAAAATCTGCCTAGCTTCCTTCCTTTTCTTGCCCACAACATTCATACTTCTTCTTGTCTCAACACCCGACTCTGCCTGGAGGGTTTGCTGAGCCCAAATTGACCCATGGTGCCTATCTCATCATTAGCATGATGTTAAGCTTTCTCAACCTTTTGCTTTGTGTCGAGTCACTTACTCGAGTCTCTTCAATGTTCAGTATTTTTCTATTATCAAGGCATAACCGCTCTTACACCTGTGCATGTAGTGTTGGGTCTTATTCTTCACCTAATTCTACTCCGCATTCAGACTTTCCTTTGTAACTACCGTAAGACTATACTTTAAAATATATTCCATTACCTTTGAATAATATATCATGTCTGCTTTTCTATCTCATTTCTGTATTCCAGTGTTCTATGTTATAATCCTCCTTTTCCCTTTGATTTGATTTAACAAAGGAAAACCACATACTTCTGAACTTGAAAACATTTAGGCTTCAGCTTCGTTCTCCATCACGTCAGCTCTCTTTATCACACTTTGCACTTTGGTGAATCCTGTTATCCAATGTGCCTTTGTCCATCTAATCTCCCGATATGTGATATGTGAAGGTTCCCACCAAGCTTTATCATAATTATTTAATCGCATTTCGGCATTTCGGTTATTTCTCTTGTTCTTCATTTATATATTTCTCTTCCATTCTCTGATACGATTTCTCAAAGGGATACCTTATACCTCTGAATTTGAAATTCTTTAGAAATTTTCTCTAAAACTACTTCGCATATGGTATTCTTATCACATTTCATATTTCGGTGTTGTTTTGTGCCCTATTCCTTCTGAGCTTTGCGATTTTTGATATCTGATTTGGGATAAAGGGTTAGGGTCCCACTGGGGGTGTAATATCACTTCCACGTCATCTGCCACATCACCTACCATGGCACCTGCCATGTCACCTGCCACATCATCTACCATGTCACTTTCCACATCATCAATATTCATTTGAAATTTTTGGGGTCAAATCCACGTAATCTTACACGTTAGTTGCCACGTTGCTTGCCACGTCAACTGCCAAATCATCATGCCACAACATCATATCGCACTTCGCATTTTCTGTGACTTCTATGTTTGTGTGATATTCCTCCTACTCCAATTGTGATATGTGATCCGCCAACACAGTTCCGACGTGTATTTGCATGACTCAAACGTCTCGCTCACTCCTTCATTCCTTTTCTTCTTTGGTTGTGCCTGTTCATTTCTTCTTTGTTGCATGTAGAACACACGACTCATTCAAGATATTTTGAATGCAGAACCATTGTTCTTCATGCATTTTACAACTAGCTCGACTTGGCCTGCTCATTCATTATTTTTATTTTCTGCACGATTTTTGTATGCATACCCCTGTATTGACCTTTGATGCAGAATTTTCCTTTGCTTACTGCTCTGAACTTGAATAGCCCGACTTGACCCTGCACTGCACAGTTTTATTCTTTGATGCATGATGTTGTCTTTTGCCTCTTTTGTTGCTCCTTGCTTCTTTGTTGGTCCTCTTCCTTAAGTAATAATTCTAAAGATGCTCCATGCCTCTTTGTTGCTCCTCTCTGCTCCTTTTCCTTAGAAAATTATTCTAATGTTGTTCCTTTTCTTTTTGTTGCTCCTCTACTTAGACCATGCTTCTAATGCTGCTCCTTCTCCTTCCTCCTTTTCCTCTTTCCTGTACATTGCTGCCCCTTGCCTTATTTGTGGATAATGCTGCTCCTTTGATTTTTTTATTCTCCTTCACTATAGTTTTGTCTTATTTTCCTTATTTCTACTTTATACTCTAGTTGATCTTAATCTTCTCTCATGTCCTTAATGATAATTTATGGTGCTACTCCTTTCTTCTCCTTTACCATCAACGACAATGTTTCCAATAGTCTCCCCCTTTGGAATTGATGGCAACACTTCCTCCAACACTTCCTCCCCTTTTCATTCTGAGAAGTGTTTATCTTCATCTACTTGCTTTTCCCTCTTTTGACATCAATGGAAAAGGGTTACACCTTTTTCCAGTGTATTGTTGATCATTGCATTACTAGAGTTCTTCATAAGAATTATTCATTTTTTCCACATGCCTGACTGGGACTACTGCTCCATTTAGGCTGTAAGTAATGTTAGGAGAATACTTTAGGAATCATTGCATTTGCATGTATAGTGTTGAAATGTTCTAGAAAACTTAACTTTTTGGATAAAAATGGGATAATTTCTTCAACAGTAGTTACCTTCAACAGCATTTGAGGTTCCTCTTTACTTTTATGTTCATGGGTCATGGATGCTCTCCCCCTAGAATGATGCTTCTTGTCTTATATTGGCTAGCCGACTACACTGTTTCTATTCCTAATATTGCAGCCTTTACTGGTGCATTTTTCCATATATATATATATATATATATATATATATATATATATATATATATATTAGTTTTCTGATCATATTAGAGAGTATCATCTATAGAATCTATCCCTAGTTTGTCTCTTAGATATTCGAATGGTTCTCTGGAAATAGGTTTTTTAAATATGCCTGTTGTATGTTAATTTTTTGGGAAGTATTCCATCTTTACTATTTTCTCTTCTACTTGTTCTCTAAGGAAGTGGTACTTTATTGGGATGTGCTTGGTTTTTTAATGAAGCACGAGATTTTTTGATATTATTATTGCACTTGTATTGTCACATTTGATAGAAATAGGTTTAGTGATGCTTACCTTCATGGCTTGAAGAGTTTGTTTCATCCACGTCACTTTTGTGCAACAAGCTGCTGCTGCTATGTATTACGCTTCTGTTGTATATAGAGAGACATATGTTTGCTTCTTTCTTAGCCATGCCACCATATTTTCTCCCAAATAGATCGCACCTCCACTTGTGCTTTTCCTATCATCCACATAGCTGGCCCAATATGCATTTGTGTATGTTGTCAATGTGAGGTATTTTCCTTTCAGATACCATAGACCATAATTTGCAGTTCCTTGTAGGTATCTAAATATCCTCTCGATTGCTAGCAGGTGATTTTTTTTTGGTGTTTATTGATATCTTGCCATAAGTCCTACTTCCAACATAATGTCTGGTCTAAAGGTTGTTAGGTATAGGAGACTCCCAATCACAAATCTGTAAAGTCTTTGATCTACATCCATCACGTAGACATAAGTTTCATCCAGTAGTCATGGGAGTTGACACAAGTTTACAGTCTTCCATTTAGAATATTTTCAACATATATCTTAAGTATTTTTCTTGTGAAATGAATGTCCCTTTGTTTTTTGTACAATTTGAAGTCTTAGGTAGATGGTGAGCTCTCCAATCATTTACATCTCAAATTATGACTTCATCTCTTCAGCAAATCCTTTTACTAAATCATTCTTGTTGCTACCATAAATGATGTAATCTACATCTAATATTACAACTATTGCTTCATCTTCATCAGCCTATATAAATATATTGTTGTCTACTCCTCCCTTTTTGAATCCTTGTTTTCGAAAGTATTTGTCCAGCTTGGAATACCATGCATGTGGTGCTTGTTTAAGACCACATAGAGCTTACTTTAATATGCAAACATAGTTGTACTTCTCTTCTAAGGAAAAACCTTCATGTTTTTCCATATATAATTCCTCCTCTAGATCTCTGTTTAAGAAGGCATACTTCACATCCATTTGATATGCCTTGAAATCATGATAGCTTGCAAAAGCCAGAAACATTCTAATTTCTTCCATTCTTACTACACGGGAAAAAGTTTCATCATTTTCAAGTCCTATGATTTGAGAGTATCCATTACATACAAATGTGGCTTTTTTATGATTACCTGACCTTGTTCATTCATCTTATTCTTAAATATCCATTTTGTGCCAATGAAATTTTTCCCAACAATTCTTGGTATTAACTCTCGTATCTTGTTCTTCTCAATCTGGTCTAATTCTTCGTTCATAGCATTTATCCAATTTTTGTCGTTCCTGACCTCATTGAAACTCTTGGGTTCTATCTGTGAAAACATGGCTAGATACACTTCCTCAGTCTGTTCATCTAGATGTCTTCTTGTTTGGACTACTGCACTTTTGTCTGCACTTTTGTCTCCAATAATTTGTTTTTCCAGATGATTCATTTGATTTTGTCTTGAGGGCCCTTTTTAGTGCATATTTGTATCTTCTAATGTTTCATCTTGCTCTTCACTATCTTGGTTCTCACAAGGATGATGATATGGAGGGTTAATAAAATTTGTGCTTTCGGTTTTATCTTGTGATCCCTCATCAAATCTTACATTGATGCATTCCACAATATTATGTAGCCTCTCACTATAACACCTGTATCCCCTACTCTTTGATGCATATCAAAAAAATATTCCTTCATCATCCCTTGCATTATACTTCCCTAGTTTTTCATCATTATTCTTGATGAAGCATTTTCTTCCAAAGACTCTAAAATGCTTGATTGATACCGGTTTCTCATTCCAAAACTCATATGGAGCCTTGTCACAATTTCGTCTGAGATGAGCTTTGTTGAGGATATGAAAATTTGTGTGTAGTGCTTCTGCCTAGTAGGTTCAAAGTGTTGAGATTCAACAAGATGATGAGCTCAGTGAAAAGTAAGCACCTTCACTAAGTGGGGCCCACAGGCTATTTCTAGGTGTATTTCTACTTTTAGACATGGTGATCATATTCTATAAGTTGCAGGATACTATTTGTAAATGGTTTGTCAAATGTGAAAAATAGATGAAATTCTATTTTTAGAATATTGGGCGAAGTCTAGTTATAGATCATCGATCTAAAAATAGATGCATGTTGATTATTATTAGTTCTTAATAATAATCCAACAATAAACATCAACTTATTCTCTTGGAGTGCTTTATTTCAGTGAACAGATTTGGAAAAATAGTGGGCTAAAGGAATTATGCAATTCCTAGGGTTTATTGGTGGCTCATGCATGAAGGAGTCAGTTGTAACTGAAGTGGAAAAGTTATGACAGAGTTGGAAGAGTACTTACA
Source organism: Pinus albicaulis (assembly GCA_034641835.2). Classification (NCBI taxonomy): domain Eukaryota; kingdom Viridiplantae; phylum Streptophyta; class Pinopsida; order Pinales; family Pinaceae; genus Pinus; species Pinus albicaulis. Next base: position 1,805,033,608 of record CM076578.1, on the reverse strand, counting down.
AGAGTTTTTATTTAGTTTAACTCAGTTAAGTGAATTAAAATTAGTTGAGTTAGTTGTATCTAGTCTAACTAAAAGATACACTAGTGAGAGTTAAGTGAATTAATTAGCTAATTAATTCACAACTAATAACCCACTAACAACTGAATAGAAACAACAGTTAACTACAATGCATGTCAATTCCAGTGGAGACCCAGTGGAGAGATAGATGAAAGGGTGAGATGGACTATTTGTTGTGACTATAGTGATGCATTCAATGCATTTGACACACATTGGAGTTGCCAATGAGGATTGCAGAGTCAAGGCAAGGCCAATTCGAATTCATTCAAGGGTCTTCTTCAACAGGGAACGCAGTGGAGGTAGGCTATCAGGAGGCAAGAAATTGGTTCTTATATATGAAAATTTATGCATGACAGTGTGTAATGAATCTACATTGTACTAAGAGCTTGATGTACTAATATTTGTATGAGATTATTACATGATTCCATTGATATACGTAATGTATGATAGTTGGCATTTTTAGCTTTAATATTTCCTGTTAAACAACTGTGTTATGTGCGATTGAATTTATTCACATGTGTTTGCAATTGAGTTTTAAATTTTCACAAGTTTAATAGTGGAAGGATTCTGTATTTTGCTAGAAGATAAATAACGTGAGATCAGGAGGATCCAGTAAATGCATCAGTTTTAATAAATTTCTACATGGTATCAGAGCAGTATTGATCACTGGAGATTGCAATTGTGAATAATTGTTGAGTTTTGTGCTGGTGGACAATTCGAATTTGTTGCAGAAACTTCTTGGTGCGACAGTTGAGTATTCATTGAAATGTCTTTCAATGTGTTGCAATTGGAGTATACCCTTGGTGGTAGCTCAAATTACATAGCTTGGAAGGACAGGATCGAGGCAGTGCTTGAATATAATGGTCCGAAGGATTTCATTGAGAGAGATGTTCCTAATCCTGATTCTAGCGATGCAGCAGGACTTGATGCATGGCAAAAGAAGGTGGAAAAGACAAGAAGAATTCTGTTGGAAGGTGTGAAGGACTATATTTTGTCAAGCCTTAATGGGAAAGCCACTCTATTTGTAATTTGGAAGGCTTTGAAAAATATTTTCGAAAGCAGTAGCGACCAGAGGAAGTTGGCACTGAAAGATAAGCTCAAAAAAATAAAAATGGAGAAGGGTGAAAATATTCCAAAATATCTCACAAAGTTTGTCCACTATAGGGATGAATTGGGAAGTGTGGGGATTACAGTTGATGATGATGAATTTTTGAGCTTGGCTCTCCTTGGGCTTTCGAAGGGTTGGCATAGCTACGAAGACTCTGTCAATGGACAGGAGAAACTGTAGGGTTGGGAGTGACTTTGGTCAGATCTTGTACAGGAGGAGATAAGGTGAAGTACCAAGGATGGCTCTTCATCGAAGAATGATGATGAAGAAAATAGCGCTTGGGCTACCAAAGAAACTAAAGGAAACGGGAAAAAATCCCATCCAAAATTCGAGGCTAAAGGCAAGAAGCTATATTTTTTCAAAGTGAAGTGTTTTCACTATCACGAACATGGGAAACTCGCCACTAACTACCCACAGAAAAATAAGAACAAGAAGATTGTTGTAGATGCAGCTGGAGAGACCTTAGCCTCGCAATTTTAACTTGATTTTTCTTTTATCGCATGCTTGGTTTCAAGCTCAATGGGATCAGTGTGGTATCTTTATAGTGGTGCATCTTTCCATATGATGGGAGACAGGGAGTTGTTTAGTGACCTGGTGGAGAAGGATATCCAAATCCATATAGAGATGGGTAATGATGGAAGATACAGTGAAACTGACATAGGAACCATTACCTTTGAGAGGGATTTAGGTAAACCATTTCTGTTGAAAGATGTTATGCATGTTCCAGGTATGAAGAAGAACTAGGTCTCAGTCAGAATGTTGGAAGACAAAGGTTGCGACATTTTTTTCAGGGAGGGAAAAGCTTTCCTATGAAATAAAATAATGGGTCAAACCAAGAGAATATGGATTCAAGTTAATAATCTCTACAAGATGGAGGTAGATGGCTACGCTGCAATGATGGGCAAAGAAGAAGAAGTGGTGAGCTGGGATGAGGGTGAATTATGGCAGAAGAGATTGGGCCATCTTCACCATGGCACCTTGAAGATTTTGCAACAGATTTCTACTAGAATTCCCAAGGGTACTCTTGCACAGTAAAATCAGTGTGAGGGATGTAATATGGGTAATTTTTTGAAGACCACCTTTCATGAGAAGGAGTATCGTGCTTTAGTGATCCTAGAGAGAATTCACATAGACGTGTGTGGACCTTTCTCGATTGCTTCAACAGCAAAACATAGGTATTATGTTATATTTTTTGATGACTATTCTCTTAGATGTTGGATCTTCTTCATGCAGAAGAAGAGTGAAAAATTCTCAAATTTCTGTGGGTTTAAAGAATTGGTGGAGAAGGAGTCGGGGAAGTAGGTGAAGGCTCTATGGAGCGATAATGGTGGTGAATATATCTCGAACGAATTCAAATAATTCTATAGCAAAGAAGGAATTCGAAGAGAACTCATAAAGCCTCATAACCCACAATAGAATGGGGTCATGAAGAGGAAGAAAAAAATGATCGTGGGTGTTTCACGAGCTATGCTGCATGACCAGGGCCTACCGATGCACTTGTGGGCGGAAGCATGCAACACTGTGGTTTATGTGCAAACCGTTGTCCTCACAGAGTAATTGGCATGAGTAAACCTGAAGAAGCTTTTACTAGTAAGAAGCCTGATATTTCTCATTTGAAGATTTTTGGCTCATCTGTTTACATTCATGTGACAAAGGAAGCCAGGAAAAAGCTAGAGCTGAGTACAGAAGTCGGGATATTTTTGGGGTACACAAAAACGCCAAATAATTATCGTCTGTATTTGCCAAAAGTTGAATGAGTGTGGAGCGACGGGATATAAAAATCAATGAGGTGAAAGCCATGAATTTGTCGCTTGAGAGGGAGCTACACTTGCATGCAGAGGAGGAACTTCTTATTCCCAAATATGAGCCTCTAGATGTGGATCAGCCACATGAGGAGATTAATGGAGTGGAGGAGTCCACTCATGTCGAAGAAAACATCAGAATAGACAAAAAGCATACTACAGAAGCTGAGAGACTGAAGCTTGATGCAACACAGAATGTAGGAGTCCCTACATCACAGCATAGACAGAGACACCAACCTGACCGATTTACTAGATACATGGCTCTTATGAGCAAGTGTGTTGTGACAGAGCCATATTCTTTTGACAAAGAAATGCAGCAGCCCACATGGGTAGATGCCATGGTGGAGGACTATGACTCCATTGTCAAAAGCAATGTTTGGGAAAATTTTCCAAGGCTGGTGGGAAAGTCAGTGGTAGATTCTAAATGGATCTACAAGGTAAAGCAAGGGGCTAACGGGAGTGTCAAGAAGTATAAGGCAAGATTTTTTAACAGATGCTTCTCACAGATCGAGGGGATTTATTATGAAGAAACCTTTGCACCCGTCTCATGATATTATTCCATAAGGACCATCCTTGCTCTCTAAGTGCAAATGGATTGGTACCTTCATTAGATGGTTGTGAAGATTGCATTCCTTAATGGGATCATTAAGGAAGAGGTGTACATTGAGCAGCCTGAATGATTTGAGATCTTCAACAACGAGTCGCATGTGTGCAGACTCAAAAGAGCATTGTATGGGCTAAAGCAAGCACCACGTGCTTAGTACACATAGATCAAAAAATATTTCACTGGACTTGGCTTCACCAAGAGTGAGGTGGATGCAAACCTATACCAAATTGTGGTAGAGGGTAGGATTTTAATCATTGTTCTTTATGTTGATGATTTAATACTAACAAGTGATGAGAAGTTGATACACTTATGCAAGGCAGTTCTTGCAAAGCAGTTTGAGATGAAGGATTTGGACCTCCTTCATTTTTTCCTTGGATTGGAAATATGGCAGCAAGAAGGTGAATTATTTGTATCTTAAGGCAAGTATGCTTGGAAGATACTTGGTAACTTTCACATGGAGGTCTTCAAGCCCATGGATACTCCTCTTCCAAGAAATTTGAGGAAAGAGGATGCTACATCGAAAGAGGTAGTGGATGCCACTGTTTATTGATAGTTGGTGGGTTCGCTCATGTATTTAGTTAATACAAGACCAGAAATATGTTATGCGGTGAAAAAGATTTCACAAGCAATGGTTAATCCTACCAAGCTTTTTCGGAAGGTAGGAAAGCATGTCCTGAGGTATCTCAGGGGCACATCTGAGTATGGATTATGGTATAGACAAATAGATGAGGTGAAGTTCCATGGCTTCATGGATGCAGATTGGGCAGGCAGCCCAACAGACAGAAAGAGCATATCACGAGGGGTTTTCAGTATCAGATCTACAGTGTTTTCTTGGTACAATAGCAAATAAATATCCGTGGCACTCAGTTCAGCGAAAGCAGAATACATGGCAGAAAGTCAAGCTACATGTGAGGCTATCTGGATGAGGAAGATCCTGGTCAGTTTGTTCGGTTCACATTTAGATCCTACAGTGATAAATTGTGATAATCAGAGTTGCAATAAAATCTCGATTAATCCTGTGTTTCATGGTATATCTAAACATATTGATATCCAGTATCGTCATATCAGAGACTATGTGCAGCGGAAGATCATGTTGGTTTAGTACATTCCTATGGAAGATCAGGATGTAGGCATTATAACAAAGGCACTTGGTAGGAGAAAATTCGAATACCCTAGAGGCAGGATCAGGGTGAAGGATAATCCTTATGTTATTGACAGGGAGTGTTGAGATTCAACAAGATGATTAGCTTAGTGAAAAGTAAGCACCTTCACTAAGTGGGGTTGGCAGGCTATTTTTAGGTGTATGTCTATATTTAGACATGGTGAGCATATTCTATGAGTTGCAGGATACTATTTGTATATGGTTGGTCGAATGTGAAAAATAGATGAAATCCTATTTTTAGAATACTGGGCGCAATCTATTTATAGCTCATTGATCTAAAAATAGATGCATGTCGATTATTATTAGCTCTTAATAATAATCTGATAATAAACATCAACTTATTCACTTGGATCACTTTACTTCAGTGAAAAGATTTGGCAAATCAGTGGGCTCAAGGAATTACACAATTCCTAGGGTTTATTGGTGGCTCATGCATGAAGGACTCAATTAGAACTCAAATGGAAAAATTATGACAGAGTTGGAAGAGTAGTTATAGGAGTTTTTATTTTGTTTAACTCAGTTAAGTGATTTAAACTTAGTTGAGCTAATAGTATCTAGTCTAACTGAAAGATACACTAGTGAGAGTTAAGTGCATTAATTAATTAATTAATTCACAACTAATAACTCACTAAAATCTGAAGAGAAACAACAATTAACTACAGGGCATGTCTGTTCTAGTGGATACCTAGTGGATAGATAGGTGAAAGGGTAAGATGGACTATCCATTGGGACTATAGTGATGCATTCAATGTATCTGACAGACATTGGAGTTTCCAATGAGGATTGCGTAGTCAAGGCAAGGCCAATTCAAATTCATTCAAAGGTATTCTTCAACATGGATTGCGCAGTGGAGGTAGGCTGTCAGGAGGCAAGAAATCAGTGCATAGATATGAAAATTTCTGCATGACAGTGTGTAATGAATCTACATTGTACTAAGAGCTTATGTACTAAGATTTTTATGAGATTATTACATGATTCCATTGATATACATAATATATGATAATTGGGGTTTTTAGCTTTAAGCTTTCCTATTAAACAACTGTGTTATGTGCTATTGAATTTGTTCACACGTGTTTGCAATTGAGTTTTAAATTTTACAAGTTTAAATGTGGAAGGATTATGTATTTTGAAAGAAGATAAATACTGTGAGATCAAGAGGATCTAGTAACTAGGATGCTATTTGTATATGGTTGGTCGAATGTGAAAAATAGATGAAATCCTATTTTTAGAATACTAGGCACAATATATTTATAGCTCATTGATCTAAAAATAGATGCATGTTGATTATTATTAGCTCTTAATAATAATCTGATAATAAACATCAACTTATTCACTTGGGTCACTTTACTTTAGTGAAAATATTTGGCAAATCAGCGGGCTCAAGGAATTACGCAATTCCTAGGGTTTATTGGTGGCTCATGCATGAAGGACTCAATTAGAACTCAAATGGAAAAATTATGACAGAGTTGGAAGAGTAGTTATAGGAGTTTTTATTTTGTTTAACTCAGTTAAGTGAGTTAAACTCAGTTGAGCTAATAGTATCTAGTCTAACTGAAAGATACACTAGTGAGAGTTAAGTGCATTAATTAGTTAATTAATTCACAACTAATAACTCACTAAAATCTGATCTGACACATTTTAGTTTACATCTAGTTTGATTTTCTGTCAGTGCTTTGAATATCTTAAATTTCTCAAACACTTCAGATTTATAGAGAGAAATGCCACCTATGTTAATCTGGAAAAATCATCAATTATCAACATGAAATATGATTCTCCACCTGGTGCATTTTTTCTCCAAGGTCCGCACAGGTCCATGTGTACAAGATTGAGAGGTTTACTAGTAGACAGTTGGTATTTGTATTTGAATGATGTGCGAGTTTGTTATTGAAATTGGTAGGACTTAAATATGGTATTTGGTGGCTTCTTTATTGCAGGAAAATCTCTGAGAGCTTTATTTTTTCTCAGTTAAATGATGTGGTCAAAATTGAGATGTCCCAATATTCTATGCCGTAGCCAAGATTCATCAAGTTTTCTAATGTAGCACCCTTCGCTCTCATCTTTCATGATATATACATTACTCTTTGTTCGAACCCACTTAACCAAATTTTTTCTTGTAGCGACTGGCCTGAATTCACAATCTTGAGCTCTAAAGAGGACCTCACAACCTTTGTCGCACATTTGAATTACAATTAGCTAATTGTGTTTTAGACCATCTACAAACAATACATCTTGATCCTTTTCTCTTCCATTATTCAAACTTATTGTTCTTTTTCCTTTAATTCTCCCTTCTTTATCATTACAGAATGTGACATTACCAGATTTATTTTCATCCAAGGTTCCAAAATTTCTTATTTCTCTAGTCATATGTCTAGAGCAGCCAGTGTCCACATACCATTGTCTATTTTGATCTTGAGCATATAGAACTAGATCACACTTATTAATCTTCTTTCTCCATTGCATGCATCCATTTATTCTATAGTTATTCTGAGATGAAGGTTTATTGTCCCTAAGATGAAATTCGTATGATTTGTGTCCAATCTTGTGACAATAAAAACATATAATAGAGTTATGGGGAGGATTATTTTCATGTGTGAATCCACTATTATCCTTAATTATTTTTGAATTCCCAAAATAAAATCTTTTTACACAAGATATACAGTTCATGGATTTATGTCCAAGTTTCTTACAACAGTAGTAATACCCATAGAATAAAAATCCGTATCTACTAGAGGGTGATGTTCGGGGATATAACCATCTAGATATTTGAAAATTATGTCTTCTGAAGCAATAGGATCTATGCTTGTTTGTTGTTTGATTGTTTACTCCTTTTGTCTCTCGGTTTTTCTTAGTAGTATTTATTTGCGGCTATTAATCTGATGTTGAAGTGTTTCCTAGATTTTTGTTCTCATCTTGATGAGAATTATCATTGTCACCTATGAAAATTTTTACTAAAGTGATAACTTTCTTATCCTCTACCTTGGACTTGTTAAAATACTTTGAGCCTTGTCAAATTACTTTCTTAGACCCACCACCTCTTCTTCCAGTCTTCCACATTCCTGACTTTTCTCTCTTATTTTCTGCAACAGAATGTCTTCTACTTTCCTTGATTCTTCTAGTAAAATTTTCAACTTAATAAAATCTTCAAAGTTTGGTTCTTCCTTAACATATTTCAGAAGTATTGCCTTCTGTTTTCTAGCCTGGAGCATGAGTCTATCTATTTCCTTTAGGGAACTCACCAACTCCCCCTCAATATCTACCTCACCTTCTTCTTCAAATTCTAGGAAACCTTCCTCCGTCTCTTCCTTTTCCATCAAAATGAATTCTAATGTTCCTTCTTCATTGGGGGATTCATCTGATCTCTCTAATGCACTACTGCCTTTTTTAGCATAGAATGTGATTGTATTAAATTTGTTCCCTTTTTGCGTATTCATGAATTTTATTTCTCTTTCCCTATTGACTAAATCTCTATTTTCTTATGAGGACATTTTGAAGCATAGTGCCCCACTCTTCCATAATTAAAGCACTTAAATGGAAGTTTTCCTTTGTACTTACTTCTGCTTCTATCCAATCCTCTAAAAAAATTGGCTTATTCTTCATCAAAGCATGTGCATGCACCCTGATTCTCTTCTATGCACTTGTGTTCTTTAAAGGAAACCTACCTCATGTTTAAATTCCCTTTAGGAATGATCATATCATATGTTGTTAGGTTGCTAAGTAATTGGTTGCTCTTCAAGGTTTATGAGTTTTTTGTTTCTTCTATGTTAGAAACCTTAGGATTAAACATGGGTGGTAGTAATTTGAATAATTTTTGTACTACAACACTTTCTTTCAAATTTCTTCTCCTATCCCTATCATTATATTAAAAAATTATGCAACTCTTAAGAAGAATGCAAGATCTTAATCTTCATTCATTTTTAAGTTTTAAAACTGAGTTCTATGTGCTTGTAGTTTGGCCATATTCACCTTTGTATCTTCCTCATGAATATTTTCTAATCTATCCCAGATTTCTTTGGCAATCTTACTGTGCATTACTTTGATAAATTATGACTCACTTAGACTGCTCAAGAGTGCATTCATTGCTTTTTCATTAGCTATGAAATTTTTTTTGGCTTCTTCCTCAGTGTTGATACATTTTGGTGCATATTTTTCTTCTACATCAACCTAGGCTCCTACTCCAAGAGACATTAAGTATATAGTCATTCTTATTTTCCAGGAAGCATAGTTTGTGTGAGTAAACAAAGGGGCTTTATTTGTAGAGCTTCCTTCTAGGCTAGCCATTTTAGGGACCAAGGACCTCCTTCTGGTGGTTAAACTATTACAGAGGAAACTAGATCTGATACCAATTGTTGAACCCTTATCTAAACTGAGAGTAGGGGTGAATTAGTTTAGTACCTTCATTGACATTAAAACTATTTTCTTTACACACATGTTGTACTATACAACAACCCTCCCTTTTTCTTAATTTTAGAATAAAATTCATTTAGAAATAGGGTCCCTTTTTCTTTTTATAGAAATAAAAGAATTAGAAATAAAGATTCATTGTTTTGAAAAAACTCATCTTTGTTTGTTTACAAGTGAAATACTAAACTTCCGACCCGATCAAATATAAAGACCTTATCATAAAAACAAGTCAAGTGTAAAAGTCCAATGAATAATAATCGCAATCGGAGATCGGAGAAAAACCTTAGAGGAAAATTTAATAGAGAAGCCCAAATTATCCGATGCGATTAGTTCAATCGCAAAGGGTTTAAATTATTCATTTTACATACCTCCGATGCGATGCGCCTAATCACAATCGCATGATCGGGATACTTTTAAATAATTTATTTGCGGTCAATTTCAAATTCTCCAATGCGACGCGCGTTATTATAAAAAAACACTTTTCAAAAGGAAAAAAAACATTTGTTCATTTAAATAAGAAAAACTTTTATATGGTAGACCCCACCATCAGAAATCGGAGAAAGCCATTAACAATTATTTTCGATTGAAACTCCCCGATTGCGATTTATAACCATCTAATCAGAGATCGGAAAAGTTTGCAATCGCAATCAGCCAATCGAAGAAATCTGTATTATGATATTTATGCACCATTTGAAAACTTTCGATGCGATTAATACATAACATGTATTATATTCGAAGAATTCAAGATAGGTAAATATTATAATATTTCACAAAGCGTCAAATCTCCAATTCTGCGTTGGTATTCAATAGAAAATCAAATGAATATTGGTTTATGATTCCTTTTTAAATACATGAGTGTGACCCAAAGAGAACATTTATGCGCTATACGAGACCAATAAATAATGAATCATGCATCCATAATCGTTCCTTTCAAGTTTCTTGTTTATCACGACTGAAAGTTTATTGTCTTGCAGAATCAAGGAACACTGAACCCTTTCGTTCACAGACAAAGGGAAATAGTATCAAACACAAAAATGTCGAAGAGAGCGAGGAGAACCAAGACTGTTGTTCCCGTTAAGTTTGTTGAGACTCCTACAGTCTCAAAAGAAAAGCCAACAAAACTGAGATTAGTTACAGATACATCATGCAAGGGCTCGGAAGAATGACGTGGGAAGGAGTTTACAATCTATTGGAGAAAGAAAACCCCAAAGTCACAGTAGAAAAGGCATCAGTTCCAGATGAAGATAGCTCAGATTCCGACTTTGATATTACTGAAAAATCACTTGCAAATTCATTTCTACATCGAATTGCAGCCAGAGCAAGCATCATGCCTTATTATGATGTAATTCGATGGGTCATCGATAGTGTGAAAATAAAGGACAGAATGTTTGTTTCAGCTTCTGGAGTGTCTTTTGGGTCGTTTAAAGCAGAAGACATTAAGTCAATGTATCATCTTCCTGATCCGCAGAAGGTTTATAACAAAGAATTTATCAAAGAGTTTGCTGATAATAATAAAGTTCAATCTGATCATATCAAAGATTGGAGGAAAAATCCTGAGAAGCACAAAAATGAAGCATCCGGTATGTATTCAGTAGATTCCCTCTTACCTCCGTATTGCTATGCCGCTGCCATGATGTGTAGATTATTTGGTAATGACAATTCTGTTAGGTTTTCTATACAAATGGTCCCATTAATCTTAGCTACTGTCAATTCCGACATTATGGACTGGGCTGTTATTCTCTCTGATAGAATGGCTAATAGAATACTCGAGTACAGATAAGATAAAACTGCTGGAAATTCCACTCCTTTTTTCTTTTGTGCTTATATTCTAGACGCCCTTTGTTTTAATTCCGAGTTTCCCTTGTTAGGATGGAAATGGACTCCCAAAGATCCCACCCCGATTCATATATATCATAAACTTCTTTGGAAAGTTCATTTCTAAGATAATGTGTATAGAATATGTCATGGTTTCCTTATCCCTGTCTTTCAAACCATTTTCAATCGCTTCCCTCCTAGATTCTCCGACAAAGCTAAAGATGACTTATTCTCAATAGGAGATTGGTTTGGAGAAGAGAAATTCACATACATCAGGATTTTTGGGAGTATCGTGGAACCCCATGTTCTCCCTCTTTTTGTTCCAGACAAACTTCTTCCCTAGGAAATCTCCTATCAATTAACAGTTGAAGGAATATCCAGAGCTCTAAACAATAGTAAGAAAAGAATGTGGCCTCCATTCCCTTTAAATTGTGGTTAGTTTACTTTAAATGACTTCAAACATGCAGAAAAGGAAGTCGCCAAAATAAATGGTTGTAAATTTGCAACCATTCCAGGGAGACAGTATGATCCACGACAGATAGCTTTTAATGTTACTGCTTCAGTTTCGATTGCTCGATTTGAGCATGAACCAGATGATTTTGATGATTTGTTTGTTTCGTTGAATGATTTTCCTCAAGTTTATGATTTAGCCAAGTCTAAATTCCAGAAGGAAGAAATGAATAAATTTTTGTTATTCAGAAGTCAAAGATTGTTGAAAGTTCCTCTAGACCAACTGAGAATTCCTATACAAGGGTCAGAAACAGAGGGTACATCTGGAAAAACACCAGGAGAAACATCTGCCGGTAAAGTCATTACACAATCGGCTATTAACCAGCCCACTGTACATATTGAAAAGGTGAGAACTGATGGCAAATCCGATGTAAATACTGATCAGCAGTCCACAGCTCAAACAAAAGAAAAATGCACAAGTACTAATACTAATGTGCATAATAAAAAAGGAGGATCAGATAGCAAAACCATTGAGCAGGGAAAAAATACAGAGAAAACAGATACACAATTGGAAGGAAAAGAAAATACTGAAAAAATTATAGACTCTACTGATCTTAATGTTTCTTCTCAATTGTTGAAACAATATGATCAATTTGCTCAGCAATTAGGACTGCAGGATAAAGATAAAGAGCAAGTAGAGCAGGATGTCGAAGTCATTCCTGAACATCCTACAGGACAGATTGTATTGAAGATTGAGGAGATCCCTCCTTTGGATGTATTTTATAGCCCTAAACATAAGGCTGTTGTTAGAAAACAGAGAAAAAGAAGGAAGATGGATCAGGACATGTTTTCCACTCCACAAGAGGAGTTCATGAATATTGTCTACAAGAATACTGAAGTGAATCCATCTGAGGATCTCACTAAGTTGTCTCAATATGCAGGAGCATATAGTGCTGCAACAATAGATAAAGTTGCAGAAGTCTCTCAGTTGATGACACAAAAAGATCTCCATATAGCTTTTCTTAAAGAACAAGCCAATGAAAGTCAGCAAAATATTGCTCAATTGGAACAACGATTACAGGATCAAGAACTCAAATCTAAAGAGTTAGAAGAACAACTTACTACAGAAAAGAGGAAAGTTGATGAGCAAGTTTTAGGCAAACAACAACAATTGAATCAAGAAATTTCCAAGTTACAAGATTTATTGCAAAATGAGAAGAATGCAAAGATCGTATAGGGAAAAGAATTTAAAGCAGCTTTAGAGAGGTTCAAAGATTTCCCTAAATTAAGTGAATTCAAATCGGAAGCTCTTGAAGTTAATAAACTTCTGTCTCAGCAATTAAATGAAATTTGTACAAAATTATCACAGGGAGAACCATTTTGTGATATTACATCATCCTTGATCCATAACATTATTACTCTCAGGCAAGAAATTGATGATGCTGATGAAAAGATTTTTGAATTTCTTACTTGGCAAGATACAGAAAAAGGAAGAGAAGCTAATCTTCCTAGGATAGAAGAAAGACATAAATAAATCTTGTTTACAGAATGGGAACATCAAATAATGAAAGCCGAGAGAGCAATATCAAGAGCTAGGAGCATGATGAGTAATATAACACAACTTATCAATGACAGCTTGTATTCAATTAATCTCATTTCAGATTGTGTTCCTGGCAGTTTGCCTAAAGTGAAAGAAACCGAAAACAGATGGAAAGAAGAAATGATGAATAAAAGTCAACAAATCAACAAACTTCAAGCAATATCTTTGGAAAATATGTGGACTTATTTAATTAAGCAAAACAATCAACAAATGGCTATTAAATTCCTTTCAAATGCTATTGATTGTTTAATTCCAGAATTTTCCGATGCCACATACGCTGGACAGCTACATTCCGAGATGAGTCATCCACCGAGGCTCCAAGATATGCTGAAAATTTGCAACTTGGCTACATCAAGCGAGAAAGAAAAGCAATGAATCAGTTTCATTTAAGATAGCATTTCTATTTTTAATTTGATATATTGTAGCAGTAGTAGTAGGATTCTGTTTTTATGTAATTTCTTATTTAAATCCCTCTCATGCATTTAGAGAGGGGATCCGGAGTTGTAATATTTTTGACTTGGAGCTTACATTTCTGTACTCCATTGCCTCTTATATTTTATAAAGGATCACATCTGGTGATTTTGTGCTGAAATTATCTTTGAAGTGTTGCATTTCTGTACCTTTGGATTTGATTTTACATCAGAGTTACTGGATTAGAGTTTCAAATTTCATTTGAAAGTTTTCAAGATGAATGAGGTATTTCTATCTGTTCACTGTTGATTTCCTTTGTCATATGATATTCGCTTTAAAATTTGCTATCATTTATATATATTTGGTTCTCATAACGTTTCTTTTTATATATCATTTCTGAGTATAATTGAAATGTTATCTTTCATAAGCATATATAGATGGTATACAATGATGAATGCAATATGCTAATATAACTCTGTTTAATTTCTTAAACAGAGTTATCTTTATTTGTTTCTGCACATTTCAATTTAAATAATAATACATTTTCATGTTTATTGTTAAATTGGAACAATCTTAAGTTGTATTCACATATAATTACCCGGGTTAGTGTTAGAATTTCTTTATCAGCATTTAGTTTAATTAGATAGTTTTATTTTCAGTCAATTTAGTCCCACTTCCACTCATCCAAATCAACCCATCACCAACCCATTTAGTTATAAGGAAACTGGTCCTTTAAATCCAGTCGGAGCCACCATACCAAACAGAAAAAGAGTTGTCCTAAGGTCCCGACCGGGTGGTTTTCCCCAATGTTTGAAGCAAAGATTTTCTAGGCTTCAACAACACATTAACTACTTCATTTATAAGTAGCATAATAATTAATCAACAAACTAAATGTGTGGAAAACAAGTAATTAGGCATATTAAAACATCACATCATCACATACTCATCAAGCCTTTATACAACAGATATAAGTGGAAACCCATAATGGAGAAAACCACATCTTATTATTGTTGTGATGCGAAGGCAACCTCCAACTCCCTCTCACAACTGATTTTCTCTAAGCCCAGCCTACAGAAGGCTACTACTTCAAATTCTACAAGCTACAACTTACATGCAAGCTCCAACTCGAAAATATTTTCTACAGGGAACAACCTACAGGAGGCTCCTACCTTACACAACTCCAAATGGAAATTTATCAAGATACATTTCAAAAGGAGAGTACAATCCCCTCAATCAACATGAAAATCATATGTCGATTTACCTAGATATCAGCTTTGTTATCCTCCTTCTTCACTACTGCCCTTTCTTCCTTCAATTTTTTCTTCATATCAACTCCTGACGTGCATAACATCTCTATCATCTCTCTCACATTCTTCAACACTCTTCCATTCTCTAGCTCTCTGAAACTCTTCAGTTCTCTTCATTTTTCTTCTCTCTAACCTCTCTCTGCACACTGATATTACATGTTTTATATATATTACTACATGATTGTTTGTATTCTACAGGAAAATCAAAGTGAACAGGCCTGACCCTATGCCTTCCACCCATTTTATTCCTTACACTCCAGTTCTGGTTATTACATAAAAAATAATCATTACAACACTCATTGGAGTTTCGAATATGCCTATAAATACTTACCTTTGCATCACATACAATAAAAGATAATTAATTTGTTTACATTTACAGTTATAAAAAATGTATTTCTCTCGGACCTTTCATCTATTAAGTTGTTGTGCATTTTTCCATTCTGTTGTTGTCACTGTCTTTTATTTTTCTGCTATTATATTATAATAGTTCTGCACAAATGCCTTTTTCCTGACTCGACCCAGCTGGCACATTTCCAACAGTGCACCCATATGCTCCTTTTTTCCGACTCTGCCTATCTGCCTTCTCTTGCCCACATTGTTCAGCGTTCTCCTTGTCTCAACACCTGAGACTACCCCAGAGGTTTTTCTAAGCCCGACTCGACCCATGGTGCCTATCTCCTCATTACTGTGACGCTCAGCTTTCTTTGCCTTTTTCTTTGTGTCATGTCACTTACCCGAGTCTCCTCCACATTTAGGCATTTTCTATTATCAAGGAGTAACCACTCTTACACCCGTGCACATAGTGTCGGGTATTATTTTTCACCTGAGTCTACTTCATGTTTAGAATTTCCTTTGTAATTGTCGTAAGACTAGAATTTAAAATATATTTCATTAGATTTCAATATTGTATCACGTCCACTTTTCTATCGCATTTCGGCATTCAAACATTCTATGTTATAATCCTTCTTTACCCTTCAATGTAATTTAACAAAGGAAAACCAGATACTTCCAGACTTGAAAACCTTTAGGCTTAAGAGTTACCACGTCACTTGCCACGTCAGCTGCCACATCATCATACCATGACACCATATCACACATCGCATTTTCTGTGACTTCTCTGTTTTTGTAATATTCCTCCCACTCCGATTGCAATATGCGATCTTCCAACACTATTTTGAACATGTATTTGCATGAATCGACTCGCTCATTCACTTCATCATGCTTCTTCTTCTTTGGTTTCTCCCATTCATTTCTTCTTTGCTATAGGTAGAACACCCAACTCGTTCATGATCTTCTGAATGTAGAACCACTGTTATGCACACATTTTACATCCAACCCAACCTGGCCCACTCGTTCATTGCTTTTATTTTTTGCACACATTCTATACGCATACACCTGAATTGACCTTTGATGCACGCTTTTCCTTTTCTTACTGCTCTGAACGTGGATAGCCCGACATGAACTTGTAGTGCACAATTTTTTTCTTTGATGCATGAGGATGTGTTTTGCCTCTTTTTCTTCTCCTTTGCCTTAAGTAATAATTCTAAAGCTACTCCATGCCTCTTTGTTCCTCCTCTCTACTCCTTTTCCTTATAAAATGATTCTAATGTTTCTCTTTACCTCTTTGTTGCTCCTTTCTGCTCCTTTGCCTTGTAAAATGATTAATGTTTCTCCTTTCCTCTTTGCTGCTCCTATCCTTATATTATTCTTCAAATTTTGCTCCTTTGGTTCTTTGTTGCACATTGTTTCACATCGCTGTTCCTTTCCTCTTTTTTGCATCATGCTACTACTTTGGCTCTTTTCTACTCCTCCAGTGTACTTTGGCCTTATTTTCTTAATTTCTCCTTTATACTCTAGTTGATCCTTATCTGCTCCGTTGTCCTTAATGATAATTTTTGGTGCTTCTCATTTTTGTTCCTTTGCCATCGTTGAAAATATTTCCAACACTCTCTATAAAATTTAACTTTGATTTTAATGAATTTTAAGCTAGTTATAATATACCTATTGATGGGACCCAGGAAGGATCCTCACTAGCATGTTATTTCTCTTATCTGACTTTTTCTTCATATGATGTATTTTCTTTGGTAATATCAATTTTTTGTTTATCTTCTAGTTCTTTCTTATCGTGAAACTTTTCCTCTTTGTATAACATATAGTGATCCCCGTGAGCTCCTTCTCACCCTTTAGACCTTTCATATTTTTTCCGATCTTTGTTGCTATAAGCTTGGGGATGTTTTTTATTACATGCCATCCTTCATAGCACACTCTACACTAGAATGAAGCATCTTCGTAGTCAAGATTTTAATCCTATAAATAATTTAGTCCCATGAAATTTATCTTAGCGGGAAAACCCTAATTAAATTTCATCGCCACAAAACTTCCAGCATATGTTTTGGGTTACAGAAATAAAAAAATTCCAAGAGCATTCCCAATAGAGGATAAAAAATAAGGTTTCAATGCCACAAAGATGCATTTATGCAGATCCGTAAGCAAAGGCCTAAATCCATTAAACCTACAAACAAACATTGGTCCAAAAAAAAATTTCATAGATGAAAGCTTTCTCATCTAGAGGAACCTTCAGGGAAGGGACTTCATAAACCACTCATAGGCTAGATGTAGATTTCATAATGAAACTATATGAAACTGAAGAAGAGATTGCTTATCTTGCAACCATTTTTACAAAAGAAATTTTCTCCACCATTAAATCACTAATATTTTCCATTGATTAGATTTACATAAAGATATGCAAAGAAATTCAACCAATCTAAGTCAATCACTGAGATTTTCCATAGATTATATTTCCTTAAAGATCTGCAAATAAATTCACTCAATCTAAATGGAGATTGGAAAGCTAGGGAAAAACCCTTGGCCACCTCATGGATTTCAACCCTTCACCCATCTCCTAGCTCCAAGCCTTACTTTTCATCATGGTTCCACAATTTCAATTATATTATCAATAATTATTTAGTGAATCATATTAGAATATTCTAAAATGCTTTTAGTAGTATATACAATTTAATTTCAAAGTAGGTATGTATTAGTGTCATATGAAACCTATTATAATTTTTTGGGCATGTGTTACTTGGTGGCCAATAGTATTGTAACAAAAAGGATTGTGATAATTTTCCATGGTTAATATATATAGGCGTAGTCTAACTTGAGTTTAATTTGTTTAATGTGTATAGAATTTGAGTGCCAGAGAGGCTTTTCACTGTTGAATCTATTATGCATTCAAACATTCGTTTTAAATAACAAAAAATCACATTCATTCTTGAAATTATTTTTCCATATTCCTGTAAATTTAAGTTGTTTAATCTAATTCTAGTGTCATCAGGGTGTTGAATCCATTTATACATTCAAAAATTCATTTTAATAACAAAAAATCACATTCATTCTTGAATTTTTTTACATAATTCCCGTAAAAATATCTATGTATTTTCTAATTTAAACTAGAAGCCTCTAAATTATAATTTAGTTAATTTTATAAATATAATTATTTTGATATTTACAAGTCTTTTAATTTATACATCTACATATATGCTTGAATAAATATATACATACTTCACAATATTATAATAATGATTCACTATAACTAACTAACTAGTAAATCACTTGTTTATAACAACCATAACTAACCATTAACAACCATAAGTTACCAGTGAAATATCTCATTTCTCCATAAACAAAAGTCAATAAATCATCAAACACAGATCCAAATAATAGGTACACCACAGGAACAATCAAATGAAATTCAGATGTATATATAGTTTTTATTTTCTTAAATAAGCTTGCAAATCCATGGCATGTGAGACAGCCTTATAAGTGGCAGCTGCGCAAACTTTTTATTACTATTCGCGTGACCTTGTTCTCAAACGAGCTCGAATATATTTGAGGAGGAAATTTGAAGAAATATCCTCACACCAAATCTAGGATCTCTGTAAATGCAACAAGAAAAATCGCTATTATCATATCTACTAATGATATGTGAATTTAATTGGATTGCAAATTTAAAATATATTATCATATCTACTAATAACATGTGAATTTAATTGGATTGCAAATTTAAAATATATTGTTCAGAGTAAATTTTAGGAAATATTTCGTGAAATGAAAAAAAAAGAATTGCCACAATTGAAAATAAGGTGCCACATCATTTTACACGTCAACTGCCATGTCATTTGCCATATCATATTCCATGTGATCAAGATTTATTTGCGATTTTTAGGGTGAGGTCCATGTCATCTGGTACATTAGTTGCCACGTCAGCAGCCACATCATCATACCATGACATCATATTTCACATCGCATTTTCTGCGACTTCTCCATTTTTGAAATATTCCTCCTACTCCGATTACAATATGCGATCTGCCAACACTATTCTGAACATGTATTTTCATGACTCGATTCGCTCGTTCACTTCATCATGCCTTTGCTTCTTTGGTTGCTCCCATTCATTTCTTCTTTGCTACACATAGAACACCTGACTCGTTCATGATATTCTGAATGTAGAACCACTGTTATGCACGCATTTTACATCCAACCCAACTTGGCCCACTTGTTCATTGATTTTATTTTTTGCACGCATTCTGTACGCATACACCCGAATTGACCTTTGATGCAAACTTTTCCTTTGCTTATTGCTCTGAACGTGAATAGCCCGACTTGAACCTGCAGTGCACAACTATCTTCTTTGATGCATGAGGATGTGTTTTGCCTCTTTTTCTGCTCCTTTGCCTTAAGTAATAATTCTAAATCTGCTCCATGCCTCTTTGTTCCTCCTCTCTACTCCTTTTCCTTATAAAATTATTATGATGTTTCTCCCTGCCTCTTTGCTGCTCCTCTTTGCTCCTTTGCCTTAAATGATTCTAATGTTTCTCCTTGCCTCTTTGCTGCTCCTATCCTTATATTATTCTACGAATGCTTCTCCTTTGGCTCTTTGTTTCACATTGTTGCACATCGCTGCTCCTTTCCTCCTTTTCGCATAATGCTGTTACTTTGGCTCTTTTCTGCTCCTCCACTGTACTTTTCCCTTATTTTCTTTATTTCTCCTTTTTACTCTAGTTGATCCTGATCTGCTCCGTTGTCCTTAATGATAATTCCTGGTGCTTCTCATTTATGTTCCTTTGCCATCAATGAAAATATTTCCAACACTCTCTCTAAAATTTAACTTTGTTTTTAATTAATTTTAAGCTAGTTATAATATACCTATTGATGGGATCCATGAAGAATCCTCACTAGCATGTTATTTTTCTTATCTGACTTTTGTTTCATATGATGTATTTTCTTTGGTAATATCAATTTTTGGTTTATCTTCTTCTTCTTTATTATCATGAAACTTTTCCTCTTTGTGTACCATATAGTGATCCCCGTGAGCTCCTTCCCACCCTATAGACCTTTCATATTTTTTCTGATCTTTGTTGCTATAAGACTTGGGGATGTATTCTATTACCTGCTCTCCTTCATAGCACACTCTACACTAGAATGAAACATCTTCGTAGTCAAGTTTTTAATCCTATAAATAATTTAGTGCTGTGAAATTTATCTTAGCGGGAAAACCCTAATTAAATTTCATCTCCACAGAACTTCCAGCATATGTTTTGGGTTACGGAAATAAAAAATTCTAAGAGAATTCCTAGTAGAGGATAAAAAATAAGGTTTCCATGCCTCAAAGATACATTTATGCAGATCCGTGAGCAAAGGCCTAAATCCATTAAACCTATAAACAAACATTGGTCCATAAAAAACTTTTCATAGATGAAAGCTTTCTCATCGAGAAGAACCTTCAGGGAAGGGACTTCATGAACCACTCATAGGCTAGATGTAGATTTCATAGTGAAACAATATGAAACTGAAGAAGAGATTGCTTATCTTGCAACCATTTTTGCAAAAGAAATTTTCTCCATCATTCAATCACTAATATTTTCCATTGATTAAATTTACGTAAAGATATGCAAATAAATTCAACCAATCTAAGTCAATCAGTAAGATTTTCCACAGATTAGATTTCCTTAAATATGTGCAAAGAAATTCACTAAATATAAGTGGAGATCGGCAAGCTAGGGAAAAACCCTTGGCCACCTTATGGATTTCAACCCTTTACCCATCTCCTAGATCCAAGCCTTACTTTTCATCATGGTTTCCACAATTTTAATTATATTATCAATAATTATTTGGTGGATCATATTAGAATATTCTAAAATGCCTTTAGTAGTATATACAATTTAATTGCAAAGTAGGTATGTATTAGCGTCATATGAAACCTATTATAATTTTTTAGGCATGTGTTACTTGGTGGCCAATATTATTGTAACAAAAAAGATTGTGATAATTTTCCATGGTTAATATATAGGCATAGTCTAACTTGAGTTTAAGTTTTTTAATGTGTATAGAATTTGAGTGTTAGAGAGGCTTTTCACTGTTGAATCCATTATGCATTCAAACATTGGTTTTAAATAACAAAAATTCACATTTGTTCTTGAAATTATTTTTCCATATTCCTGTAAATTTAAGTTGTTTAATCTAATTCTAATGTCATGAAGGTGTTGAATCCATTTATACATTAAAAAATTCATTTTAAATAAAAAAAATCACATTCATTCTTGAATTTCTTTTACATAATACCCCTAAAAATATCTATTTATTTTCTAATTTAAACTAAACCCCTCTAAATTATAATTTAGTTAATTTTATAAATATAATTATTTTGATATTTACAAGTCTTTTAATTTATATATCTACATGTATATTTGAATAAATATATACATACTTCACAATATTATAATAATGATTCACTATAACAGTCTCCTGACAGCACGCCCTGCAATAGAAAACACAAACCGTCATGAAATTGACGTGAAAAATTTAATTACAAGTAATCATGGGAAGAGACAGTTAGTTGAAAAAGTTACAAGTAATCATGGGAAGAGACAGTTAGTTCTTACTCCACTGTAAAGCTGGAAATCTGTGCTAGAGGCATCGATCCCCACACTGAGGGGCTGGTTAGCCAGCGCTTGTAAAAAGACATTTGCATCGTTCTGAGGCGCATCAACGTAATGATCGATCGTTACATGTCCGGCATTGAACTGAACATGGACATGGAAATCAGGAAATCAGGAAAACAATATTCAAATCCAGATATATTTGAATATACCTGGATCAAATATTTTGTTTCGCCGTGCCACAAGGATCATGTGCAGAAGACATTAACAAAACTCCATTTCTCCCTATTTCAATACATCTAAAAATAATTGGTATCCTATTATCCTCAACACTGCAGAATATTATCTCATTGGCGTAAACAAACAATTTTCTTATCTCAAAATCTACAATCTTAATTATCTAATAAAGTAAAAACAAACCCATTTTTCAATTATTCTGAACATTTTTTCGTTATTACCACCTTTTCACTTGTGCATTGTCCATTTACGCCAGTGTAAGGGTAAGCTGATTCTGAAGTAATTCCGCCATTAGAAATAATGAATCTATATCCGTAGTCCACAACTCCCCCGCCGCAACCCTTGTTAAGCGCTGGTACAATCTATAAGTTGTTGCTCGGAAAGGGAAACAAGCCTGCCAGTCACGATTTGGTTGATGCTTTCTACTGCTCCAGCTACGGTGAAAGCCCAACAACTGCCTGTATGATATATAACACACCCACAAATTCGAAATGCTAGTAAGATTCGGTTCAATCAATGTTTAATTAGTAAATCTCAATTGAATTTAACGTTCCCTGGAAATTCAGCCAAGCATCTACCTCAGTTGCACCCAGATAATAATGACAATAATACTTCATGTTAGCTTTAATCCAGTAACTAAATCACTGTATAAATTGGTGTATAGGGGATATAGTTTTTTATAAAGATTTAAATTGGTGTATAAAGATATAGTAGTAAAAAGAAATAAAAAATATTGGATTTAGTTTTTTTTAAAATAAGTCTTTTAAAAAAGATATATTTAGAAATATTTTAATAATTAATAAATCTGAATTCAAAATAGGTATATATATATTTTAGGAAATAAGATATAAAATTATATTAGATTTTTTTCGGAAAAAGTTGTTGAGAAATTTTTGTGTCCTTGAAAATAGGTACACCTTCTACCCAAAACTTTTGAGACATTTTTTTTACTCTACATAGTATTTCTAGAAAATATTTTATCACAACATGATATAAATTTAGTGTATAAGCTGGTGTATAAGAGATATCGTTTTTCATAAAGATTTAAATGGGTGTATTAAGATATAGTTTTTCATAAAATAAAAAGAGAATTAGATCTACCTCTTTGTTTAAAGATATAACTTTTACAAAAATATATATTACAAATATTTTAATAATTAATAAATCTGAATTCAAAATAGATATGTATTTTAAGGAATAAGATATAAAATTACAATAGATTTCTTCTCAAAATGATGTAGAGAGTATTTTGTCCTTGAAAATGGGTACACTCTCTACCCAAAAGGTTTGAGATATTTTTTCAACTCTACACAGTGTTTCTAGAAGAAATTTATCACAACATAATATAAATTTTAACTGTAAAATCTTTTATATTTATATTTTTAGTCAAAGATGTAATCCAATAGTTAGAGGGGAGGTTTGATTCTCACAAGTCTTCTGGTTGAATGGAGAACAAGACTATGTACATCGGAGAACTGCTGCTAAAGAAATTTCTTCACTTGAAAAAATAAAAAAATTACACATTTAAAAAAATTACTTAAAACCCTCCACCCAAAACTTTTGAGAAATTTTTTTAACTCTACACAATATTTCTAGAAAAAATCTATCACAACATAAGATATATTTTAACTATAAAAGTTTATACATTTTTAGTTAGAAAATGTAATCCAATGATTACAAGTTTATACATTTTTAGTGAGAGAATGTAATACAATGGTTAGGTGAGGAGGTTTGATTCTCACAATTTTCCTCATAAAATCCAAAAAAAAACTATGTACACCTAAAACCTGCTCCAAACAAACTTGAAAACATTAAAAAAGTTACGCATTTAAAAAACACTTAAAAAAATTTACACATTAAAAAGCACTTAAACTTATAAATAGAGGAAAGCCCATAACTGAAATTTGACTGCATTTAGGCTTCTTGACATTAATTTAGATTTCACAGATGAACAAACTCACCGCATTGGGCTTGATCTTTCACAGCGGTCATTGCGCCTTTCGTCCTCCAATCTACCGAAGGGCGCAGGTCAGTTACGTTTTCATATGTGAATGCCTCGCCATAGCCTCTTGGCTGGGTAAATATATTATGTACGTTACTTCATGATTTAAATTCTTCATGACTTACATCAGGTACGTTAGGCTGGGTAAGTATATTGATTTGAATTCTTCATGACTTACATTTGTAAATTTGTTGAGGCCTAGCCAGTAGCTCAGGTTCTTCTCGTTAACTTCATTTATTTATTTCAGATTGTCTTTGAAAATATAGTACCTCTGTACCTTCTCCTCTGCTAATGTATAGGCCTTGTTATGCTTGGCAAGCCATGATTCATAGAGATTCACTATTCTATCCTCATTGAGAAGATCCTCAAGGGAGTATCCGAAGTCTCTCGCAGATGTGGAGGCGATGAGTATAAAGCATGCCAGGAATAATGGACGGAGAAACGTGCAACCCATGCGTATAAACATTTGTGCCTTTAATATAATATCTCTCAATACTATTCCAAATATTTAATTGTTGAAATATTAAAGTCACCGGCTAAGCCTTTGAGCAGGGAGAAAAGAGTACAAAGGCAGCACAGTAGAGATAGAGTGCAAAACACTCTGTATTCAAGAAGAATGGATATTTGTAAGGAGAATTTAATTTTTGATGGGCCGTAGCCACAACAGCAGAGGATAAGTTAATTTGGTGATGGGCAGAGCTAGTTTTATAGACGAACAAAGATTTTCCCGTAGATCTGAACTACGGAGGAGCAGATCTAATTAAAACAGTCATTTCAGGAGTTTAAAGCCCTCAACAACCAGAATGAAGAAATTTTCTTAAAACAGGCGGAAGACTCTATTTTTTGAATGGTGGGACAAGTGGTCCCCCCACTTATATGCCAATCGGAATCACAATTCTTAATAAGAAATGTCTTGTTGATGTGAATATTTGCGATGCGATCCAATCGCAATCGCAAATCGCAACATACAAATAATACAAGGACCAAGTGTCTTGTTGATGTGGTAGAGTTCTGCAGTAGAACGATTGTATATAATACAACCAAAACTTATATATATAAATCGCCCCCACCACAATAGAGGCCCGTGGGTCCACAAGACCATGCAGCGTTTTATAATACGATTGCAAGGTTGCAATCACAATGGTTTAATCGGAGGCCTTTTTTATGTGCTCCGATCGAAGTGGCAGACCCAATCCAGGTATAGGCCGGAGTTCATTAATATCGATCCATCGCATCCGTTTGCCAATCGGTGATCAAAACTTTTGTTATATGTTGCGTTTTTTTTATGTTTAGCCGCGGACCCGATGACCCTTATACATTGGATTTAATTTGTTGTTTGCACGTTCAAAGTGCGGATGTAAAATGGGGCCCGCATGCATTTTTTTTAATAGTTTAGACTTTAGTTTAAGTCATATATATGGTTTGTGTAATGTTTTAATATATGTGTGGCATATAAAAGAAAAGGCCCGCAAACCTGTGTATATGATTATGTTATTTTTGGCTTGTTTGCACAGCAGTGCGGGAAGAAAAACACAGCAGCGCATTTGCCACCGTGACAGAGTGTGTTGTTTGGAAGACAGAGAGTTGTATCAATGCACTGTGTCTGTAGCGGTCATTTTCTTGTGTTATCCTTCTGTGTTAAGAGGAATAATTTGTAATAATTTCTTTTTGAAGTAATAGAAGTTTTTTTTTTTAGATTTGGAAAACTCTGTCTCCAGTCAAAAGAATTTTACATTTATCTGTGATGTAAGAGGGGAGTTTATTCTCTCCTTTCATTGTTCTGGAATTGTCAATATTCCAACATTAATTTGATTTCCTCTAACTCCAAACGTCAAATCACTAGGACTTACATTCTTAGTCATCTCTTTTTAAGCATGTAATATAACAAATTACACAATTCTTTGGAACAAAAATAGGATCTCACAGTGAAAATAACCCTCCATATTTGTTGGGAAATATCACTCCATATAGCTTAGATTTAGGGATTTGAATCTTTGAGAACATCTATGATGTTTCTAGAAATTCCTAGTGTATCCGTACACATTAATGATTTCTTATATTTAAATTAATTTGTGCTTACATAGTCACCATAAGGCCATAGGTGTTTTTGCATATGAATTATGTTTTATGTGCAACAACACATTCTAAAGTTCTCAGAGAATAATTGAAGTATTGGATAAGAAATATCATTTTTCACAATATCTAAAAATACAATTCAAGTATTTTTTTAGGGATTTGAAAAATACAATCTACTATATGCAAAATTTTACTAGATTTACAGAGTACTTTTTTAAATTTAATTTGACTTAGGAAGCTCCAATGTATTTTAATATACATGAAGAAAGATACATAAAACAATTGAACCTACATCAATAACAAACCTCTCCCTAATCTTTATTATTAATTTATTAAAGAGAAAAATGGTAAAGAGAGAATCCATTCTCTTTAGGCTTACAAAATATACATTGAGAAGAAACATATGATTGGCTAAAGGTGTTTAAAATATTTTAAAAAATATATATTTAACAATGAAAAACATTTTACATTTCAACCTAATAAATATAATTTTATGAGAAATGAAAGCATGTTTATTCACTAGAAGAAAACAAACTTAAAATTTTATTTTTTTGCCTTCAACCTGACTTATTTCATAAATTTTTGAAATATATTGAAACTCTAATATATTAACCCTCAAATTCTAGAAAGAAGTTTTCCAAAAATTACCATACATTTGGGAGAGTTTGACACGTTCACCCTCAAATGTTGAAATATCTAGTGAGTCGAACAAATTAACTCACAAATTTTGGAGAGTTCATTGACTTTTCTTAGAATTTTATTTTTTTAGTTGTATGTAAAAATTTGGACAAGTTGTTGGAGTGCTTATCATATTCATGTAGTATTTATATTTTCAATCACACGTGAACTTTTAAATCCCCACTCTCAAAGTTGAAGATTATATTCCCATATATCTATTTCAAAGATAACATTTTGAATTATTTGTGTGCACTATGTTTGAAGGTTATTAGTTTTCCTTGCCTTTGTACTCCACAAATTAAATTATTGCTAAGTTGAAACATGTCTAAAGTAACATTATTCTCTTTAGTTTTAATCTTTAGTCATGAAGTGTATTTATTTTTTATTACTTGATTTTTCCACTATTTATATTGAAACTCATAATGAATTGATATCCTAATATTACTAGTATGAACTAAGCGTGGCTACTAGGTAAGCCACCTGCTATCAATTCAATGAATTTTCCTCTTACCTTTAGATTAATAGGGAGATGTCCTAAACCTAGGGAAGAAGCCCTAAAATTCCAAAATAGATCAAGGTTTATTTGGACATACAAAGGGGAACAATGATCCAATTCAAATAATAGAAAGATAGCTCGCCCACCTTCAATGGAAAAGGTACACAGAGGAGGTGAATAGAGAATGATCTATTAAAATGATGGATTGTCAACTTCACCTACATAAAAATAAAACTATACACCTACCACTAATGTGATTAGTGCAATTAGATCATAAGCTCAATAATATATTTGAAAGATAACACATCCTTCGATAAATGATGTTGGGATTTAATTTTTTGTTCATTAATAAAACCACTAGTGCTTCTAGATAAATTTAATGTTAGGATCAACTAATAGGATATAGTCAATGACTTCTCAACTAGAGAAGTGGTAAATAGTGTGGTTGAGTGAGCGGTCAAATAGCTAGTAACATTGTAGTCGACTAAGTGGTAAACTATCTAATAACATCGTAGTCAACTGACTGGTAAACTAGCTAATAACATTGTAGTCGACTTAGTGTTCAAATATCTAATAAAAATAACTATAGAATCTAGTGTTCTTTTGGGAGAGAATATGCTCTATGGGGAGTACTCCTACTTCCTTGGCTCTATTCTATACTTTTTCTTCTCGACAGTTTTTAGGATCATCAACAATGATGGCAGGCTTTGTATCAGGATAAGATCTAGTGTAAGCCATTTTGGGAGCTAGAATTGAAAACTAAGGTGCACACACACTTATTATTTAAAAAAATGAAAAGGAAACAATCTCTCGAAATATTCATATCGTACACTTTTTTATCTAGGGTTATGAATTCGAATAAAATTTCAATATTTTCAATTTGTCCCCACTATGGCTGCTTCTATGTTATTGTTCTGTAATTTATGAGATTGTAAGAATAAACATAGATGACAACATCAAAACCACTTTGGCATCTAGGATCTAGCCCTTCCAGCTTCAAAGAGGGATCTCTCTGATGAACCCTAGGCTAAACTCAAAGGGGGGTGAATCAGTTTAGTACATTCATGGACATTAAAACTATTTCCTTTACACCCATTAACTACTTCATTTTATAAGGAACATAATATTGAATCGACAAAATGAATGTGTGGACAACAAGTAATTAAGCATATTAAAACATCACATCAATACATACTCTTCAAGACCATAGGCAATAGATATAAGTGGAAACCCATAAGGGGGAAAACCACATATTATTATTATTATTTTGATGCAAAGGCAAGCTCCAACTCCCTCTCCCCACTAATTTTTTGTAGGCTCTAGCCTAGAGGACACTACTACCTCAAATTCTACAAGCTAGAACTTGCAAGAAAGCTCCAACTCTCAAATATTTTCTACAGGCTACAACCTACAGGAGGCTCCTACCTAACCCATCTCAAACTGGAAATTTATCAAGAAAAAACTTGAAAGGAGACTAAAATCCCCTTACTCAACATGAAAATAATATGCTGATTTACCTAGATATTAGCTATGTTATCCTCCTTCTTCACTACTGTCTTTTCTACCTTCATTTATGCTTCAGATCAGCTCCTGATGTGCACAACATGTCTATCAACTCTCTCACATTCTTTAGCTCTCTTCCATTCTACATCTCTCTGACACTCTTGAGCTCTCTTCATATTTCTGCTCTCTAACCTCTCTTTACACACTGATATTACATGTTTTATATATATGACTACATGATTGTTTTCATTCTACAGGGAATTCAAGGTGAACATGCCTCACCCAATGGCTTCTACCGATTCGGTTTCTTACACTTCAGTTCAGGTTATTACATCAGAAATAATCATTACATCACTCATCAGAGTTTTCCCTATGCATAAGGAGACTTGCCTTTGCATCACATACAATAGAAAATAATTAATTCATTTATATTTATAGTTACAAAAAATATATTTCACTCAGTCCTTTAAGCTCTTGGCTCACTCTGCATTTGTCCTTTCTGCTGTTGTCATTGTCTTTTTTGTTTCTGTTGTTATATGATAATAGATCTGCACAAATGCATTTTTACCGTCTTGACCCAACTGAAACTTTTCCAATAGTGCCACCATATGCTCCTTTTGCCCAAATCTGCCTATCTTCCTTCCTTCTCTTGCCCGCAGCATTCAAAATTCAGCTTGTCTCAACACTCGGCTCTTCCCTAGAGGTTTTGCTGAGCCCAAATTTACCCATGGTGCCTATCTCCTCATTACCATGATGTTAAGCTTTCTCTACCTTTTGCTTTGTGTCGAGTCACTTACTCGAGTCTCTTCAACGTTCAGTATTTTTCTATTATCAAGGCATAACCACTCTTACACCCGTGCACATAGTGTTGGGTCTTATTCTTCACTCGAGTCTAGTCTGCGTTCAGAATTTCCTTTGTAACTACAATAAGACTAGACTTTAAAATATATTCCATTACTTTTGAAGAATATATCGCGTCTGCTTTTCTATTGCATCTAGACATTCCAATGTTCTATGTTATAATACTCGTTTTAACTCTGATGTGATTTAAAAAAGGAAAACGACATACTTCTGAACTTGAAAACATTTAGGCTTCAGCTTCGTTCTCCATCACGTCTGATCTCTTTATCACGCTTTGCACTTCAGCGAATCCTGTTATCCAATGTGCCTTTTTCCAACTAATCTCCCGATATGTGATATGTGAAGGTTCCCACCAGGCTTTATCATGATTATTTAATCGCATTTCGGCATTTCGGTTATTTCTCTTATTCTTCATTTATATATTTCTCTTCCATTATCTGATACGATTTCTCGAAGGGATACCTTATACCTCCAGATTTGAAATTCTTTAGACATTTTCTTTGAAACTACTTCGCATCTGGTATTCTTATCACGTTTTATATTTCAACATTGTTTTGTGCCCTACTCCTTTTGATCTTTTCAATTTTCGATATCCGATTTGGGATAAAGGGTTAGGGTCCCACTAGGGGTGCAACGTCACTTCCACGTCATCTGTCACATCACCTACCATGTCACCTGCCATGTCACCTGCCATGTCACCTACCACATCATCTACCATGTCACTTTCCACATCATCAATATTTATTTGCAATATTTGGGGTCAAATCCATGTCATCTTACATGTCAGTTGCCACGTCACTTGCCACGTCAACTACCAAATAATTGTGCCGCAACATCATATCGCACTTCGCATTTTCTATGACTTCTATGTTTGTGCGATATTCCTCCTACTCCGATTGTGATATGTGATCCGCCAACACAGTTCTGACGTGTATTTGCATGACTCAAACGTCTTTCTCACTCTTTCATTCCTTTGCTTCTTTGGTTGTGCCTGTCCATTTCTCCTTTGTTGCACGTAGAACACTCGACTCGTTCACGATCTTCTGAATGCAAAACCATTGTTCTTCATGCATTTTACAACTAGCCCAACTTGGCCTGCTCATTCATTATTTTTCTTTTCTACACGATTTATGTATGCATACACCTGAATTGACCTTTGCTTCACACTTTTCCTTTGCTTACTCCTCTGAACTTGAATAGCCTAACTTGACCCTGCACTGCACAATTTTTTTCTTTGATGCATGATGTTGTATTTTGCCTCTTTTGTTGCTCCTTGCTTCTTTGTTGGTCGTTTTCCTTAAGTAATAATTCTAAAGCTTCTCCATGCCTCTTTGTTGCTCCTCTCTACTCCTTTCCCTTAGAGAATGATTCTAATGTTGTTACTTTTCTTTTTTCTGCTCCTCTACTTAGACCATGCTTCTAATGCTACTCCTTTGCCTTCCTCTTTTTCCTCTGCTGCACATTGCTTCCCCTTGCCTTCCTTGTGCATAATGTTGCTCCTTTGATTTTTTTGTTCTCCTCCACTGTAATTTTGCCTTATTTTCCTTATTTCTCCTTTATAATCTAGTTGATCCCGATCTTCTCTCTTGTCCTCAATGATAATTTCTGGTGCTACTCCTTTCTTCTCCTTTACCATCATGACAATGTTTCGAATAGTCTCCCCCTTTGGAATTTATGGCAACACTTCATCCAACACTTTCTCCCCCTTTCATTCTAAGAAGTTTTTATCTGCATCTACTTGCTTTTCCCCCCGTTTGACATCAATGGCAAAGGGTTACAACTTTTTCCAGTGTATTTTCCATCATTGCATTACTAGAGTTCTACATAAGAATTATTCATTTTTTCCACATGCCTGGATGGGACTACTGCTCCATTTGGGTTGTAAGTAATGTTAGGAGAATACTTTAGGAGTCATTTCATTTTCATGTATAGTGTCGAAATGTTCTAGAAAACTTAACTTTTTAGATAAAAACGGGAGAAGTTCTTCATCAGTAGTTACCTTTAGCAGCATTTGAGGTTCCTCTTTACTTCTATGTTCATGGCTCATGGATGCTCTCCCCCTAGAATGATGCTTCTTGTCTTATATTGGCTAGCCGACTACACTGTTTCTATTCCTAATATTGCAGCCTTTACTGGTGCATTTTTTCACACACACACACACACACACACACACACACACACACACACACATATATATATATATATATATATATATATCTCTCTCTCTATATATATATATATATATATATATATATATATATATATATATATATATATTTATTTGTTTGTTTTTTGGTTTTCTGATCATATCAAAGAGTATCATCTATAGACTCTATCCCTAGTTTGTCTCTTATATATTCAAATTCTTCTCTAGCAAGAAATTTTTTAAATATGTCTGTTGTATGTTCTTTGTTGGGATGTATTTCATATTTTCTATTTTCTCTTCTACTTGTTCTCTAAGGAAGTGGTAATTTATTGGGATGTGCTTGGCTTTCTAATGAACCACAAGATTTTTGATATTCTTATTGCAGTTTTATTTTCACATTTGATAGAAATAGGTTTAGTGATTCTTACCTTCATGTCTTTAAGAGTTTCTTTCATCCACATCACTTTTGTGCAACAAGCTGTTGCTGCTGCTATGTATTACGCTTCTATTGTAGATAGAGAGACATATGTTTAATTCTTGCTTAACCATGCCACAATATTTTCTCCCAAATAGATTGCACCTCCACTTGTGCTTTTCCTATCATCCACACAGCTAGCCCAATATGCATATGGATATGTTGTCAATGTGAGGTCTTTGCCTTTCGGATACCATAGACCATAATTTGCAGTTCCTTGCAGGTATCTAAATATCCTCTCGATTTCTAGCAGGAGATTTTGTTTTTGTGTTGATTGATATCTTGCAATAAGTCCTACTTCCAACATAATGTCTGGTCTAAACGCTGTTAGGTATAGGAGACTCCCTATCACAAATCTGTAAAGTCTTTGTTCTACATGTGCAGATCCATCATCTAGACATAAGTTTCATCCAGTATTCATGGGAGTTGGCATAGGTTTATAGTCTTTCATTTAGAATATTTTCAACATATATCTTAAGTATTTTTTTTGTGAAATGAATATGCCTTTGTTCTTTTGTATAATTTGAAGTCCTAGGTAGAAGGTGAGCTCTCCAATCATTGACATCTCAAATTATGACTTCATATTTTCAGCAAATCCTTTTACTAAATCATTCTTTTTGCTGCCAGACATGATGTCATATACATATACTACTACAACTAGTACTTCATCTTCATCAGCCTATATAAATAGATTTTTGTCTACTTTTGACTTTTTGAATCCTTATTTTCGAAATTATTTGTCCAGCCTTTTATACCATGCACGTGGTGCTTGTTTAAGACCACATAGAGCTTACTTTAATATGAAAACATAGTTGTGCTTCTCTTCTAGGGAAAAACATTCACGTTGTTCCACGTAGACTTCCTCCTCTAGATCTCCATTTAAGAAGGAAAACTTCACATCCATTTGATATGCCTTGAAATCATGATAGCATGCAAAATCTAGAAACATTCTAATTTCGTCCATTCTTACTACAAGGGAAAAAGTTTCATCAGTTTCAAGTCCTTTGATTTGAGAGTATCCATTACATACAAATGTGGCTTTTTTCTAATTACTTGACCTTGGTCATTCATCTTATTCTTAAATATCCATTTTATGCCAATGAAAATTTTCCCAACAGTTCTTGGTATTAACTCTTGTGTCTTGTTCTTCTCAATCTAGTCTAATTCTTCGTTCATAGCATTTATCCAATTTTTTTCTTTCCTGGCATCATCGAAATTATTTGGTTCTATTTGTGACAACATGGCTAGATACACTTCCTCAGTCTGTTTAGCTACATGTCTTCTTGTTTGGACTACTGCACTTTTGTCTCTAATAATTTTTTTTTCCGGATGATTCATTTGAGTGTGTCTTGAGGGCCCTTTTCAGTGCATTTTTGTATCTTCTAATGTTTCATATTGCTCTTCAATATCTTGGTTGTAACAAGGATGATGATATGGAGGGTTAATAAAATTTGTGCTTTTGGTTTTATCTTGTGATTCCTCATCAAATATTACATTGGTGTATTCCACAATATTATGTAGCCTCTTACTATAAAACCTGTATCCCTTACTCTTTGATGCATATCCAAAAAATATTCCTTGATCGGCTCTTGCATCATACTTCCCCAATTTTTCATCATTATTCTTTATGAATCATTTGCTGCCGAAGACTCTAAAATTCTTGATTTATGTCGGTTTCCCATGCGCAACTCATATGGAGTCTTGTCACAATTTCGTATGAGATGAGCTTTGTTGAGGATATGAAAATTTGTGTGTAGTCCTTCTGCCTAGTAGGTTCGGGGTGTTGAGATTCAACAAGATGATGAGCTCAGTGAAAATTAAGCACCTTCACTAAGTGGGGCCCGTAGGCTATTTTTAGGTGCATGTCTACTTTTAGACATGGTGAGCATATTCTATAAGTTGCAGGATGTTATTTGTAGATGGTTGGTCAAATGTGAAAAATATATGAAACTCTATTTTTAGAATATTGGAGGAAGTCTATTTATAGATCATCGATCTAAAAATAGATGCATGTCAATTATTATTAGCTCTTAATAATAATCCGACAATAAACATCAACTTATTCTCTTGGAGTGCTTTACTTAAGTGAACATATTTGGAAAATCAGTGGACTGAAGGAATTATGCAATTCCTAGGGTTTATTGGTGGCTCATGCATGAAGGACTCAGTTAGAACTGAAGTGGAAAAGTTATGACAGAGATGGAAGAGTAGTTACAGGAGTTGTTAATTAGTTTAACTCAGTTAAGTGAGTTAAACTCAGTTGAGCTAGTTGTATCTAGTCTAACTAAAAGATACACTAGTGAGAGTTAAGTGAATTAATTAGCTAATTAATTCACAAATAATAACTCACTAAAAAATAAACAGAAAAAACAGTTAACTATAGTACATGTCAGCTCCAGTGGAGACCTAGAAGAGAGATAGGTGAAAGAGTGAGATGGACTATCCGTTGTGACTATAGTGATGCATTCAATGCATTTGACACACATTGGAGTTGCCAATGAGGATTACGCAATCAAGGCAAGGCCGATTCGAAACCATTCAAGGGTATTCTTTAGCAGGGATTTCGCAATGGAGGTAGGCTGCCAGGGGGCAAGAAATTTGTGCATAGATATGCAAATGTCTGCATGACAGTGTGTAATTAATGTACATTGTACCGAGAGCTTGAAGTACTAAGATATGTATGAGATTATTACATGGTTCCATTGATATACATAATATATGATATTTGGGGTTTTTAGCTTTAAGCTTTCCCGTTAAACAACTGTGTTATGTGCGATTTAATTTATTCACATGTTTTCCAATTGAGTTTTAAATTTCCGCAAGTTTAAAAGTGGAAGGATTCTGTATTTTGCAAGAAGATGAATAACGTGAGATCAGGAGGATCTGGTAATACATCAGTATTAATAAATTTCTACATGGTATCATAGCAGTATTGATCACTCGAGATTGCAATTGTGAATAATTGTTGAGTTTTCTGCTGGTGGACAATTTGAATTTGCTGCAGAAATTTCTTGGTGCAACTGTTGAGTATTCATTGAATTGTCTTTCAATGTGTTGCGATTGGAGTATGCCCTTGATGGTAGCTCAAATTACAGAGTCTGGAAGGATAGGATCATGGCGGTGCTTCAAGATAATGGTATGAAGGAGTTCATCGATAGCAATGTTCCTAAGCCTGATTCTAGCAATGCTACAGGACTTGACGCATGGAAAAATAAGGTAGGAAAGACAAGAATAATTCTATTGGAATGTGTGAATGACCATATTGTGTCAATCCTTCAAGGGAAATTCACTCCCTTTTCAATGTGGAGGGATTTTGACAGATATTTTCAAAAGCAGTAGCAACCAGAGGAAGTTGGCGCTGAAAGATAAGCTCAAAAAATAAAAATGGAGAAGGGCGACAATATTCCAAAATATCTCACAAAGTTTATGCACTGTAGGGATGAACTGGGAAGTGTGGGGATTACAGCTGATGATGATGAATTTTTGAGTTTGGCTCTCCTTGGGCTTTCGAAGAGTTGGCATAGCTATGAAGACTTTGTAAATGGATGGGAGAAACTACAGGGTTGGGAGCGAATTTGGTCAGATCTTGTGCAGGAGGAGATAAGGCGAAGTACCAGGGTTGGCTCTTCATCGAAGAATGATGATGAAGAAAATTTCACTTTGGCTGCCAAATCAAGGAAAGGAAAGGGGAATAAATCCCATCCAAAATCTGAGGCTAAAGGCAAGAAGCTGGATTTATCCAAAGTGAAGTGTTTTCACTGTCACGAACATGGGCATCTCGCCACTAACTGCCCATAGAAAAAGAAGAGAAAGAAGGTTGCTAGAGCTGCAGCTGGAGAGGCCTTAGCCTCGCAATTTTAACTTGATTTCTCTTTGATTTCATGCTTGGTTTGAACCTCAATGGGATCAGTGTGGTATCTTGATAGTGGTGTGTCTTTCCATATGACGAGAGACAAGGAGTTGTTTAGTGACTTGGAGGAAAAGGATCTCCAAATGCATATAGAGATGGGTGACGATGGCAGATACAGTGCTACAGACATTAGAACCATTACCTTTGAGAGAGTGTCAGGTAAACCATTTCTGTTGAAAGATGTTATGCATGTTCCAGTTATGAAGAAGAACTTGGTCTCAGTCACAATGTTGGAAGACAGAGGTTATGACATTATTTTCAGCGAGGGAAAATATTTCCCACGAAATAAAACAATGGGTCAAACCAAGAGGATAGGGATTTGAGTTAATAATCTCTACAATATGGAGGTATATGGCTATGCTAAAATGGTGGGAAAAGTAGAATAAGTGGTGGGTCGGGATGAGAGTGAATTATGGCACAGGAGATTGGGCCATCTTCACCCTGGCACCTTGAAGATTTTGCTATAGATTTCTACTGGACTTCCCAAGGGTACTCCTGCGTAGTCAGATCAATGCAAGGGATGTACTATGGGTAATTTTTTGAAGACCACCTTTCATGAGAAGGAGTCTCGTGCTTCGGTGATCTTAGAGAGAATTCACACAGACTTGTGTGGAACTTTCTCAGTTGCTTCAATAGAAAAACAAAGGTATTATGTTATATTTTTTGATGAATATTCTCATAGAAGTTGGATCTTCTTCATGCAGAAGAAGAGCGAAACATTCTCAAAGTTTTGTGGGTTTAAAGCATTGGTGGAGAAGGAGTCGGGGAAGCAAGTGAAGGCTCTATGGAGCGATAATGGTGGTGAATATATCTCAAATGAATTCAAAGACATCTGTATCAAAGAAGGAATTCGAAGAGAACTCATAGTGCTTCATAACCCACACCAGAATGGGGTCACGGAGAAGAAGAATAAAATGATCATGGGTGATGCATGAGCTATGCTGCATGACCAGGGCCTACCAATGCACTTGTGGGATGAAGCATGCAACACTGCGGTTTATGTGAAAACCGTTGTCCTCATAGAGTAATTGGCATGAGTAAACTTGAAAAATATTTTAGTGGTAAGAAGACTGATGTTTCTCATTTGATATTTTTGGCTCATTTGTTTACATTCATGTGACAAAGGAAGCCAGGAAGAAGCTGGAGCTGACTGCAGAAGTTGGGATGTTAGGTCCCTATATTACTATTATATTCCATTATAGTTGTTATTGTAACTCCCTTATCGTTATTCTTGTACCCTTGTAACCACCATATTGTTATTATTGTGCCCTTAAGTTATTATTGTTAGGTTGGCTAGGATTACATTGGGCCCCACTAGGTTTACATTATGGCCCCATGGACTCCTATATATAGAAAGGAGGTTTTGTAATTTGAATCATCCAAGAATTTTTCATTCATGTAATGTATTGGAAGTTGACCCCTCGAAGTGGCTTATTTCCAAGGTGTTGATATCTCTTTTCTTCTTTTTTTGGAGCTAGTTTCACAACATTTGGTATCAGAGCTTTGAGATTCTAGGGCTTTGCTGCTCCAAACAGGTCAACGTGGAATTTTTTCTATAACTTGTTTTCTACGAAGGTTCAGAATCTGAAATTTTTACAGTCAAAAGCCAAAATTTTGAGGAACATTGTCAAAATATTTCAGAGCTTGGTTCGCAATATTTTTGGAGATATGATCTGTGCAATTTAGGTCATTTTGCACGCTCCTGAATTTAACCTAAACAGGTCATCGTGGTAGTTTCCTAATAAATATTTTTCTACGAAGGTTGAGAAGTGAAAAATTTTAGAGTGTGAAGCCACAATCCTTAGCAACATCGTTAAAAAATTTCAGATATTGGTTCGCAATAGTTTCAGAGATATGATCTATGGAAGTTAGGGCTTTTTGAGGCTTCTGAATTTCATCTCAAAGAGGTGATCGTGGGAAAATATTCATAGCTCTCTTTCTCTCTGAGCATCGGATTGGAATGATGTAAAAAGTGTCTGCAAGTGCACAGACTATAGTTCTTGGTCTATCAATTTCAGAGCCAAAGGAGGAAACAATGACACATGGCAAGTCGTACAACTTCGCTTTACTGAACTAGTTCAAAATTGGGTCATTGTGGCAGATTGGACATAACTTTTCCTTGAAAAATCCAAATCAGATTAGACCTATGGCATTTGAAAGAAGCTTTAGAGGGCTACTACAGGGCTGAATTTTAGATATTGAGGATCCATAATTATAGAGATAATTCAGTTTCAATATCAAGATCCTCAAAAGCAAGTAAAAGGTGTGTATTTTTTTCCGAATTGCATATATCTTGTTTGAAGAATCAATTTGAATTGATTCCAAGGGCATATTGTAGAACATATATCAATATTGGATTCTAAAATGGCCCCTAAAAATAATTCAACACCCATTAAGCCTTTAGAAAGCTCTATTATGACTCAGGAAGACAAATAATGGCAACATGACATATCAAAATTACAAGAGAAAGTGCAACAAATTTCGCTCTCGCAAAGAGCAACAAAAAATGACATGGAAGTTTTGAAGAAATGCGTGGAAACTAAGATGGACGGTTTGAAGAAAGGAATGGAATCTAAGATGGATGTTTTGAAGAATGGCATGGAATCTAAGATAGATGGTATGGAAGCTGGCATGGAATCTAAAATTGAAAACATGAAGAATGATCTGAAAGCAGACATGGAAGGTTTGACAAAGTTGATACAAGAAATGTTTCCTAATGGTGAAAAGATAGTAGAGGAAACTCATGATGAGAATAAAATAAATAGTAAATCATGATTACATAAAATCTAATGTTGGTGGGAATTACCACCATATTCCAAAAATGGATATGAGGAAGTTTGATGGAAAGGATCCTATAACATGGATATTATAGATGGAGCAATATTTTGATCTCCATAATGTGCAAAACACACAAAAGGTACACATTGCAACTTTACATTTAGAACAAAATACATTTGTATGGTATCGATGGCTTTGCTCCCATAAAAAAATTGTCACTTGGTCAATTTTTACGAAGGAAGTGATAGCACATTATGAGGATACAAAGAGCAACACCTTCTTTATTGAATTGATAAATCTCAAACAAAAGGGTTTAATGGGGGAGCACATTGAGGACTTCCAAAAATTAAATATAAGGGTAACAGATATTCCAGAGGAACACAGGATTGATCTCTTCATATGTACTTTAAAGGATAACATCCAACATGAAGTTCGCATTTTGGAACCTGATTCATTGGAGAAGGCATTCAGGTTGGCAAGAAAAATTGAATGTAAAATTATGGTGACAAGGAAGCCTACCACTCACTTCTATAAAGAGGGAAGTGTTGTTACTCCTAGATTTCCACAACCTACAAGGTTGACACCAAAAAGGCTTTGCTACAGTTGTGATAGAAAATACACTAAAGCTCATAAGTGTGCTAAGAAGAAATTATTTTACATAGATTGTGAAGAGGAAGAAGAAAATGAACAAGAAGAGGATATACACTAGGAACCAACCCAAGAAGAGGAAAAAATGAGTTCGACCATATCATGTAATGCATTGGCAGGAATTACCACTACTCAAACTCTCAAGATAGAAGGACATATCAAGAATAAAAAGGTAATAGTGTTGATTGATTCAAGTAGTACCCATAATTTTATTCATTTAAAGGTAGCCAAGGAATTGAATTTTTTCCTATACCCAGCACCAGAATGTCAAGTGATGGTCGCAAATGGATGAACTATAAATTGCTCTGGAAAATGCCATAATATCAAGCTAACCATGGGGGAATATGTATTGAATATTCCAATGCCTTCCATTCCTATGCGAGGTGTTGATGTTGTAGTAGGAGTACAATGGTTACAATCTTTTGGGACGATAACTTTTAATTTTGAAGAACTTTTCTTGAAATTTTTTTCAGAAGTAAAGGAATTCCAATTATGGGGTATTGTAGGGATTCCGGGAAAGAAAATAAGCTCTAATTTCATGAAAAATCTTCTAAACAAAGAACAATGAGGCATAATTGCACAATTATGCTCACTAGAAGTTCCAGCATCAAAATCATCTATTTCTGCAGATCTCCAAAAAGTCTTGGACAATCATTCCAAGGTTTTTGAAACTCCAAAAGGACGCTCACCAATTTGTGATCATGATCATGCTATTCATTTGATTCCAGGAAGTGTCCCTCCAAACATCAGGCCTTATAGATATCCTTATGTCCAAAAGAGCGAAATTGAACATAGGATTGCAGAAATGTTAGAGGCGGGTATAATTCAACCTAGTTAAAGATCTTTCTTTGCTTCTGTAGTATTGTTACAAAACAAGGATGGATCATGGCACATGTGTCAAAATTATAGGGAGCTCAATAAGCTCACCATTAAAGATAAATTTCCCATTCCCGTGATTGATGAATTATTGGATGAATTACATGGATCAATTTATTTTACCAAATTGGATCTTCGTTCAGGGTATCATCAAATTAGAATGAAGACTGAAGATATTTTGAAAGCAACATTTTGAACTCATGAGGGTCATTATGATTTTTTGTTCATGCCTTTTGGCCTTACCAATGCACCTTCTACATTTCAAGGGTTGATGAATTCCATTTTCAAACCCTTCCTCAAAAAATTTATGCTAGTATTTTTTGATGATATACTAATATACAACAGGTCTTGGAAGGATCATGTTCAACATGCTGACAGGGTGCTCAAACTATGTCAGGAGAAACAATTATATGCAAAAACATCCAAATGTTTCTTTGGAGTACAAGAGGTGAAATATTTGGGTCATATTGTATCTAACGAGGGTGTTAAGGTAGACCCTAAAAAAATTAAAGACATTAAGGAATGAAAAGTCCCCATAGCCATAAAGAAGTTACGAGGATTTCTCGAGTTAATAAGGTATTATAGAAATTTTTTTAAAAATTATGGGAGAATAGAAGCACCTCTAACAACATTATTGAATAAAGATGCATTTTCATGGACTCCTGAAGCAACTAAGGCCTTTGAACATCTTAAAGAGGCAATGTGCCTAGCACCAGTCTTAGCTACACTAGACTTCACAAGAATATTTATTGCGGAATGTGATGCCTCAGGATGGAATTGGTGCTTTTTTAATTCAAGAAGGAAGACCCATTGCTTTTGAAATTCGTCTAATCAAAAGAAAGTATTTACAGAAACCTACTTATGAGAAGGAAATGTTAGAAATACTGCATGCACTAAAGAAATGGAGAACTTACCTAATGGGAAGACACTTCAAGGTAAAAACTGATCATGATAGTCTTAAACACTTTTTGGAACAAAATCTATCTTTAGAAGAGCAGCAAAAATGGGTCACAAAGATGTTGGGTTATGACTTTGAAATAATATACAAAAAATCAAAGCTAAATGTTGTTGTAGATGCACTCTTAATAAAGAATGAAGGGGTGGAAGTATTTCTTTGTGCCATTTCTATTATCCAACCATATTGGATAACTAAAGCTAGAGATGAATGGAAGAAGGATAAAGAAGTGTGGACACTCATTCAAAAGTTGTAGCAAGATCCTAGTACATCTGATACATTTAGTTGGAAAAGTGATTCCTTATGGTAAAAAGATCGCTTATATCTTTGTAATAATTCCCAACTAAAACAAAAGATTCTTTTGGAATTGCACACTTCTCCCTTAGGAGGACACTCAGGATTTTTTAAAAATTACCACAGGGTGAAGAAAGAATTTTTTTGGGATGGCCTTAAATCTAATATTCAAAATTTTGTGGTGGAATGTTTGGTTTGCCAACAGAATAAAGTTGAGACAATTAAGACCTCGGGTCTTCTACAACCTT
Source organism: Pinus albicaulis (assembly GCA_034641835.2). Lineage (NCBI taxonomy): Eukaryota > Viridiplantae > Streptophyta > Pinopsida > Pinales > Pinaceae > Pinus > Pinus albicaulis. Next base: position 1,804,991,767 of record CM076578.1, on the reverse strand, counting down.
TATCCATACCAAGTCAACCTTGGGAGGAGATTTCAATGGATTTTATCACTAGTTTACTTAAGTCCGAAGGAAAGAGTGTCATCATGGTGGTAGTTGATAGACTTACCAAGTATGCACACTTTTGTGCATTATCTCATCCATTTAAAGAAAGTACAGTTGCTACTACATTTATGGACACAATTCAAAAGCTACATGGAAATGCAAGGGTTATTGTGAGCGACAGAGATCCCATTTTTACTGGAAATTTTTGGACAGAGTTATTTTCTTGTTTGGGTACTCAATTAGCTCATAGCTCATCTTATCATCCTCAATCTGATGGTCAAAATGAGATAGTAAATAAATGTTTGGAATGATATCTTCGTTGTTTTGTATCTGATAAACAAACAAAATGGGTCTAGTGCTTACCTCTAGCTGAATGGTGGTATAACACTTCCTTCCATACTGCAGCAAAATGACCCCATTTATTTCACTTTATGGATATCATCCACCATCCATCACATCATATTTAAGAGAAAATTCGAAGGTTCAAGTAGTAGAAGATCACATCGAGCATGAATAAGAAGTTCTCCAACTCTTAAAGGACAACCTGAATTTGGCACAAAATCCAATGAAACAACAGGTAGATCAACATCGCTGAGAGAGAAGTTTTGATGTAGGAGACTAGGTATTTTTACGGCTACAACCATACAAATAAATGTCCCTCAAGCAAGCTAAGAAGGATAATAAATTATCGCCAAAGTACTATGGTCCTTACAAGGTGTTGAAAAAGATTGGTACTATGGCATACAAATTGGAGCCTTCTCGCTTCTTCACCAGTGCATCCATTTCACATGTTTCATGCTTTAAAGAAGGCTATAGGTGAAAATCTTCTAGTTCAAACAATATTTTAACTCATGTTGAGAAGGAATCACAAGCATGAACATGGTTGGTCATGGAAACAAGAACTCGACAGCCTATGGAATCGATCAATTTCTGTATATCTCATCAAGTGGAATACAATTGCTCACTAAAGATTCTACATGGGAGGATGATAATTTTATACAGAAGCACCCAGAGCTACTCAAGCATTGAGGACAACACTTTTTTGAAGGAGAGAGGCATGTTAGGTCCCTATATTACTAGTATAGTCCCTTATTGTTGTTAGTGTAATCCCCTTATTGTTATTATTGTACCCTTGTAACCCCCAATTTGTTATTATTGTGCCCTTAAATTATTATTGTTAGGTCGGCTAGGATTACATTGGGCCCCACTAGGATTACATTGTGGCCCCATGGACTCCTATATATAAAAAGGAGGTTTTTTAATTTGAATAATCCAAGAATTTTTCATTCATGTAATGTAATGGAGGTTGCCCCCTTGAAGTGGCTTATTTCCAAGGCATTGATATCTCTTTTCTTCTATTGTTGGAGTTGGTTTCACAACATGGGATATTTTTGAGGTACACATAAACACTCCATAATTATCATGCATATTTTCCAAACAGTCAAATGAGTGTGGTGCGATGGGATATAGAACTCAATGAGGTGAAAGCCATGAAGTTGTCACTTGAGAAGGAGCTACGCTTGCATGCAGAGGAGGAACTTCTTATTCCCAAAGATGAGCGTCTAGATGTGGATCAGCCACAAGAGGAGATTCATGGAGCAAAGGAGTCCACTCATGCATAAGAAAACATCGGAATAGGCAGAAAGCGCACCACAGAAGCAGAGAGACTGAAGCTTGATGTGGCACAGAATGTAGGAGTCCCTACATCACAGCACAGACAGAGACAGTCACCTGACCGATTTACTGGATACATGGCTTTTATGAGAAATTGTGTTGTGGCAGAGCCATCTTCTGGATACATAGCTCTTATGGGAGTGTCGAGAAGTATAAGGCAATATTTTTTACCATAGGTTTCTCACAGATCGAGGGGATTTATTATGAAGAAACCTCTACACTTGTCAAATGGTATTCTTCCATAAGGACCATCCTTGTTCTCTCAGCGCAGATGGGTTACACATTCATTATATGGATGTGAAGACTGCATTCCTTAATGGGATCATTGAGGAAGAGGTGTACATTGAGCAGCCTGAAGGATTTGAGATCTTCAGCAGTGAGTCGCATGTGTGCAGACTCAAAAGAGTGTTGTATGGGCTGAAGCAAGCACTACGTGCTTGGTACACACAGATCGGCATCTATTTCACTGGACTTGCCTTCAGCAAGAGTGAGGCAGATGAAAACCTATACAAAATTGTGGTAGAGGGTAGGATTTTCATCATTGTTATTTATGTTGATGATTTAATACTAACAGGTGATGAGCAGTTGATACATTCATTTAAGGCAGATCTTGCAAAGGAGTTTGAGATGAAGGATTTGGGCCTCCTTCATTATTTCCTTGGATTGGAAATATGGCAGTAAGAAGGTGAACTATTTGTATCTCAAGGAAAGTATGCTCGAGAGATACTTGGTAACTTTCACATGGAGGACTACAAGCCCATGGGTACTCCTCTTCCATGAAATTGGAGGAAAGAGGATGCTACATCGAAAGAGGTAGTGGATGCCACTATTTATCGACAATTGGTGGGTTGGCTCATGTATTTAGTTAATACAACACCGGACATATGGTATGCGGTGAACCAGATTTCACAAGCAATTGTTAATACAACCAAACTCTTTTGGAATGCAGGAAAACATGTCTTGAGGTATCTCAGGGGCACATCTGAGTATGGCTTATGGTATAAACAAACAGATGAGGTGAAGTTGCATGGCTTCATGGATGCAGATTGGGCAGGAATCCCCACAGATAGAAAGAGCATATCACGAGGGGTTTTCAGTATCAGATCTACAGAATTTTCTTGGTACAGCAGGAAATAAAGATCTGTGGCACTTAGTTCAGCGGAAGAAGAATACATGGAATAAATTCAAGCTACATGTGAGGCTATCTGGATGGGGAAGATCCTATTCAGTTTGTTTAGTTTACATTTAGATCCTACAATGATACATTATGATAATCAAAGTTGCAATAAACTCTCGATTAATCATGTGTTTCATGATAGATCTAAACATATTGATATCCGGTATCATCATATTAGAGACTATGTGCAACAGAAGATCATGTTGCTTCAGTACATTCCTATGGAAGATCAGGATGCAGGCATTCTGAAGAAGGTGCTTGGCAGGAGAAAATTCGAATACCATAGAGGAAGAATCGGAGTGAAGGATAATCCCTATGCTTTTGAGAGGGAGTGTTGAGATTCAAAAATATGATGAGCTTAGTGAAAAGTAAGCACCTTCACTAAGTGGGGTTCGCAGGCTATTTTTAGGTCTATGTGTATTTTTAGACATGGTGAGCATATTCTATGAGTTGCAGGATAATATTTGTAGATGGTTGGTCGAATGTGAAAAATATATCAAATTCTAATTTTAGAATATTGGCCGAAGTCTATTTATAGATTATCAATATAAAAATAGATGCATGTCGATTATTATTAGCTCTTAATAATAATTTGACAATAAACATCAACTTATTCTCTTGGAGCACTTTACTTCAATGAACAGATTTGGAAAATTAGTGGGCTGAAGGAATTACGTAATTCCTAGGGTTTATTGGTGGCTCATGCATGAATAACTCAGTTAGAACTGAAGTGGAAAAGTTATGATAGATTTGGAAGAGTAGTTACAGGAGTTGTTATTTAGTTTAACTCAGTTAAGTGAGTTAAACTCAGTTGAGCTAGTCGTATCTAGTCTAACTGAAAGATACACTAGTGAGAGTTAATTGAATTAATTAGTTAATTAATTCACAACTAATAACTCACAAACATCTGAACAGAAACAACAGTTAACTATAGTGCATTTTTGTCCCAGTGGAGACCCAGTGGATAGATAGATGAAAGGGTAAGATGGACTATCCGTTGGGACTATAGTGATGCATTAAATGCATCTGACACACATTGGACTTTCCAATGAGGATTGCACAGTCAAGGCAAGGCCAATTTGAATTCATTCAGGTTTCTTCTTCAACAGGGATTACGCAGTTGAGGCAGGTTGTCAAGAGCCAGAAATTGGTGCATAGATATGCAAATTTCTGCATGACAGTGTGTAATGAATCTACATTGTACTGAGAGCTTGATGTACTAATCTTTGTATAAGATTATTACATGATTCCATTGAGATAAATACTATATGAGAGTTGGGGTTTTTAGCTTTAATCTTTCCCATTAAGCAACCGTGCTATGTGCGATTGAATTTTTTCACATGTGCTTGCAATTGAGTTTTAAATTCTGCAAGTTTAACTGTGGAAGGATTTTGTATTTTGCAAGAAGATAAATATTGTGAGATCAAGAGGATCTAGTAATACATCAGTATTAATAAATTTTTACATGGGGAATGTTTCTTTCTTGCATCATGGCTCTGGAAATCTGCGGTACATAATTGTTTTGCCTCTATGCCACTCCGTTTCGTTGAGGTGTATCTACAACAGAAAAATGTTGCTTTATCCCACATTCATTGTATAGGTCCACAAACTCATTACCTATGAATTTAGCTCCTCTATCTGATCTGATGCATTTTAGTTTACATCCAGTTCGATTTTCTTTCAGTGCTTTGAATATCTTAAAATTCTCAAACACTTTAGATTTATATCGAGAAATGCCACCCATGTTAATCTGGAAAATCATCAATTATCAGCATGAAATACGATTCTCCACCTGGTGCATTTTTTCTCCAAGGTCCGCACAGGTCCATGTGTACAAGATTGAGATGTTTACTAGTAGAAAGTTGGTATTTTTATTTGAATGAAGTGAGAGTTTGTTTTTCCAATTGGTAGGACTTACATATGGTACTTGGTGGCTTCTTTATTGTAGGAAAATTTCTGACAGCTTTATTTTTTCTCAGTTCAATGATGTGGTCAAAATTAGATGTCCCAATATTCTATGCCATAGCCAAGATTCATCAAGTTTAATAATGTCACACCCTTCACTCTCATCTTTCATGATATATACATTACTCTCTGTTCAAACCCACTTAACCAAAGTTTTTCTTATAGCGATTGACCTGACTTCACAATCTTGAGCTCTAAAGAGGCCCTTACAACCTTTGTCGTGCATTTGACTTACAGTTAGCTGATTGTGTTTTAGACCATCTACAAACAATACATCTTGATCCTTTTCTCTTTCATTATTCAAACCGATTGTTCTTCTTCCTTTAATTCTCCCTTCTTTATCATTACAAAATGTGACATTACCAGATTTATTTCCATCCAAGGTTACAAACTTTCTTATTTCTCTGGTCATATGTCTAGAGCAGCCACTGTCCACATACCGTTGTCTATTTTGATCTTGAGCATATAGAACTATATCACACTTATTAATCTTCTTTCTCCATTGCATGCATCCATTTATTCTATAGTTAATTTGAGATGAAGTTTTATTGTCCCTAATATGAAATTCGTATGATTTGTGTCCAATCTTATGACATTAAAAACATCCGATAGAGTTATGGAGAGGATAATTTTCATTTGTGAATCCACTATTATCCTTAATTATTTTTGAATTCCCAAAATCAAATCTTTTTAAACAAGATATACAGTTCATGGCTTTATGTCCAAATTCCTTACAACACTAGCAATACCCATAGAATAAAAATCCGTATCTGCTAGAGGGTGATGTTTGGGGATATAACCATCTAGATATTTGAAAATTATGTCTTCTGAAGCAATAGGATCTATGCTTGTTTTTTGTTTGATTGTTTACTCCTTTTGTCTCTCGGTTTTTCTTAGTAGTATTTCTTTGCAACTGTTCATAGGATGTTGAAGTGTTTCCCAAATTTTTGTTCTCATCTTGATGAGAATTATCATTGTCTCTTATGAAAACTTTTACAAAAGTGATAACTATCTTATCCTCTACCGTCGACTTGTTGGATTCTCCTTCATATCCTATCCCAAACTTTATAAGAGGAGATATTTGTGCATTTAATATCTTGTCGAATTCTTCAGCACCTTTTAACTGTTGAATGTTCATTGTTAAAAAACTTTGAGCCTTGCAAAATTTCTTCCTTAGACCCACCACCTCTTCTTCCAATCTTCCACATTCCTGACTTTTCTCCCTTATTTTCTGCAACAGAATGTCTTCTACTTTCCTTGCTTCTTCTAGTAAATTTTTCAACTTAATAAAATCTTGAAAGTTTCGTTCTTCCTTTACATATTTAAGAAGTATTGCCTTCTATTTTCTAGCCTTGAGCATGATTCTATCTATTTCTTTTAGGGAACTCACCAACTCCCCCTCAATATCTACCTCACCTTCTTCTTCAAATTCCTAGAAAAATTCCTCCGTCTCTTCCTTTTCCATGAAAATGAATTCTAATTTTCCTTCTTCATTGGGGGATTCATCTGGGCTCTCAAATGCACTACTGCCTTTTTTAGCATAAAATGTGATTGTATTAAATTTGTTCCCTTTTTGCGTATTGCTGACATTTATTTTCTCTTTCCCTATTGACTAGTTATATAATTTCTTATGAGGACATTTTGAAGCATAGCGCCCCACTCTTCCATAATTATAGAACTTAAATGGAAGTTTGCCTTTGTACTTACTTGTACCTCTATCCAATCATTTGACAAATTTGGCTTATTCTTCATCAAAGCATGTGCATGTACTCTCCTTCTCTTCTATGAAGTTGTGTTCTTTAAAGGAAACCTACCTCATGTTTAACTTCCCTTTAGGAATTATCATCTCATAAGTTGTTAGGTTTCCAAGTAATTGGTTGCTCATCAAGGGTTACGAGTTTGTTGTTTCTTCTATGGTAGAAACCTTAGGATTAAACATGGGTGGTAGTAATCTGAATAATTTTTGTACTACAACACTTTCTTTAATTTCTTCTCCTAGCCCTATCATTATGTTCAAAAATTTTGCAACTTTAAGAAGAATTCAAGATCTTCATCTTCATTCATTTTTAAGTTTTCATATTGAGTTCTATGTGCTTGTAGTTTGGCCATCCTCACCTTTGTATCTCCCTCATGAATATTTTATAATCTATCCCAGATTTCTTTGGCAGTCTTATTGTGCATTACTTTGATAAATTATGACTCACTTAGACTGCTCAAGAGTGCATTCATTGCTTTTTCATTGGCTATGAAATTTTGTCTGGTTGCTTCCTCATTGTTGGTACATTTTGGTGCATATTCCTCTTCTACATAAACCTGGACTTCTAATTCAAGAGACATTAAGTATGTACTCATTCTTAATATTTTCCAGAAAGCATAGTTTGTGCGAGTAAACAGAGGGGCTTTATTTGTAGATCTTCCTTCTAGGCTAGCGATTTTAGGGACCAAGGAGCTCCTTTTGGTGGTTAAACTATTACAGAGGGAACTAGATCTGATACCAATTGTTGAACCATTAGCTAAACTGAGAGGAGGGTTGAATTAGTTTAGTACATTCATTGACATTAAAACTCTTTTCTTCACATACATTAACTAGTTCATTTATAAGCAACATAATAATTAATCAACAAACTGAATGTGTGGAAAACAAGTAATTAAGCATATTAAAACATCACATCATCACATACTCATCAAGCTTTTAGACAACAGATATAAGTGGAAACCCATAAGGGAGAAAACCACATCTTATTATTGTTGTGATGCAAAGGCAACCTCCAACTCCCTCCCACAACTAATTTTCTCTAGGCTCCAGCCTACAAAATGCTACTGCCTCAAATTCTGTAAGCTACAACTTGCAAGAAAGCTCCAACTCCCAAATATTTTCTACAGCCTACAACCTATAGGAGGCTCCTACCTCACACAACTCCAAATGAAAATTTCTCAAGCTACAACTTGAAAGGAGACAACAATCCCCTGAATCAACATGAAAATCATATGTCAATTTACCTGGATATCAGCTTTGTTATCCTCCTTCTTCACTACTGTCCTTTCTTCCTTCATTTTTTCTTCATATCAACTCCTGATGTGCATAACATCTCTATCAGCTCTCTCACATTCTTCAACACTCTTCCATTCTGTAGCTCTCTGAAACACTGCAGTTCTCTTCATTTTTCTGCTCTCTAACCTCTCTTTGCACACTGATATTACATGTTTTATATATATTACTACATGATTGTTTGCATTCTATAGGAAAATCAAAGTGAATAGGCCTGACCCTATGCCTTCCACCCATTTTATTCCTTACACTTAATTTCAGGTTATTACATCAAAAATAATCATTCCAACACTCATTGGATTTTTGACTATGCCTACGAAGACTTGCGTTTGCATCACATACAATAAAAAATAATTAATTTGTTTACATTTACAGTTATAAAAAATATATTTCACTCGGAAATTTCATCTCTTAGCTTGTTATGCATTTTTCCTTTCTATTATTGTCATTGTCTTTTATGCTTCTGCTGTTATATTATAATATTTCTGCACAAACACCTTTCGCCTGGCCCAGTTGGCAAGTTTCCAGCAGTGCCACCATATGCTCCTCTTTTCCGACTCTGCCTATCTGCCTTCCCTTTCCCACATCGTTCAACCTTCTCCTTTTCTCAACACCTGACACTTCCCCAGAGGTTCTGCTGAGCCCAAATCGACCCATGGTGCCTATCTCCTCATTACTGCGACGCTCAGCTTTCTCTGCCTTTTTATTTGTGTCATGTCACTTACCTGAGTCTCCTCCATGTTTATTCGTTTTCTATTATCAAGGAGTAACCACTCTTACAACCGTGCACATAGTGTCAGGAATTATTTTTCACCTAAGTCTACTTCGCGTTCAGACTTTCCTTTGTAACTATCGTAAGACTAGAATTTAAAATATATTTCATTACCTTTCAAGTCTGTATCACATCCGCTTTTTTATCACATTTCAGCATTCAAACGTTCTATGTTATAATCCTTCTTTTCCCTCCAATGAAATTTAACAAAGGAAAACCAGATACTTCCGGACTTGAAAACCTTTAGGCTTAAGCTTCGATCTGCATTGTGTCCACTCTCTTTATCACACTTCGCACTTCAGTCAATCCTGTTATCCAATATGCCTTTGTCCATCTGATCTCTCGATATGCGATATGTGAAGGATCTCATCAGGCTTTATCACAATTCTTTAATTGCATTTTGGCTTTTTGGTTATTTCTCTTGTTCTTCATTTATATATTTCTCTTCCATTCTTCAATGTGATTTCTTAAATGGAAATATTATACCTCCCGGTTTGAAATCATTTAGACCTTCACTTTGAAACTACAACGCATTTAGTATTCTTATCGCATTTCACATTTGAGCATTGGCCTTGTGCATTATTCCTCTTGATCTTTGCAATTTGTGATATCCAATTTCGTATAAACGGTTCGGGTCCCACTAGCGGTGCCATGTCCCTATCACATCATCTGCTACATCATGTGCCACATCATTTGACATGTCACCTGCCATGTCATCTGCCATATCATATTTCATGTGATCAATATTTATTTGCGATTTTTGGGGTTAGGTCCACGTCATCTGCCACATGAGTTGCCATGTCAGTTTCCACATCAGCTACCACGACATCATACCGCACATCGCATTTTATGTGACTTCTCTCTCAAGATTTTAATCCTATAAATAGTTTATTCCTGTGAAATTTTTCTTAGCGGGAAAACCCTAATTAAAGTTCATCTCCACAAAACTTCCAGCATATGTTTTGGGTTATGAAAATAAAAAATTCTAAGAGCATTCCCAATAGAGGATAAAAAATAAGGTTTCCATGCCTCATAGATGCATTTATGAAGATTCGTGAGCAAAGGCCTAAATCCATTAAACCTACAAACAAACATTGGTCCAAAAAAAACTTTTCATAGATGAAAGCTTTCTCATCGAGAGGAACCTTCAAGGAAGGGACTTCATGAACCACTCATAGGCTAGAGGTAGATTTCATAATCAAACTATATGAAACTGAAGAAGGTATTGCTTATCTTGCAACCATTTTTGCAAAAGAAATTTTCTCCATCATTCAATCACTAATATTTTCCACTGATTTGATTTATGTAAAGATATTCAAAGAAATTCAACCAATCTAAGTCAATAACTAAGATTTTCCGCAGATTAGATTTCCTTGAAGATGTGCAAAGAAATTCATTCAATCTAAGTGGAGATCGGAAAGCTAGGGAAAAACCCTTGGCCACCTCATGGATTTCAACCCTTCACGCATCTCCTAGCTCCAAGCCTTAGTTTTCATCATGGTTTCCACAATTTTAATTATATTATCAATAATTATTTAGTGGATTATATTAGAATATTCTAAAATTCTCTTAGTAGTATATACAATTTAGTTCCAAAGTAGGTATGTATTAGTGTCATATGAAACCTTTTATAATTTTTTGGGCATGTGTTACTTGGTGGCCAATAGTATTGTAACAAAAAGGATTGTGGTAATTTTCCATGGTTAATATATATAGGTGTAGTTAACTTGAGTTTAAGTTGTTTAATGTGTATAGATTTCAAGTGTCAGAGAGGTTTTTCATTGTTGAATCCATTATGCATTCAAACATTGGTTTTAAATAACAAAAAATCACATTCATTCTTGAAATTGTTTTTCCATATTCCTGTAAATTTAAGTTCTTTAATCTAATTCTAGTGTCATCAGAATGTTGAATCCATTTATACATTCAAAAATTCAATTTAAATAACAAAAAATCACATTCATTCTTGATTTTTTTTTTTACATAATTCTCGGAAAAGAATCTATTTATTTTCTAATTTAGACTAGAGACCTCTAAATTATAATTATGCTGTAAGGAATCACTATTTGAAAAAAACATTCCTAAGTCCCTTTATGTCATAATATGTGCCATTGGATTCTTTGTTAGATGACTCAATCATGCTCAACCATCGATTAGAATTTCCATCTGTTGACATTTTCCAGGTAGTTGTGATTCCTGCGATTCCAAATTTACTATATCTCCCATTTGTTTCCTATAAGGTGTTCAGGGGATTGTGTGTAAAGAAGATGTCGCAGAGCCCTCCTAGGTGTCTCAGCTATTCGACATGGCCGAACACACATTTGGGGCATTCCACATTGTGGTAAACAATGCAGGAATTTTGGACCCCAAGTATCTGACCCTTGCACAGACCTCGGATGAACACTGGGACCAGATTTTCGAAGTGAAATGCAAGGGGGCTTTTCTGTGCAGCAGAGAAGCTGCCAAGAGGGTTGTCCGTAGTGGCAGCAGTCGGATCATCAACATAACCAGCTCCATTGTGGCACAGGCAAGAACAAGGTACGATGCCTACTCGGCCATCAAGGCGAAAGTGGAGATGATGATGAGAATTCTAGCACAGGAGTTGAGAGGCACTCAAATTACTGCAAATTGTGTGGCGCCAGGCCCCGTTGCCACTAATATGTTCTTTTCTGGAAAGAACAAGTTCGTCGTGGAAGATATAGTTAAATTATGGGTTACCAAGAGGGTCTTCGCCATTATTATCAATCGTTAAAGTAAGTTCATAACTGATCTCATCTGTGCTTATTTTAGGTTTGTAAATTTTCTTGTTTAGTGCAAGATATGTTGAATTTTTTTTTATTAGTTGCAGAAAACACACACTCAAGAGTTTCGTACATAGAAGCCATAGAATGAAGATTCATATTAGAATTAATTTATTGGGGTTTGTTTATTCAGAAATCCTAGAAAACACTAGTTCTTTGGGCACTCAGTAAACTCTTTGATTTCGAAATATGGATAGAGATAAATAAGTAGGTTTGGGGAAACATATTTTTGAACTTATGATTGGTTTTCAATTTTTTTTTTGGTTCTTGCATTGTCCTCAGGGTAGATGTAGTTTGAGCACAGTTTGATTTTGAAAAGGCGGTAGCTCATGGAAGATTGCAAAAAAAATTCGAAGAAGATTTTTTACTTTGGAAATTGGGGAAAGTATACAGATGGAAAGACTTGAAACTATTATTCTTGGGCCTTTCTTTAGGTATTCACTTGCACTTGTGTTTCACTTGTTAATCATTTTTTCTTTCATTTCGGCCCTTTGCTAGAGAGGATGGGTAGGTTGTAGTAATAGGGCATCACCACTGCTTATTGATGGTTCCTCCAATCCAGCTTTACTAACAAACTTTGATTGGGTTTAAGGTGTAGGCTCATCCTTTTTTGTTGGATCTCTTTAGATATTTTCCATAATGTAATTGGCATATGGAGCACTGTGTACTGGTGGCTGAAGAAAAGGTCTACCAAGTTTCCTGCTGAGGCAGAGTATATTGTTCAGGCACTGGCTTGGTATATAATGACATATTATGCTTATCATTCTATCAGAAAAGGAAGGAGAGAGAATTTCTCACTTTTATTACAGATGTGGTGGTTCTCATTATTCATTTTGTTTACCTTTTTCATGATTCTTGACATATTAATATTGAAGGATCAGAAAATTATTTATCCCTATATTTCGGTTGATATAGTGGCTCTCTCTATTTTCACCTTCTTGTTTTATGTCAGCTATTTTTCTAGAATCAGTACAGATTCATTTACACAAAGTATGCAAGAGCCTCTGCTGGAAAGTGCTTCAGAGAAAAGTGAAAATATTAAACCAGTTACTCCTTATGCAACAGTAAAATTTCTCAGCCTTATGTCATTTTCTTAGTTAAATACTTTGCTTGTTGTAGGGTTTAAAAGACCTTTACAAATAGAGGATGTGCCTCATGTTGGAGATGCTGATAGTGCAAAAGTAGAATTTTATGCATTTAAAGATCAATTAGAAGATGAAGGCCTTATTGACACCCGGTCGTTGGCAAAAGCCACACTTCTATCTATTTGGAACGTAGTCCCGAGTGCATTATTTTTAACAATATATATTTGTGCATCATATGTTGGTCCATATTTGATGGATGCCTTTGTACAATATTTATATGGGAGGCAACATTTTAGATATCAAGGCTATGCTTTAGCTGCTTCTTTTTTTGTAGCAAAGCTCACAGAGTCTTTGGAACATCGGCAGTTATATTTCAAAGTGAAAAAGATTGGTATACATTTCAATGTAGCTTTCATGGCTGCGATATACAGGAAAGGTCTGGTTCTTTCTAGTCAAGCAAGGCAAAGGCATACAAGTGGTGAGATTATCAATTATATGAGTGTAGATGCTGAGCAAATTGGGGATTTTAGTTGGTATCTACAGGAGTTTTGGAGTGTGCCTCTACAGGTTCTTGTGGCCCTATTTGTTTTATATAAGAGCTTAGGCTTGGCCTCACTCGTAGGGCTATCAGCCATAATCTTAATTATGATTTGAAATTTAAATCTAAGAGGCCGATATTTACTTTAATTGCAAACTAACCCCGCAACTGTGGTGCACTGACCTGGTAACATGTTATAACATACACGCATTTTAATTAAATTGTAGCTTGAGATATCACTTCATTGCCTTGACTTGCAGGGTTAGTTTTATTGATTTGTTAGATTTTTAGTCTTCGTATATAGATTGATCACTAGTGCATGCACACATGGAGATTGGGCCACTCTGTGTTGCTAGAATATGGTTGACCATTGATTGGGCTAACCTTATGCTCACTTTGTTGGAACAAAATTGCCAATCCCTTTCCACCTTAGGAAAACGAATGCCTTTGCTTCAAACAAAAGCCAAGGAAATTCTCCTAGTTCTCATACATTTTAATTAGATGGAAGTAATTATTCATGGAGTAGAGAAAAAAAATTGTCAATGAATTCAAGAAATGAAAGTCCTTGACTTGAGACAAACAACCTAAAGGGTCACTCAACAACTAAATCTAACGGCTACAACTCTTATCTATCTCAATGTTTTGAATATTACCACTTAATTTGACTAGGGAAACATCTCAGTGATATTTGTATATATTTAGAGAATTGTGATGTGTGGAGAGACCTATTCCCTATGCTTGTCATGATAGTGATTATCTCTATACTGAAAGATTTGTCATAGGTTTGATACATAGTCGTTTCTCTCCCAAACATTTTATGTGAGAATTCATATGATATATCAATGTAGATCACTCATGGTAGAAAATAATAGTTTACTAGAAAGAAAAATTGTGAGGAGTGAGGCACATTCAAAGTTTTCCTGATTAGAATGGCATAGTCTAATGGTTCTACATTTTTGTCTTTTTTGATAGAATTTGGTGATACAGGTTTTGGTGATATTGTAATTGTTCATTGTTTAAATTGCATTTTTAATCTAATAATGGATTCAACACCTTGAACCCTTTGGGAACTAAATTATGTAGACTACACAACTGAAACTTACATTTCCAACAATTCGCTATCGGATTCCTGGAAAAAATATGACTATAAAATACTCCTAGAAAAGAGAAAAATGTAGAATAGTTAGAATGCATTCACTGTAATTGCTAGATGTAATAGATGTAATAGGTTGTGTAAGCCATCCTCGCCATTGTTTTATGTCTAAATATTTTCCTTTTTTTGTGAATGATTTGTTAGTCTCAGGTTTTGTAATATGTTGTTAATGAAATATGTCTATTTCATGTTGCAGATGGCCGCAACGAGGAGATGGTTTACAAAGATGTATCTTTGCAAACTCGATTCGCTCTCCCAAACCAGAAGCCATCAAAAATCCAGAAAGAACTCTTCCTTTCTTTGTAAATGATTTGTTAGTCTTAGGTTTTGTAATATGTTGTTAATGAAATATGTCTATTTCATGTTGCAGATGGCCACCCTCTCAGATGGTGTTCTTGGTTCTCCCTTCCGTTTACCTTGACTATAACCTCGGGCCTCATCCTCTGCTCATGCAAGTTCATTGCCTGTAGCTACCCATGCATTACATTGCTAATAACTACTTTCATGGCAGGCAAATCGTTGCTTGAATTGCAGGGGATATCCCAAACAAGGCGGTAATGCGCCCCTGGGCTTTCTGGGATAGGTAATGGAACCTCCACATTTGCATGTGATGGAATTGCTATTAACTTTATTTCTGTAAGCATCTATGGGCTACACTTTACAAAATGAGAACATCAGATAGGACTGAATATCTTCGCTTCGGACCTCACTGAGCGTTGCTCTCTTTTTTATTAGCAGATTACTTTTGGTATGTTCTTACCCTATACTTGGGCATTTTTTTTTTCTCTCATGAGGTTAGGGCAGCTCCTGCAGATCTCTGCTAAGTTTATTCTTATTGACATGTTGAGTTTGTATTCAATACTTAAATAAAGGTGATATGGTGAGATGAATAAATTCAGCCATCAAAACAAATATCTTAGAATGAGAAAGGTAATGAATTTTCCTCCCCATTTGCATGTGAGTTTTGAATTCAAAGTAGTTGACTTTGCCTTTATTGAATTATAGGGCAGACTGTTAGAAAAGAGGATTTGGATTGAATAACTGAATATCTTTGCTTAGGACCTCATTGAGCAATGCTCTGCTTTTATAAGAATTAAATACACTCACTCTGGTACGTTCTTACCCTATCCTTGGGTGTAGAAATTGAATTTTTCAAAATATAAAGATCAAAAGGGATACACATAAAAAATATATAAAGAGAGATTGTTTACAACTTTACACCAACACGTCAATTTCTTCGCAAATTAAATCATCATTTCCTTAAAGAGTTGAATTGAACAATTCGGGATATTTTTCATGCTAAATTCACATGTTAGGTAGGGTTATTTTAGATTGATTAGGAAGAATATAGATGTCATTGAATTGTAGGGCGAAGACCACAGAAATGGAGGACACTAGACAGGACTTAATATCTCCTCTTCGGACCTCATAGAGCGTTGCTCTCTTTTTTATTAGCATATTACTTTTGGTATGTTCTTACCCTATACTTGGGCATTTCTTTTTCTTTTTTTCTTGAAGGCAATAGGAAATAGGAAATAGGGCAGTGCCGGGCACATCAGTTATTTTTCTTAGGAAGAATGTCATTATGTATTCAATACAGAAAATACAAAGGTGATATGGTGTGAGATGAACAGTCCAGTTACTTTACGCACAACATCTTAGAATGGGAAGGTAATGAAATTTCATCCCCATTTGCATGTGAGGGAATTCGATGGTTGATCTTTGCTTCGATATTGAATTACAGGGCGAGGACCATAGAAAAAGAGGACGAGACTGAGTATCTTCGCTCAGGACCTCATTGAGCAATGATATGCTTTTATAAGCATTAAATCCACTCACTCTGGTATGTTCTTACCCTATCCTCGGGCGTTTCATTTTCATTTTTTACAAAGGCAATTAGAAATAGGACAGAGCTAGTTATCTGTTTGGTTAGGGCACATCTGTTGTCTTTATTAGGAAGAATGTCATTATAGATTGAATACAAAAAATACAAAGATAGGTTACTACATATCAGGTGAAATGGAACAGCTCAGTAACTGTGTTCACAACATCCTAGCATGGGAAGGAATTGAGATATTGATCTTTTATATTGAATTTCAGGGCTAAGCTACAGAGGAAGAAGAAACAAAGGCGGGCATCAATGCTCAAAACCCGATCTATCAGTACTCTGTTTCAAGTATCTAATCCGCAAAGATATCGTGGATATCCAAAGAAAATATTCTCTGGCCAACAGGATTGGTCGTTATGTTGGTATGCATTAATCTGTCTTATCCTGCTCTTCTTATTTCTCTTATTATTAATAAAAATGGGGGTGCACTATAGAATATCAAGTTAGTGGGATTAGTTAGGTATAGCGTACATTTGGAAGTGGGTTGTTTCAATGCCTCAGAAACATTTCATAAGGGCTGTGAAAAACCATTACATGGGAAGTCCTGCAAATGCGGATGTCATTTACAATTTGGTTAACGATTAAAAGAAGCTGCAGATTAGTCAGAATAGTTAGTTAGGGTATTTTAGATTGAATAGTCAGAATATTTCTTTTCTACACTCTCACCTTAAGGCATTTCCTTTGCAACATATGGTGCAATTACTAGTTTAGTTAATTTTATAAACATAATTATTTTGATATTTACAAGTCTTTTAATTTATATATCTACATGTATATTTGAATAAATATAGACATACTTCACAATATTATAATAATGATTCACTATAACTAACTAACAACTAACTAGTACATCGCTGGTTTATAACCAGCATAGCTAACCATTAGCAACCATAAGTGACCAGTGAAGTATCTTATTTCTCCATAAACAACAATCAATAAATCATCAAACACAGATCCAAGTAATAGGTACACCACAGGAAAAATCATTTGGAATTCAGAAGTATCTATAGGTTTTATTTTCTTAAACCAGCTTGCAAATCCATGGCATGTGATACAGCCTTATAAGTGGCAGCTGCGCAAACTTTTTATTACTATCTGCGTCACCTTGTTTTCAAACGAGCTCGAATAGCTTTGAGGAGGAAATTTGAAGCAAGATCCCCACACCAAATCCAGGATCTCTGTAAATGCAACAAGAAAAATTACTATTATCATATCTACTAATAATATGTGAATTTAATCCGATTGCCTATTTAAAATATATTATCATATCTACTAATAACATGTGAATTTAATTGGATTGCAAATTTAAAATATGTTGTTCAGAGTAACTTTTATCCATAGAATGAGGAAATATTTCGTGAAATGAAAAAAAAAAATTTGCCCAGTTGAAAATAAGGTGTATGTAATGTTACATTGATCTTTGATGGGATAAGAAACCGCCTGGTAGATCCCACACTGCCCACTGCTTTGGCCAATGGTCCTCTGAAACCTGATGTATCCCTTTTCTCCCCAATGAGTACCCCATGAATTCTTTCCAATAATGTAGTCAGTCCCTCCTTCGCTGCCAAAACCAACTGCTACAACGCCATGATTTATGTCGGTTCCACAGTCTCCTGACAGCACGCCCTGCAATAGAAAACACAAACCCTCAAGAAATTGACATGAAAAATTTGCTTACAAGTAATCATGGGAAGAGACAGTTAGTTGAAATGATGCTCTACTGTGTATAGTTCTTACTCCACTGTAAAACCGGAAAAGTTTGCTAGAGCCATCGATCCCCGCACTGAGGGGGTGGTTAGCCAGCGCTTGTAAAAAGATATTTGCATCGTTAGGCAAATCCACGTAATGATCGATCGTTACATGTCCGGCATTGATCTGAACATGGACATGCAGCAGCAGGAAATCAGGAAAACAATATTCAAATCCAGATATATTTGAATATACAAGGGCTGTATTTTGTTTCACCGTGCCACAAGGATCATGTGCAAAAGACATTAACAAAACTCCATTTCTTCCTATTTCAATACATCTAAACATAATTGGTATCCTATTATCCTCAAGACTGCAGAATATTATCTAATTGGCCTAAACAAACAATTTGCTTGATTTCGAAATATTTTCAAAATCTAATGGTCTAATAAATTAAAAACAAACCCATTTTTCAATTATTCTGAACATTTTTTTCGTTATTCCCACCTTTTCGCTTCTGCATTGTCCATTTGCGCCAGTGTAAGGGTAAGCTGATTCTGAAGTAATTCCGCCATTAGAAATAATGAAGCTATATCCGTAGTCCACAACTCCCCCGCTGCAACCCTGGTTAGTGCTGGTACAATCTATAAGCTGTTGCTCGGAAAGGGAAACAAGCCTGCCAGTCGCGATTTGGTTCATGCTTTCTACTGCTCCAGCTACGGTGAAAGCCCAACAACTGCCTGTATGATATATAACACACCCACAAATTCGAAACGCTAGTAAGATTCGGTTCAATCAATGTTTAATTGAATTTAACGTTCCCTGGAAATTCAGCCAACCATCTACCTCAGTTGCACCCAGATAATAATGGCAATAATACTTCATGTTAGCTTTAATCCAGTAATTAAATCACTATAAGGGATATAGTTTCTTATAAAGATTTAAATTGGTGTATAAAGATGTAGTATTAAAAAGAAATAAAAAATATTGGCCTTAGTTTTTTTTTTTAAATATATGTTTTTTAAAAAAGATATATTTAGAAATATTTTAATAATTAATAAATCTGAATTCAAAAGAGATATATATTTTAGGAAATAAGATATAAAATTATATTAGATTTTTTTGTCAAAAAGTTTTAGAGAAATTTTTGTGTCCTTGAAAATAGGTACACCTTCTACCTAAAACTTTTGAGACATTTTTTTTACTCTACATAATATTTTTAGAAAATATTTTATCACAACATAATATAAATTTAGTGTATAAGCGGGTGTATAAGAGATCTCGTTTTCCATAAAGATTTAAATGGGTGTATTAAGATATAGTTTTTCATAAAATAAAAAGAGAATTAGATCTACCTTTTTGTTTAAAGATATAACTTTTACAAAAATATATATTAGAAATATTTTAATAATTAATAAATCTGAATTCAAAATAGATATATATTTTAAGGAATAAGATATAAAATTACAATAGATTTCTTTTGAAAATGCTGTAAAGAATTTCTTGTCCTTGAAAATGGGTACACTCTCTACCCAAAAGGTTTGAGATATTTTGTTAACTCTACACAGTATTTCTAGAAGAAATCTATCACAACATAATATAAATTTTAACTGTAAAAGCTTTTGCATTATTGGAGGTTTGATTCTCACAAGTCTCCTGGTTGAATGGAGAACAAGACTATGTACATCGGAGAACTGCTGCTCATGAAATTTCTTCACTTGAAAAATAAAAAAATTACACATTTAAAAAAAATACTTCACCCAAAACCTTTGAGACATTTTTTTAATTCTACATAATATTTCTAGAAGAAATCTATCACATAAAAGTTTATACTTTTTTAGTTAGAAAATGTAATCCAATAGTTACAAGTCTATACATTTTTAGTGAGAGAATGTAATACAATGGTTAGGTGAGGAAGTTTGATCCTCATCATTTTCCTCATAAAATCCAAAACAAAACTATGTACACCTAAAATCTGCTCCAAAAAAAAATTCTTCACTTGAAAAAATTAAAAAAAGTTACTCATTGAAAAAACACTTGAAAAAATTACACATTAAAAAAACACTTAAACTTATAGACAGAGGTAAGCCCATAACTGAAATTTGATTGCATTTAGGCTTCTTGACATTAATTTAGATTTCACAGATGAACAAACTCACCGCATTGGCCTTGATTTTTCACAGCGGTCACTGCGCCTTTCGTCCTCCAATCTACCGAAGGGGGCAGGTCAGTTACGTTTTCATATCTGAATGCCTCGCCATAACCTCTAGGCTGGTACGTTACGTTACTTAAGTATATTGATTTGAATTCTTCATGACTTACATCTGCAAATTTGTTGAGGCCTAGCCAGTAGCTCAGGTTCTGCTGGTTAACTTCATTTATGTATTTCAGATTGTCTTTGAAAATATCGTACCTCTGTAGCTTCTCCTCTGCTAATGTATAGGCCTTGTTGTGCTTGGCAAGCCATGATTCATAGAGATTCACTATTCTTTCCTCACTGAGAAGATCCTCAGGGGAGTATCCGAAGTCTCTCGCAGATGTGGAGGCGATGAGTATAAAGCATGCCAGGAAGAATGGACGGAGAAACGTGCAACCCATGCGGATAAACATGTGTGCCTTTAATATAATATCTCTCAATGCTATCCCAAATATTTAATTTGATTTCCTCTAACTCCAAACTTCAACTTCAAATCACTGGGACTTACATTCTCAGTCATCTCTTTTTAACCATGTAATATAACAAATTACACAATTCTTGGAACAAAAATAGGATCTCACAGTGAAAGTAGCCCTCCATATTTGTTGGGAAATATCGCTCCATATGGGTTAGATTTAGGGATTTGAATCTTTGAGAACATCTTAGATGTTTCTAGAAATGCCTAGTGTATTCGTACACACATGAATGAGTGATGTTTCTAAAAATGCCTAGAGTATACGCACACATTATTGATTTCCTATATTTAAATTAATTTTTGCTTACATAGTCACCACAAGGCCATAGTTTTTTTTTTTTTTTTTTCCATATTAACTATGTTTTATGTGTAATAGCACATTGGAAAATTCTCAGTAAGGAGAATAAAAATTCTCACTCAGGAAAATAATACTGATAAGAAATATCATTTTTCACAACACCCAAAAATACAATTTAAGTATATGAAAAATTGCAATTTGAGGATTTGAAATTGTCAATGTTATCAAGATTTTTTTTTTTAGACAACACTATTTTTAAGATGGCCTAAATTCCAATTTACTATAAGCAAAGTTTTAGTAGATTAATATAGTACTTTTATAAATTTATTTTGAATTAGGAAGAGTCACTGTATTTTAATATACATGAAAAAAAATACATAAAACAATTGAACTTATATCAATAACAAATCTCTCCCTAATCTTAATATATTTAATAGAAATAGGGTGAAGGGAGAATGTATTCTGTTTAGGCTTACAACATATCCATCCATTGACAAGAAACATATAGAATTTTATGGGCTAAAATTGTTTAAAATATATATATATATATATATATATATATATATATATATAATAATGAAAAACATTTCATACTTTAACCCAATAAATATAATTTTATGACAAATGAAAACGTGTTTATTCATGAGAAGAAAACCTACCTTAAATTTTCTGCTTTGCATGCAACCAACATTTTCCCATAATTTTTTTAGATATATTGAAACTCTAGTATATTCACCCTCAAATTCTAAAAAGAAGTTTTCCAAACATTACCATACATTTTGGAGAGTTTGACACATTCACCCTCAAGCGTTGAAATATCTAGAAAGTTGATCTAATTCACTAAGTTTTCCAAACATTACCATACATTTTGGAGATTTTGACACATTCACCCTCAAACGTTGAAATATCTAGAGAGTTGATCAAATTCACTCACAAATTTTGGAGATTTTGTTGAATTTTTAGTTGTATGTAAAATTATGGAGAAGTTGTTGGAGTGTTTATCATATTCATGTAGTATTTATATTTGCACTCACATATGTGAGTTTTTAAATCCCCACTATGAGAGTTGAAGATTATATTCTCACATAATTTTTTCAAAGATAAAATTTGAATTATTTTTGTGGCCTATTTTTTAAGATTATTAGCTTTCCTTGTCTTCTTACTCTACAAATTACATTACTTCTAAGTTGAAACATGTCTAAAGCAACATTTTTTTTCCTTATTTTTAATCTTTAATCATTAAGGGATATTTATTTTTTATTACTTGAGTTTTTCACTATTGCTAATGAAACTCATAATGAATGGATATCCTAATATTACTAACATGAACTAAGGGTGGCTACTATGTAAGCCACCCACTATCGATTCAATGGATTTTCCTCTTACCTTTAGATTAATATGGAGGTGTCCTAAACCTAAGGGGGGAAGCCGAAAAATTCCAAAATAGATCAAGGTTTCTTTGGAGATATGCAGGGGAAAAATAATCCAATTCAAATAATATCAAGATAGCTCACCCACCTTCAATGGAAAAGGTACAGAGAGGAGGTGAATGGAGTATGATCTAGTAAAATTATGGATTGTCAACTTCACATAGACAAAAATCAAACTATAGATCTATCACTAATGTGATTAATGTAGTTGTATCATAAAATCAATAATCTATTTGAAAGATAACACATACTTCAATAAATGACGTTGGGATCTAATGTCATATTGGTTAATAAAACCTCTAGAGCCTCTAGATAAATTTAATGTACAGATCAACTAATAAGGGATAGTCAACGACTTCTCAACTAGAGAAGTGGTCAATAGTGTAGTCAACTTAGTGGTCAACTAGTTAATAACATTGTAGTCAATTGGTCAACTAAATAATAACATTGTAAGCAACTGAGTGGTAAAATAGCTAATAACATTGTAGTTTACTGAATGTTCAACTAGCTAATAACAATAACAGCATAATCTAGTGTTCTTTTGGGAGAGAATCTGCTACATGGGAAGGACTGCTACTTCCTTGGCTCTTTGTTATACTTTTTCTTTTCAATAGTTTTTTAGGATCATCAACAATAACTACAGACTTTGGATCAAGATGAGATTTAGTGTAAGCTCTTTCGGGAGCCATAACTGAAAAATAAGGCACACACACACTTATTATTTACAAAAATGAAAAGGAAACAATCTCTCGAAATATTCCTATCTTACATGTTTTTAACCAAGGTTATGAATTCGAAGAAAATTTCAATATTTTCAATTTCTCCCCAGTATGGTCGCCATTATGTTATCATTCTATAATTTACGAGATTGTGACAATAAACATTATTGAGAACATCAAAACTAGTTTGGAAGTTGGGAACCAACCCTGCCAGCTTGAGAGAGGGATCTCTTTGTAAAATTTAACTTTGTTTTTAATGAATTTTATGCTAGTTATAATTGTACTTGATTTCTTTTTTTATTTTGATTGTTTGGTTGATTAAATGTCTATATTCCCAGTAGGCTATAGAGTCTAAATATTTAACTGGATCTACATCAATGTTTGAAGGATTCTCGCAGGGAAAGGTAGGTTGCATTAACTGGATCTTTTAATATTTTAGGTGAGTTATGAAAATATAAGAAATGTGGAATTCAGTAGAAATTGAAAATAAATTAATTATTCTTCAATATGACCTCACTGGAAAACATGTTAATTGAAAACAACAAAAATAAGGTGTTCTAATTAACATATCCTATTAATCACAGTTTCTGTTATACAATTAAGATTTTCAGATTTACACAGAAAGGGAAAACAATGAAATAACACCGTTATAGAAGAAAAACATCACCAGTGAATACACCACATGAATCCTGTGAAAATTCCATGTATTATTGATGCTCCAGCAAAAAACTACACTCAGTAATCAACCCATAATACTTGAAATAGGGAAGTATTTATACTAATTTACAAAAAGTATTTACATAAACGTTGTCTCAACCGATAGCGTATTATTGAAAAATAAAATCTAACTGTTACAAAATAATAGGCTAGGTGGAGATGATTTGGAACAATGGCGCTATTTTAGAGGAAACAATTGTTGAATGGGCCTATTTCTAGGTTGCGCCCACTGGTGTGTTGGTTGATGCGCTGGATAATGTTGATTGTCTCCCAATTACTGACTAATCCTATTACTCACAAATATTATCCCATCGATATTCATCTGGGATAGTAAATTTAATCACCTTTCAATAAATCTCATCAACTTCAATCTATTTGGAAAAAGTGGGCTTTACCACAAACATATGATTTACCTCATGTTGGATGAAGAAATCATTACTC
Organism: Pinus albicaulis; assembly: GCA_034641835.2. Taxonomy (NCBI): domain Eukaryota; kingdom Viridiplantae; phylum Streptophyta; class Pinopsida; order Pinales; family Pinaceae; genus Pinus; species Pinus albicaulis. The sequence goes on along the minus strand of CM076578.1, from coordinate 1,804,967,657 downwards.
ACTACTTCTAAAAGTGCTCTCCCTGTCATACTGTCGTTGATGTTGGAACATTTCGTGTTGTCCTTGGAAATTTCCTTGTACTTCTTTACATAACAATCATGAGTTATCAACTTATCATTAATCACAAACAAAGAAGGCAAACCCTTTTGTGTTAAAGGCTCTATTCTAGTGAAGAATATGCGGACTATTATCTCTAGACTGTGGCACTTTTCTTCCAGCTAAACAACTATATTCTTCTTAGTAATATTCCTCTTCACTTTCGGGAGGCTTTCTGTCTTATCATCTACTCCCAAATAATCTAACTCATATCTATTTTTGGAGTTCAGGAACTTGATGATGTTGGTTGATGTTGTAGGCATCTCTCCAAGCTCATGTTTGATGTTTGTGATATCATTAGTGGCTCTTTTTATCAACTCATTTTTCTCAAATATAATTTTGATGGAATGCCAAATATCATTAATGGAGTTCATGATATCTTCCTAGATGATTTCCTTGGCTTGGGACAAGGTCTGTCCAAATGTTGATTCTCTTTCTGACTTCTCCAATCTTTCTATCAATTATTGAGCTCTTTTTTCTTCTGCTAAATGAGAAGCTTCACTCCTTGTCCTCTCGTCTTGCAATAATTTAACTTGATATTATGGCTTCTTGACCTCTTCTATCTGAATAAACATATTTTCCATTGCCTTTGTCAACTTCTCTACACCATCTACTATCTGCGGAGTAGAGTTTGTAGCTGTAGGAATAGCTATAAGTGATACAACATTCAACGGAACCAGGGACGGATTTGTAGTCTGCTCCTTTTCTTTGATCATATTTTCCATTTCAGTTTCCATTTGTCTTATCTATGAATTTTTCTCCATGATATGCCTCATCATATCAGTCTTCTAAGTCTCTGTCTCCTCAATGTCCTTGGTGAGAGGATCTTCTGTAGCTGAAAAATTCATCTATTTCCTTAATGTTGTTATATTAACATTCTTATTTTTTATTATCTCCTCTACAACCTTCATATTAGATGGATCATATCTTGTCTTAACCACCAAATATTCTAAGGATTTAATCCTTGTATCCTTAGCTAGATAATATATTTTATCCATTTTTAACTGTGACTGGATATAGGACAAAGAAACCTGCAATTTGGAAAGATTAATTGTAGTGTTAGTCAAATTTGAAGATTTAATTTCACTTGTTTGCTTGTGCATCTCCATTTGATCAATGGGATGAATTTAATTTATGTAGAATTCAAAATATCTCTTCTTGTAGTCAGTTACTCACTTTCACTAAGGGATTTGGACCTCAAGGAAGGCCATCTGCTTCTTTCCTTTCTCATACTAAAATACTGACAGCAACTTTCTTTAAGAATTGGGACTCTGCTTCCAGAATTGGGAATAGGTGTTGTTCTTTAAGATACTAAAGAATTTGTAGGAGAAGCAGTGGATTGGCTACCTACTTGAGAAGAGGAAGGTGTTTCCTTGGTGACCACAACAAATTCTTATTTTGAATCATTGCCTACGTCAGCTTTAGGATTCAGCTTGGTCCTTTTTCTATACATTATTTTGAATTCTTTTCTTGTAGTATCAATCACTGAAGATGACTCTTCTTCTCTTTGCAATTTCCTTGCCTTTTCCTGTGGGATAGGAGTCTATGATGTCGATGTCGATATTAGCTTCTCCTCAGTTTCCTGCAATGTGTTCACAGTCCATTCTAACTAGTTCATATACTTTTCTATCTCTTCCCTATGGTTGTGTATGTAAGGAGTAGTTTTATTCTCTACTCTTATCTTTGAAATGCTTCTGATAGGATCATAGGACCAGGTAAATCTTAGGCTGAAATTAATCTCTTTCAATATTTTATTTGCTTCCTCACCTAGTTACCTGCTATTACAAATAAGCGGCCCAATATATTTTTAATCCTAAATTGGGACTTCTTCTTGGATGATACTAAGTTATTTTCATCAACATTCAACATTTTCTTGATATACTCCAGAGAAAAAATCCTCATTGGGAGGAATTTTGGGAGTTTATGAGGATCAAGCTCACACCCATAGACTCTTTTATACAAGTCAATGATCTCTTTGTATGAAAAATCCTTCTACTATTTCATTACCAATGATGTCTAGAAGATGACTGATTGTTTGTTTCCATCTTCATTAGTCTTCTGCATGGAAAAATTAAACCTATCTTCCTGATAATACACAAATATGTATACTAAAATATTGGATTATTTAAACACTTCCTCATTCTAAAATTTAATGAATTGATCATGGATGTTGTCTCCCAGGAATTGGCTGAAATTGTATATGATTGATGGTTTATAGTCTGTGGAAAAGATAAAGAGGAAGCATAAAATGGGTTCATCTACCAACTAATCATAATAATAGCTGAGAAGGTATGCAATGATTGTTATAATATTTTTTTCCTAATCATGGAAGATGGAAAAAGGGTATGGATGCTTTTCCTTTGGCGGTTGAGTATTGTTCAGGTAGGAAAATGTTCTTTCAGAAAAATTGAGCTTCCGGTATTAATCATTGAAGGCTTCTAGGGAGAAAGGGGTATCATTTCCAACAAAGGGAGCTTGCATCATCTGATAAATTGATTATGCAGTGATGGGGAAAATTATTTCACCAATAGGGGAAATGACAGCTCTTTGACTAGAGATATATCAGGATTGAAATTTTTGGATAAACTCAGGGGAATTGTATGTGTGTGGGAAGATATAATGAGGAAAATTGGACTCCCAGAGTCCAATATCATTATATTTTTCAATATACTTCTCTTCTAACCAACAATACATTTCAAACTATTCAAATTCACACAGTGTCTCATTAATTTTGTAATTTCTATCAGATAGGGGAACATAATCTAAATATAGGGGAGTGTGGACCTAAGCATTGAATGGTTCCTCCTGGTTTTTCCTTTTAAGAGTCTTATTCAATCGTTTTTAGAGGAATTCAAGTGAAAATTGGATGAACAGGTTTACCAAGAATGTGCAACAGCTCTGTAATTGGTTGAAGGAGGTAAGGTAGGCGATGTCACTTTGGTTGAGGAAAAATCAACGGATAAAACTGGTGCACTATAATCTTGTAGAGAAACTTAATTTGCATAATAGAGCAAATTAAAGGTTGAAAGGGTTAAATTTCATGACTTTATAAGATAATGTGGTTTTCTGTTGAACATGGCATGGATTCGTTAATTTAACAGATCAAATACCGCTGGAATGGATTTGATTGGTAATGGATAGATGATGTGGTGAGACAGGAGTGGCGTAGGTGACAGATAGGGACCATGGTATTTAAGACATGGGGAATATGGTCTTCGAGGAGTCCTAGGCGGTAAATGGTTTAGGCGGAGGGGGGTGTGAACAGCGGAGAGGAGGCCACATGGTCATGGGTCTGGGTCAGAAACTTCTTTTTGCACCACCTTGGTGGTAAATATAGGATGGAGAGGGAGGGTGAAAGTTGATGAGGACCATAGATCGGAGAGTAGGTGGATCGAATGGCGAGAAGGTGCAAGCGACTTAATTTAAATTTACATGACCGTTTGTCGGGTAGAAATCCTTTCGATTGGAGTGAAAACTTAGGATATAATAGCAAATAGCCCAAAAATTTCATTCATGTACCCAATATTTTAAACTTGGGATAATGTGATTTTTTCAATTACACCTTTAGGCACCAATTACATAATGAAATTAAATTTATGATATAGGAAATTTTTAACTTTTTAAAATCCAAAAACACCTCTACCTACCCTTCAAATTTTCAATTCTTTTTCTAAACTAACATTTTTTTATTTCTTTCTCCTAGGGGTGCATTTAGAATAGCAAATCCATATCTCCATTTTTTTATGAAAAATATAATCTAATCTATCACTTATTTCTCCTATTGATTCATATTAAGCTTTTGAATCATTTTCATTTTCTTCCGAACTTTTGATTTACCAAGATTATGTTGGAAATACAAAGAGGTGGGGGGGGGGGGGGGGTGTGTGGGGTGAATCAATATTCCTTTCAATTACATCATTATTTAATCTTCAATTATTATCAATTTCTGTACAATGATAGCAACAAACAAGAGGAGCACAAATGCACACAGTTTTTAAGGTGGAAACCCACTCCGAGACAAAAACCACCTAATGCTTTTCTAATAATTCTTTAATATTTAACTCAAATTGAAAATAAATCTCCAACTTCCTAGAATCTAGAAAAGCATTCTTCTCCAACTCCCACTAGATGGACGCTCCAATGCCAGAGATTATTCAATATTCAATTGAACATATGCCCCAACACCCAATGAAGTACAACTCACTCTAGCACCACCCTACCATCCTATAGAAGAATAAAATAAGAATGGACTCTCATACCGGGGAAAATGGTCCACTTTACAATGATATAGAATGATGTAGAAGAGGAATATATACTACACCATAACCCCAACATTGACACAACCACCTAATGATGATCCTATACCTTCCAACACTGCCTCTTCAACCCTTGGTAGGTAGACACTAGTACAATTTCTACAATAATGTATTTACAATGACTTACTACAATGATACCTTTATAATGATTGTATGCAGTGATTCCCACTTGAAGGCTTCATAGGATGAAATTATTGTTGCTGTTATGCACCTTGGTTGATGTTCTTTTCATGCTACCCTCTACTGCAACTTTCTTTGCTTTGCTGCCCTAGAAAGTATGGTCCTTTGCAACCCTTGAAAACACATGATCTAGATTTTTCTTTGCCTTCTAGGAGCTCGATATTGAATCCGGTATATCTCTGTTATTTCACATCCTCAATATCTGATTTTTGGTTTTGTAGTAGTCCTCTGAGCTGTCTTTCCAATGCCATAGGTCTAACCCAATTTGGATTCTTCAAGAGAGAGTTATACCCAATCTCTTACAATTCCCTAATTATGGATTATTTTAGTAGAGCGCACTTGTACAGCATGCCACGTGTCACTGTTTCTTCATTTGGCTTTGAATTTCATAGAGAGAAAACTATATACTGTGCACTATCTACCAATTTTTATGAAATTTCAATCCGATACTCAGAGAGAGAGTTATGACGATTTTACCAAGCTCACTTCTTTGAGATGAATTTTAGGAGCCTGCAAAAACCCTAACTTCCACAGATCATATCTCCAAGAATGTTGTGCATCTTGATCTGAAATTTTTACATCACCTTGCTAAGGATTTTTTATTTACCTCACAAAAGTTTCAGCTTCTGAACTTTCGTAGAAAATAAATTAGAGCGAAACTTCCACGATGACCTGTTTCAGATGGTGAAATCCCTTGCATAAGGAGGAAATGAGGTTCACAATTTATATAAATGCTTAGGTCGAGAGGGGCTTCAACAAGTGAATGTGGGAGGGATTTTAGGAGCTTAAAAAATATTAATTATGACTTTTCAATTACCCATGCGCCAACCCCATGGGGTTTTAGCCCACTAACTGGGGGTACAAACTTCAAACATGAATATCTCTCAAACCGTGAAGAGTTACATGGCGTGCCATATATCAATGGAAAAATATCAATAAGTAGAAACCATCAAAAGCATTATTGACCCAGAATCCATTAATTTGGTAGGTCAAAATTCCCATGCGATATTGGGTTAGCCCCTGGTGCTTCTTCGATTGACATCAATGACAATCGTTGATCAACAATCTCCCCCTGTGGCATTGATTACAACAAAAGTACTCCCCCTGCGATCATGACACCTCTTCGTACTTAGCCCCTGGTGCTACTTGGGTTGACATCAATGACAACCACTGATCAAAAATCTTCTCCTTTGGCATTGATGGCAAGACAAGTACTCCCCCTGCGATCATGACACCTCTTCCTACAACATTCTCTCCCCTTTTGACATCAATGGAAAAGGGTAACTCCCCCTGAAACACAACTATCCTGCGAACCTGTACACACTTCCACTCCCGCTAACACATAACCATCCTTCAGACATGTAATCTAATGATAACTTGGGAGAATCCCATGCTTTTGATGAATATATTCGAATGCTTCACAAGGTAAAGGTTTAGTGAAGATATCAACAATTTTTTCTTTTGTACAAACATACTCAAGTTTTATATTCTTTTCAACAACTTTTTCTCTAACAAAATGCTATTTGATCAGAATGTATTTTGTTTTTGAATGCATGACAGGATTCTTGGAGATGCTGATGGCACTAGTGTTGTCACAAAATATGGGAATAGGCTCACTAAAGTGTACTTGAATATCTTACAAAATGTGTTTCATCCGAAGGACTTGAGTACAACATGAAGTTGCTACAATGTATTCTGCTTCCGCGGTAGATAACAAGATTGAAGTTTTCTTTTTTCTCAACCATGATTCAAGACAACCACCTAGATAGAATGTTTCTCCACTAGTACTCTTACGATGATCAACGCTTCCCGCCCAATATGCATCTGTAAAGGCTTGAATAATGAGATTGTTACCCTTGGGATACCATAAGCCATATTCTTCTGTGCCCTTTAAATATCGAAGAATTCTTTTGACAACAATAATATGTGATTCTTTTGGTGCTGCTTGGAATCTTGCTACTTGTCCAACTTCTTGCATAACATCTGGCCGAGAGGCTGTTACATATAGAAGACTACCAATCATATATCTGTACAACCTCTGATCCACATCCTTAGATGAGTCGTCTATGCTCAATTTGCAACTTGTTACCATCGGAGTAAGGACGGGTTTGCAATCTTCCATTTTGAATTTTTTGAGCATTTCCTTGATGTACTTGGCTTGACATATAAATAGTCCTTTCTCTTGCTGAGATATTTGAAGCCCTAAGAAGTATGTCATCTCACCAAGTAAAGACATCTCAAACTCACTTTGCATCTTTGTAGAAAAGTTCTTACTTAGTCAATCATCATTGCTACCAAATATTATATCCACATATACCTCAATGATTGTTAACTTATCCTTATCTATTTGTACATAAAGATTACTATCAACAATACCTTTCTTGAACCCTTGTTGACGTAGATATCCATCAATATGAGCATACCATGCTCTGGGAGACTGTTTGAGACCATATAGAGCCTTCTTTAACCTGTAGACATAGTCTCCTTTTTGTGATAGTAGAAAACCTTCAGGTTGTTCGATGTAAACTTCTTCTTCTAATTCTCCATTCAGAAATATTGATTTAACATCCATTTGGTAGACTTTGTTTTTTCTTGAACATGCATAGGCGAGAAACATTCAGATTGCTTCCATTCTGGCAACTGGTGCAAATGTTTCGTTGAAATCAATTCCTTCCACTAATGCATAGCCTTTGCAAACCAATCTTTCTTTAGTTCTGGTAACCTGCCCATCTTCATTCAATTTGTTCCTGAACACCCATTTAGTCTCAATGACATTTTTATATTTTGGTCATGGAACTAATTCCCAGGTGTTATTATTCTGAATTTGATCCAATTCTTCATTCATAGCTGCTACCCAATGTTCATTATGGCTGGCTTCCTCAAAAATACTAGGCTCAAAGGTTGTTAGAAAAGCAACGTGAGCTTGTTGTGATGAATGAAGTTGTCGACATTCATTTATGTCACCAATAATTTGATTTGATGGATAGTTCTTTTAAATCCATTCCTTTGTTCTCCTTGGAGGAGCTTCTTGTTGTTATTCTGGTATATCTTGATGATCATTGTTTACTTATTCCTCGTTGATAGTTGCTTCTTGTTCTACAATTTTATCTGTGTCTTTTTCAGCCTCTATCTCAAATTTCGAAGATTCTAGATCCTCATCATTACTCGCTAGAACACCATCTTCGTCAAATGTAAAATTTATGCTCTCCACTATCTATTTTTGTCTTAGATTATAGCATTTATAGGCCTTTATTTTTCGTGAGTAACCAACAAAGATATCTTCATCAACACGTGATTCAAACTTACCCAAAATTTGATCTTCTCTTTTGATATAACATTTTCTTCCGACCCCCGGATGCGGGTGTTTCAATGGCGAGTTAATGGGATGGGACGGAGGGTTGGCAAGCCCTGCCACCATCTGCCCCACTGGTACGAGGTGTTAAATGGACAGCTGCGCAACGGCTGGCTTCATTTATTCTCCCCTCCTTCCAACGTCATGGGCACTGCAAACTTCTGATCTCGCTCGAATTCGACTGTGACGAACCCTTCCTCCGCATGCTCCGGCGGGATTCTCACTATGGGTGCAGTTAAGAAAACTGATCGGCTTGGTATGGGAAGGAAGGCCTTGGCGCATGTAGAGGCCTATTGCAAGGTGGGTGGAATCCGAATGCAACAGGTTAAATATCACCTGCTATCGTATTTCCTTCAGAATTGTTTTGGTGTCTTTAGTCGCTGCATCTACAGTTGGGAGAGGGTCTATCAGTGCTTGTTGCATTTTATGAAGAGGGAGGCTCATTCTCCTGGGAACGTTAAGTGGCTGTTGCGTCCTCAGTCGAGCTCAGGCCACCCTTCGCTGGCTTTTACTACTGTCTTTGACGCGTTCTGGACCCCGCTCCATCTCACTATGCCGAGGATTCGACACCGTTTGAGGAGCAGAAGAGGAAGCTCTCGGAGCCATCCCTCTCATGCTCTGTCCAGCCCTTCTCCGGACTCTTCCTCATTTGGTGAAGGCCCGAGCCACTACCCCAGAACTCGTAGCGGTCGGGGGCGCTCTCATGATTTTCGCCTATTCTGGGGTCCCCATTTGCATCGCCCTCCAGCCTCGTATGCTCCAACAACTGGTACTGCTCGGTTCACCTTCAACAGTAATCTCAACCGCCCTCAGATTACAGCCATTCTCTCGGTGGTTTTTCTTGAATACAGCGTGCAAGGGGAGACCAGCTCGCAGCCGGCCGTTCCTGAGGCGAATGTAGCTGCTCCTGACACCCAGTTCTCGAATTTCAATCTGGGCGGTGGCAGTTTCCCGGCGCAGCCTCCGTCTTTCCCTGTTGATTCTGCTTTGGATGAAGACATGCTCTCTGCTGAACCCAGAGCCCCGACTTCTCACGACGGGCCTGCTCCTGACATGCACGCCACCGGCTTGTGCAGGATTGTGGAGGAGACTCCAGAAGACTAATGGGTTCATTGCTTGGTCTTTTTTTCTGTTTCTATCACCCAACCTTTTGGGTTTTTTTCTGTTCTGGAAGCTATGATGTTTTCTGGCCCCCTTTTGTTTCTTCTGGGTCAAAGTATCTCTTGGAAAAATATAGCTCTACACCCCTGCGTGGGTTTCGAAAGTCTACTACTTTGTTTTTTCCTGAATTTTCTGCCTCCAAGGTAGTAGTCACTGACTTCGGTCTCGATGTAATTTTACCCACTTGTTAATAGATCCGTTTTACTTAGAAAAAAAAAACATTTTCTTCCGAAGATTCTGAAATATTTCACATTAGCTGGTTTTCCTTTCCATAATTCATATGGAGTCTTGTTGCAATTATTTCTGAGAAGACTTTGGTTGATAAGGAAGACTGTCATATCAATTTCTTGAACCCAGAAATTTTGATCCAATTTTGAGTCCTTCAACATTGTTCTACCCATTTCCTATATGGTTCTGTTCTTTCTTTCAGCAACTCCATTTTGCTGAGGTGTTTGTGTTGTTGAAAATTTCCTTTTTATTCCATTTTCGTCACAGTATTGCTGAAATAATTTGGAAGTGAATTCTCCACCAACATCTGATCTTAAACACTTTATTTTCAAATCAGTTTCATTTTCAACCAACTCCTTGTAGATCTTAAAGCACTCAAATGCTTCAGATTTTTTCTTTACGAAACTGACGGTTGTCATCCTGGTATAGTCATCTATCATTAACATGAAATATAATTCTTCATCTAAGCCTTTTGTTCTCACAGGACCACATAGATCAGTATGTATCAATTCCAATGGATGTGATGCAAAGTGTTATTTTGTCTTAAATTGGACCTTTGTCTCCTTGCCATGTCGACATGCCTCACATAGTGTGTTGGAAGGTTTTGATATTTTCGGCATTTCTCGTACTACTTCCTTTTTGCTTATCCTGACAAGATTGTCAAATTTTATGTGACCCATTCGTTTGTTCCATAACCAGCTTTCATCTTCTTTAGCTAGTAGACATGCTTTAGTTGCTTCATCCAGAACATATATGTCATTTGGAGCTCGACTTGCTATAGCCACAATTTTACCATACTTGCCTTTCCTGATTTCACATTTTGTGGAGTTGAATAGCATTGTGTGTCCTTGATCACACATTTGTCCAACACTAAGCAGATTGTGATTCATGTTTTCAACCAATAGAACATTCTTGGCTATAACATCTTTACTTCTGAAAGTGACAGTAACTGATCTTATAAAATTTGAACATCCATAATTTCCAAAGGATATGGTTCCATCCTTCTTCTCTTTCAAAGATACAAATTTCCTTCTATCTCCAATCATTTGCATTGAGAAAACACTGTCAACATACCACACATATTTATTTATTTTAGCCTTGAGAGCGAGAGCACAATTATCAGTCTTCTTCTTCTTCCATGTCTATTCATTTTGTGACTTCAAAGATTCTTCTAGAGGATTTTCAAATCTATAGTCTCTGGCTATGTGTCCAAAGTTCTAACATTTGTAACATTCCATATTATTTCTTAAATGTTCAAATCTATTGATGTTTCGTTGAGCCCTGGGAGGTTCATATTTGAAGAATCCCTTGGAATTGTATTGGTTCCTAGGGTACATGTGACATTGTACAACTTTATGACCAAATTTTCCACATGAATAACAATAGCCATGAAAAATATGTTGGTACCTGGATGAAAATCTTCGTCGAGGAATCGTCTTCCAGGGATGTGTTTGATAATCTTGTCCAATGAAGTCTACATGTATGTCAGATCTCATAGGTGCATTGTATTTTGTTGTAGAAGGTCCTGCTTCTTCTTCTTTGTAACTGAGGCCAGTTCTATCATTGTAAGATTTTTGATTTTTGATGAGTTCTTCCAATGCCCTTGAGCTGTTGGAATAGTTTTGGACAACTTTTCCCTTCTTCACTTCCTTACGTAGCGAGACTACATCGGCTTCTAATGCTTCCCTTTCTTGGTTACTTTCTTCCAACTTCTTTTGAAATGACTCTTCAATACATTTTTGTTTTTCAACCTCAATTTTGAGACCTTGAACTCGTTCTTCAAGAGTATTGGAACGAATCTTCTCAGCATTGAGCTCTTTTATAAGCTTGATTGCCTCCTCATAAAATTCTTCCATGGTCAACCCTTCTTCTTCATTTTTTGATACTTCTTGTTTAGTGTGCTTAGCCATAAACAATACTTTCTCATTGGCTTCTTCTTTACTGTCACTTTCTTCATTGGATGATGAGCTATATTCTTTAGAGAGAGTTCCTTTTGGATCCTTTCTTTTTGCCTTGCTTGTTAAATTTCTTAAAGCCTTTCTTTCCTTTTGAGTTGCCATTACTTTTGTTTGGACATTTTACTACGAATTCCCAACCTCACCACAACCGAATCATATCAATGGAATTTTACCTTTGAATTTTCCCTTACCAGGTTTTAGTTTTCTTGTAAAGTAAGCATATTCTTCATTTGAAAGACCTTCTCCATCATCTCCCTTTTCTTCACACTTGCAGGTGCATGTCATTTCAATTGAAGGTTGTTTGTCCTTATTGGTTTTCTTAGATGCAATGAATGCATTTTCTAGATTTGAAGTACCCTTTTCTTCATCAAGTCTCATTTCATATGCTATGAGAACTCCATGTAATTCTTCCTTACTGAGTTTGTCTAGATTTGCATTGTATTCTAAGATTGATACCTTTGGGTTAAATCTCCCTGGTAACGTTCTAAGAATATTCTGTATATTAGTCTTCTCATCAACTGGCTCTCCCAGTCCTTCCATAGTATTGGTTATTTCATCAACGTATTGGAAGTATGCGGCAATGTCACAATCTTCTTTCATTCTGAGTTGCTTAAATTTTTCTCTATACATTTTAAGCTTTGCTTCTTTGACATTTGAGTCACCTACATATATACTCACAAGCTTGTCCCATACATTTTTAGTGGTTTCACAACCTAACACCTTATGATAAGCAGATTAAATAAGTCTACTGATAATAATATTCTTTTCTTTTGTGTCGTTTACCAAATTCTTCTTACCTTGTTCATCCGTGGTTGATGTAAATCCATTTTGAACAGTGTCCCATACTTCGTAACCTTACGCCAAGAGATAGACCTCCATTCTTCCTTTCCAGAGTGCATAATTATTTTCATTGAATAGAGGTACACCATTCTTGGTATGTTCCATGACCTCCTTCCAGCTGTTAAACTGCTATTGAAGGAACCAAGCTCTGAAACCAATTGTTGGAAATAATGCCGGGGGGGGGGGTGAATCAGTGTTCCTTTCAATTAGAGCATTAGTTAATCTTCAATTATTATTAGTGTTTGTATAATGATAGCAGCAAACAAGAGGAACACAAATGCACACAGTTTTTAAGGTGGAAACCCACTCCAGGACAAAAACCACCTAATGCTTTTCTAATAATTTTGTAATATTTAACTCCAATTGAAAATAAAGCTCCAACTTCCTAGAATATAGAAAAGCATTCTTCTCCAGCTCCCACTGGATGGATGCTCCAATGCCCTTGATTCTTCAGTAGTCAACTAAATGGATTCCCCAACACCCAATGAGCTACAACTCACCGTAACACCACCCTACCATCCTATAGAAGAATAAAATAAGAATGGACTCTCATACCAGGGAAAATTGTCCACTTTACAATGATATAGAATGATGTAGAAGAAGAATATATACTATACCATAACCCCAACTTTGACATAACCCCCTAATGATGATCCTAGACCTTCCAACACTTCCTCTTCAACCTTTGGTAGATAGACACTAGTACAATGTTTACAATAATGTATTTACAATGACTTAGTACAATGATACCTTTACAATGATTGTATGCAGTGTTGCCCACTTGAAGACTTCATATGATGAACTTCTTGCTGTTGTTATGCACCTTGGATAATTCTCTTTTCGTGCTACCCTCTACTGCACCTTTCTTTTATTTGTTGTCCCTAGAGAGTTCGGTCCTTTGCAACCCTTGACAACACATGATCTAGATTTTTCTTTGCCTTCTAGGAGCTCAATATTGAATATGGTGTATCTCTGTTATTTCAGATCCTCAATATCAGATGTTTAGTCTTGTAGTATTCCTATGAGTCATCTCTACAATGCCATATGTCTGACCCAATTTAGATTCTTCAGGAGAGAGTTAGACCCAATCTCTCAGAATGCCCTAATTATGGACTGTTTCAGTAGAGTGCACTTGTACAACGTGCCACGTGTCATTGTTTTTTCATTTGGCTATGAAATTGATAGAGAGAAAACTATATACTGTACAATGTCTGCCACTTTTTATGGAATTTCAATCCGATACTCATAGAGAGAGTTATGACAATTTTACCAAGGTCACTTCTTTGAGATGAATTTTAGGAGCCTGCAAAAACCCTAAATTCCACAGATCATATTTCCAAAAATATTGGGCACCTTGATCTGAAATTTTTACAGCAGCTTCCTCAGGATTTATTCTTCGCCAAATAAAAATTTCAACTTCTGAACCTTCGTAAAAAAAAAAAAAATAGAGTGAAAATGCCACGATGGGCTGTTTCAGATGGCGAAATCCCTTGCATAAGGAGGAAATTAGGATCACAATTTATATAAATGCTTAGGTTGAGGGGGCTTAAAAAATACTAATTATGACTTTTCAATGACCCATGCCCCAACCCCATGGGGTTTTAGCCCACTAACAGGGGGTACAAACTTCAAACATGAATATCTCTCAAACCGTGAAGAGTTACATGGCGTGCCATATATCAATGGAAACATCTCAAAAATTAGAAACCATCAAAAGAATTGTTGACCCATAATATATTAATTTGGTAGGTTAAATTTGCCATGTAATATTGGTTTAGCCCGTGGTGCTTCTTGGGTTGACATCAATGACAACTGCTGATCAACAGATTATATTGTTTGGAAAATATTTCTTCTCTGACCTAATTTACAAAAAAATTACAATTTTTCAACCATGATTAAGTTGTATGATTTGAACAAATAGCTAGTCATTGTGGAACTTTTAAACAAACTGCACACAACCTTATTTGATTTTGACATAAAGAAAACAATCTATCAGTAGTTGCATTTGAATTTGCAGCACTTTCACTATTATTTTCTCCATTTTTTTCTTTTCTCGGGTTCTGATTTTATTTCTATTATTTTTCAACTTCTCCTTCGTTTTGTCCTTTTATCTTTATTAGTTTTTTAGATATACCCTCTTCTCAATTTTCTTATATATATATATATATATATATATATATATATATATATATAGAGAGAGAGAGAGAGAGAGAGAGAGAGAGAGAGAGATTTGGAAATCGTTTGCATATTGAACATTATTTACAAAGTAATACTACTCAAACAAAATACTCAATCACCTTGAGATCCTATAAACTATAGGACCCTAACAGTGCCTCCAGCTGGGGATGGGACTTCTCAATTTGAAGTGTCAAGAACATATGATCAGTAGTCTTGAGTATCCCATTTCAGCAATGTCTGTGTCTGACTTCTTTTGTTGTTGGAATATTTATGGTAGCATATCAATCAAAGCTTAGGGCCTTCTTTGCAGGCTTCAACTCTAGTCAATAAGTTACCCAACAAAAAATTATAAATACCATGATATTTACAATGGTTTGATGTAAGAAAAATATTTATGCTGAGAAAAGTAATGCTTCAACATTCTTCCATTGACAGGCCCACCGGGCATTTTTTCTCCATCTAGATCTTTAAGAAAGAATGCATTGGGTCTTGTGAAAACATAAATGATGTAAGGTCCTTTCCAAATATTGTTGAATTTACCCTGTTTTCATTTTTATTCACTTTTGGAATCCCACTTCAAAAAATTTCACCCAAATTGAAATCATCAGCTTTAGTTCTTTTGTCCAAAATATTTTTGACATATTCTTGGATGATTTTTCTTTTATTGTATACTTCTTCACTGGACTTCTGCAACTGAATAGTCTGATTAATCCTCTTCTATGTGTCATTTGGCTCAACCCCCATTTCTTGAATTATCTTCATAACTAGAACTCCCAAAGAGGATGGAGAAATAACATCCATCGCATAAACCAATTGGTATGGTGACATTCCAATTGACTTCTTTGTAGTTATTCTCTCAGCCCAAAGTGCATTAATTAACTTGTTGTGTCATGAATTTTTGTTTTCTTCTAACAGATTTTTAATGATGTTAACCAAAATCTTATTTTAGGATTCAACCAACCCATTACCCTGAGGGTAATAAGAATTGAATTTTTCAAAGTAATATGGTATATACTACAGAATTCTATCCATTTCTTAGATTTAAAGGTTGCAAAATTATCAATAATAAGTTTACTTGGACAACCAAATCTAGACAGGATATTGGTTTCAAGAAATTCAATGATGACAACATCAGTGGCTAATCTAGAAGGTGTGGTTTCAATCCATTTATTAAAGTAATAATTTCCTGTGAGAATCCACTTATCTTGGGTAGAGGAAGGTGGATGAATTTCACCAATGAAATCCAGTCCCCATTGTTGGAAAGGACTTTCAACAGATATAGGCCTTAAGCGCAGAGGCAAAAGTTTTCTTTTTCCCTCTGTTAGTGTCAGTTTTTGAATCTCGCCACCAGTGATCAAATAGAATCTTATCATGTCCTGCTAAGGTCCTTGAATTTTTTTTCATTCCATTAGGTCATCATGCAAAAATTGGTCATTGGATGTAGATTTACATCTGATTTCACTCCTTTCAAAATTTTACTACATGCCAGCTCATTTCACCTCTTTGCTAAGTCTACCACCATTCATGGGTTTTCATCATCATTATATTCATTTACATCATGGTGTCATTTAGTCTAGAGTCTCCAGTAGGTATTAGGGTTTCCAAGGTCATAAAATCATCATTTCATGCCATAGAGTCCAACAAGTGAACGAGTGACAACAAACAAATTTCATCAATAAATTTGATTTGTAAATTTGATTTCAAAGAAAAATGTAATTTTATGTCTATAATTTGTAATATGAACTTTAGAGCTCCAAGTAGTTGCAATACTCAAGGTTCCATCAGCAATTGATCAAGGTTCCAAAAATGAATTCAGTGATCCTAAGCCACCAAAAGATAAGGTTCAAAGATCAAGTTTAAAATTTAAAGGTAAAAAAGTAATGTAAGGTTGATTTCAAGAAAGGAAATGTAGGTCCATGTCTATTTAATGACATTTCTCCAAGTATAAGAGGCCCTAAAAGACCAAAAGTCACTTATTTTCACTCTTCAACATTGAGCTCTCCAAGTTTCCCAAGAAAAAAAGTAAAATTTTCCTTCGAAAAACTGAGTTCTAGCTCCTTCGCTATGCTTTTTGCACATAGGCTGCATTTTTTGTAGTGGGCATGCTGCGCTTTTCTGAAGCACACTGCACTTTTTGCAGGGGTTCGATGCGTCTTTCTCAAGCTCTCTATGATTTTCGTAGAAGAGCACCCACGACCCAAAATATTGTCTCCGAGGTTTATAAGGTGAAAAAAAAGGTTTCTTCACTCATTTCCAAGTAAGTCACATCCTCAAAGCTCCTTCTTTTAGCTCATAGTCATAATTTTATTGTGTAAAAGCCTCATTTCTATTATTTCCATGTTTTAGTGATTAAAACCTAGTTTTCAACTCTATGAGGTTAATTTGTTTTTCCCTAGACCCATCTACCTCCCTAACAATCTAATTGACTCCCCACTACCCTCATATCCTTTCATTTCGCACTCCCAAGACAAACTCTCTAAATCCCTGCCCCTACAGTGTGATTTTCTAGGCAGCTAGACTACCTCCCTATATTTGAGTTCCCTACCCTATCTCCCTTATCATTTCAGCTCCCCATCACTTCCTTAAGCTTCCTAACTCACTTACACACTTCCCCAATTTTTCCCTCACTTATCCCAACTCCCTAACCCTATAATTATACTCCCTTTCCCTTCGCCTTCTTCACAAGGGTTTCTAAACAAAATTGAACATAATGGAGGAGGATAAAAACATCATGGAGGAGGAAAGAAACAACACATAAGAAAAAAATAAAACATAAAATAAAGGAGTGAAAATATTGAGGCTAGAGCCATCAGATGCTAGGGAATTTGTAATATCCCCAAATAGGGAAGCAATAATACATGAACACAATAATGGAAATAGTAGTAACAAATCAACACATTTAATGTAAGAAGATCATATAGAAATCACATTAATATCTTAACATAAAAATGTATACAAGTCCTTGAGGAAATAGTCACTCAAGATAGGCAAAACCAACCCCCAGAGAACATGTACATGAAATATAAAGAACACTGCTACACAAAAAATTCCCAAGGCTATGACAGTGTATTTTTATTATATATAAGTGATGTTGGAGAATTTGAATACAAATTTATAAAAATATATGGCTCATACAATGCCAGGATTAAATATATAATCTCCCAAACACAATTTCAAGACATCCCGGGAAGGATTTCCTGAAATATGCAAAAGTACAAAAATTCCAAAATGCAGCCCTAGGATTGAATAGTAGTTGCAAATAAATAATTGTATGAATATGTAGATGATAAATATAATGAATGAATCTCCTCTAATAGATCCTTCAGGTGAAAGGCTGATGCAATCACTGAAGATCTCACCCTCCAATCAAACATTGAAACCCCTAACTGCAATTTCTCACTAAAATAACACATTCAAAGAGGGATACTATGTTGTAGGTGATGGGAAATATTTTGGACAAGTGCCAAGATGCTCCAAAATTTTCCTCACTGATATCAAAAAGAGAATAATTCTTCCTCCTCTGAAAAACTACCTCCGGAAGTGGGTTTCTCAACACTCCATTGCAACACAACACAATCCTCTGCAGAAAATGCACTGTAGGTGAAGACTAAAGCTTGGCATTAAGCCTGAGTGTGGAAAATGAAGTGAAAATATCCCCCTAGAGGCCTCACAAGAAAGGAGACGGGATTCCCACTCAGGAACGCCCGGTGCTAAAAAACACAACATTCTCAACTAAACAGCTGAAGAATGCACAATATTCATGCAGACCATAAAATCAATAATCAATAACATGCCCCATTGTGGCTTCCTTTCCCTCATTATAAACAAGTGTGAGCCTTCTTACCTTGGGTCCTACTCATTAGGGTTTCCAACATCATGGAATCTTCCTCCCATTATCACTGCGCTATCGCTATTGATGATCTACTTCATCCATACCTACACTGTTGACTTGGTCAAACTTGACCTTATCCACATGTATTTTCCCCTGTTCACATATGAGGGTGCAAGATCCAGCTACTATTATGATCCCTTTTCACATCAAGAAGGATTTTATGCTTGTTTAATATATTTATGGGCCTCCTTACCCATTTATTAATCTGCTAGGTGTTAAAAGAAAAAATTCATATTCCTATTAGCTACATGCTAATTTAGGAATATTGCAGTCCTCCCCTCCCAAATGTTACTTTTCCTCAAGAAACTACAAGGATATAGCTAAAGAGCCTCCTCTCCTCCTCCTATAGCATCCTCACATGATAAATTCCTCCAAACAACATGATGTTGTGTCATCAATACATTTCCAAGTCGCCCCTCCCAGTTATGCAAGCTATCTTTTGGTGAGCATCCCAAATAGCTATCATCATGTAGAAGTAAAACACCCACAGAGCATAAAATGTGCTTTCTAGAGGCCTTCTTGAGGCATGAGATCTGATATATGTTGGGATATATCATCCCCATGTAAATCTTCCATCCCCAAAATATCATCCATACAAAATGAGCCACCCTCCAAAATGGTAACTCATGAAAATTCTCCTCCACCTTTGGCTCCTGCAATGTAGGTTAGCTAAATAACTGAACATGGTAGAAAAAATAGCCTACCCCACTCTATTCCTCTCTCCACTTATGATAAGTGTAGAGTAGTTGTTGATCTTGGGTTGCAATAATGTTTCCTTCAAGTGACTAGAAGAAGACTAGATCTCCAAAGATCTTCTCTCCAATGTCATGAACGATGCTGGTCCAAACCATCCCATATATGATGAATAGGATATCATCACCAGATGGCATCCAAATTAGAAAAATACTGAAGTTTTCATGTAGTGTTGGAAGGTACCAACAGTTTCCCAAGTGGTCACATCGCATTTTTTCTAATTGTTGTTGCAAAACATAACATTGCAAGCCATCTACGCACAAGTTTCTAGTTGTGTATGTCGTCTCATCTACTAGTAAATAGTAAATGGAATTTTTTATCAACTGATAATACAAAGAGTATTACAACACTTTCCCAAAGAGATACAAAATATGGCTATCCCCATCACTAATGTTGGCCCCAAAGTGACCATGAAGCCCAAATAGAGGCTTGCCCTCTTGTGGAGAAATGCATTGTATAGAAATGGTAAGAGAATGCAAATACTGTGTTATAAAATCAATAAGTACAAAAAAATAATTCTTACCATGTACTGAGTGGAAGATGATAATAATATCTATGAATAAGCCCTCCATATTGGTATGACATATAGCAATGAAGAGGAATGAACCATGTGCTGCATAAATATCTTTCTTCTTATGCTTGGAAATCCAAGTCAAGAAGATCATATCACGGTAATAGATGTCTCCATCCACTACTCCATCACTATCACCTCCTCCTTGCCCATAAAGTGCATCATATGTGGAGTGATCCTGGGAAAACTCCATCAATAAACCCAAGCTCCCAAGTGACAACATTGATGTCCTTTGTAATAAGGCTCTTGTCATCTCATAGCTCCATTATTTTACACGTCCCATGTAAAAGTCATCTACCATAATGCTCTTATATATGAGATATTCCTTCCAAAGTGGAAGTACCTCCTGATCTTCCAATGCTAAGGAGTAGCCCCTTTGCACCATGATAGTGCCATCAACTACTCCTGCAACATCATGCAAAGCATGGGAGCAAATCTTCCCATACTCTCCCAAGAGTAACCAAAGAAAAAATAGTTCTTCCTTCCCCCTCACACCTTCATCATACAAATCATGAGGTGAAAACATAATGATTGATATGAAGAATTTCATATCAACACAATGCATCCTTACTCCTTGTTTCCATATGATGCAAGTGTCATGCCAAGTTTCCTCCACCAATATACCCTTTCAAGAAGAGTGTGTCACATGATGACCAAACTCTTTCAAGAGTAACCAATGTAGCCATGCCTCATGCTGCCCTATGTCAGAGATATGCAAGTGGTTCACCAACCTCTTGCTAACCCTCCACACCCTCTTATGCAAATGTGGGTGTCTCCTACCATGCTCCATCCTAGTATCCCTCCCATGGAGAATACCATCCTCCCATATCAGATTTATACCTTTACATTTCACGGGATGTTGAAATGAAACCTCTTGGATATCTCTAAGTGAAGATCCCACACCAATGAACCTATTGAATCCATAGGGATCCATGTACTTTGAAATAAAAGTCTCCTCATAGAGCTGTACAATGCTCAACAAGGAAGACCCATCACACTACTGGAAAATGAGAGAACTCTCAGCAATCATTTTCTCCTCCAATGTCACACAAGTGCAATGGTCATCAGAACGCTCTATCAATAGTTGAGCTCCCAAATCATCACTTCTGCTTAATGACAGTGTTTTTGATTACCATAATGGTGTATTTGATGTCTCATTCTCAAGCTCAATGTTGAAAATATAGTTCGGCATTGGATTATTTAGGGAAAATCTCAACCCATCCTTCAAAAATCCACACCCCAACCTCAAGTGTTGTTTGCAGCTCAACAATGACATATTAGTATGATCTTTCATCTCTTCCTTGAAAAACTCAAGGTTGCACAATGCAGTGAAATTATGCTACTCCAAATCATCAGTATGTGTTGACCCTTGGTCATGCAAAGGTAGATTTACACAACCCTCCATAAGATTTTATGAAATAACAGAAAGTGGAAATTCATGCATACCTTGGTGAAGCTTCGGAACATCTTGTATGGCTACAAGGGCTTCTCCTTCTAATGCATTGTCTCCCCAACTAATGAGGATGATGGTTGCTCCTCCATAATTATGTCAGTGCTGGTACAAGTCTCCTCAAGTGGTGGTGAAGGCTTCTCCCACTCTGATTTCTCCTTGTCAAATATTTTTCTCACCCTTCAAGTGAAATCTGCAAAAGTAGTCACTCTTGCATGATTCAAATGGCTGAACCACCAAGTGTTGGCTTTACCCTCAAGGTGCAATGCTGCAATCTCAACAGCCTCTCTTTCTACGATTGTATGTAGTAGGAAGAATGCCTCTAGCTTCATCACCCAACATTTTGTTATACTCATGGATGATCCACGAAAATTAAACAATAGAAATTTATTTCCCTTTATTCTCATATTTCTGCAAGGTCTCCTTTCTTCTTCAAGCTGGATAAATTGTGGAAGGGTTACATATTCCTTGAAAGCTCTAGGTTGAGACTTATATTCTATCAGGTATACACATAGGATCTCATGTTCCAAGTTCCCTCCATCTCCAAGCTTCTTATCTGCTTCCTCAAAAGGAAAGGGCGTAGTGGAATGCTTTGGAGCTCTCTGCAACACTGTTTCTCTTTTCTAAACATAGGAAATACATGGGCCTTCCTCCTCTTGAAACCCTCTAGAGGTCTCACTACAATTTTCATTTTTCATTTGCATAACCTCCTTGGAGAGGTTGTTCATAGATTTAAAAGTGATGAGACAAACTCATCCTTTCCATCATTATGATATTTTCCTTCTTCTTCTTATTCTCCTAATAGCATAATGGCTGAGATCCACAGAATGAGCCGAGATTATGCTCTGATACCACTGTAATATCCCCAAATAGGGAAGTAGAAATACATGAACACAATAATGTGAATAGCAGTGACAAACCAACACATGTAATGTAATAAGATCATATATCCGTCACATTAAGATCATAACAACAAAATGTTGTGTAACTAGCTCCAAAAATAGAAGAAAAGAGATATCAACGCCTTAGAAATAAGCCACTTTGAGGGGGAAACCTCCAATAAATTACATAAATGAACAATTCTTGGATGATACAAATGACCAAATCCTCCTTCTATATATAGGAGTCCATGGGGCCACAATATAATCCTAGAGGGGCCACAATGTAATCCTAGACGACCTAACAAAAATAATGTAAGGGCACAATAATAACAATATGCGGGTTACAAGGGAACAAAAATAACAATAAGCGGGGCTACACTAACATAATAAGGGACTACACTATTAATATAGGGACTTAACATGCCCCTCTCCTTCAAACAAGTGTTGTCCTCAATGCTTGATTATTTCTTGATGCTTTTGTATAAAATTCTCATCCTCCCATGTGGAATATTCTACAGGAAATTTCTTCCACTTGCTGAGATACTCTGAAATTGATCGTACTTGTCGAGATCTTGTTTCTATGATTTCTTCAGAACTTCTTTCAATATGATGTTGATCTTCCTATTGTTTTATTTGATTCTGCACCAAATTTAGGTTATCCTTTTAGAGTTGGAGAACTTCTTTTTGATGCTCGATGTGATATTCCACTACTTTACCATCCATATTATATTTTATTTGATCCTTCAAACCATCCAACTTAGCCTTCATTTCTGCTTTTAAACCACCTATGTCATCTTCGGTTGCTCTTCATAAGATCAAAATGTTTTGCACTTGGTACCGTAATTTTGATATCTCATACTGCAATTCTTCCTCTTCATGCATCATTGTATAGATTTTTGAGGGCTTAACAAGTATGGAATTATTTTTTGTAGGCATTATATAACCCAATGATGATAAATATTCTTCAATATACCCTTGGAATTACTTCAAACTGATTTTTCAAACAAACGTTATGCAATTTTTAAAAACAAATACACACCTTTTTCTTGCTTTTGAGGAGCTCGATATTGAAATTGGATTATCTCTGTGATTGCAGCACTTCAATATTTGAATTTTAGTATAAATTTAGCCCTATGAATATATTTATGGGCCTCCTTACCCATTTATTAATCTTCTAGGTGTTAAAATCAAAAATTCATATTCCTATTAGCTACATGCTAATTTAGGAATATTGCAGTCCTCCCTTCCCAAATGTTGCTTTTCCTCAAGAAACTGCAAGGATATAATTGAAGAGCCTCCTCTCCTCCTCCTATAGCATCCTCACATGATAAATTCCTCCAAGCAACGTGATTTTGTGTCATCAATACATTTCCAAGTCGCCCCTCCCAGTTATGCAAGCTAGCTTTTGGTGAGCATCCCAAATAGCTATCATCATGTAGAAGTAAAACACCCACAGAGGATAAAATGTTCTTTCTAGAGGCCTTATTGAGGCATGAGATCTGATATATGTTGGGATATATCATCCCCATGTGAATATTCCATCCCCAAACTATCATCCATACAAAATGAGCCACCCTCCAAAATGGTAACTCATGAAAATTCTCCTCCACCTTTGGCTCCTGCAATGTAGGTGAGCTAAATAACTGAACATGGTAGAAAAAATAGCCTACCCCACTCTATCCCTCTCTCCACTTATGATAAGTGTAGATTATTTGTTGATCTTGGGCTACAATAATGTTTCCTTCAAGTGACAAGAAGAAGACTAGATCTCCAAAGATCTTCTCTCCAATGTCATGAACGATGCTGGCCCAAACCATCCCATATATGATGAATAGGAAATCATCACCATATGGAATCCAAATGAGAAAAACAATGAAGGTTTCATGTAGTGTTGGAAGGTACCAACAGTTTCCCTAGTGGTCACATCACATTTTCTCTAACTGTTGTTGCAAAACATAACATTGCAAGCCATCTACGCACAAGTTGCTAGTTGTGTATGTCATCTCATCTACTAGTAAATAGTAAATGGAATTTTTTATCAACTGATAATACAAAGAGTATTACAACACTTTCCTAAAGAGATACAAAATATGGCTATCCCCATCACTAATGTTGGTCCCAAAGTGACCATGAAGCCCAAATAGAGGCTTTCCCTCTTATGGAGCAATGCACTGTATAGAAATGGTAAGAGAATGCAAATACTATGTTAGAAAATAAAGAAGTACAAAAAAATAATTCTTACCATGTACTGAGTGGAAGATGATAATAAGATCTATGAATAAGCCCTCCATAGTGGTGTGACATACACCAATGAAGAGGAATGAACCATGTTCTGCATAAAGATATTTCTTCTTATGCTTGGAAATCCAAGTCAAGAAGATCATATCACAGTAATAGATGTCTCCATCCACTACTCCATCACTATCACCTCCTCCTTGCCCATCAAGTGCATCATATGTGAAGTGATCCTGGAAAAACTCCATCAATAAACCCAAGCTCCCAAGTGACAACATTGTTGTCCTTTGTAACAAGGCTCTTGTCATCTCATAGCTCCATTCTTTGACATGTCCCATGTAAAAGTCATCTACCATAATGCTCTTATATATGAGATATTCCTTCCAAAGTGGAAGTACCTCCTGATCTTCCAACGCTAAGGAGTAGCCCCTTTGCACCATGATAGTGCCATCACCTACTCCTGCAACATCATGCAAAGCATGGGAGCAAATCTTCCCATACTCTCCCAAGAGTAACCAAAGCAAAAATAGTTCTTCCTGCCCCCTCACACCTTCATCATACAAATCATGAGGTGAAAACATAATGATTGATATGAAGAATATCATATCAACATAATGCATCCTTACTCCTTGTTTCCATATGATGCAAGTGTCATGCCAAGTTTCCTCCAAGTGCAAGGTCTCCTTTCTTCTTCAAGCTGGATAAATTGTGGAAGGGTTACAGATTCCTTGAAAGCTCTAGGTTGAGACTTATATTCTATCAGGTATACACATAGGATCTCATGTTCCAAGTGCCCTCCATCTCCATGCTTCTTATCTCCTTCCTAAAAAGGAAAGGGCATAGTGGAATGTTTTGGAGCTCTCTGCAACACTGTTTCTCTTTTCTAAACATAGGAAGTACATGGGCCTTCCTCCTCTTGAAACCCTCTAGAGGTCTCACTACAATTTTCCTTTTTCATTTGCATAACCTCCATGGAGAGGTTGTTCATAGATTTAAAAAGTGATGAGACAAACTCATCCTTTCCATCATTATGATATTTTCCTTCTTCTGCTTATTCTCCTAATAGCATAATGGTTGAGATCCATAGGATGAGCCGAGATTATGCTCTGATACCACTGTAATATCCCCAAATAGGGAAGCAGAAATACATGAACACAATAATGGAAATATTAGTGAGAAACCAACACATGTAATGCAATATGATCATATATCCGTCACATTAAGATCATAACAACAAAATGTTGTGTAACCAGCTCCAAAAATAGAAGAAAAGAGATATCAACGCCTTAGAAATAATCCACTTCGAGGGGGAAACCTCCAATACATTACATAAATAAAAAATTCTTGGATGATACAAATGACCAAATCCTCCTTCTATATATAGGAGTCCATGGGGCCACAATATAATCCTAGTGGGGCCACAATGTAATCCTAGCTGACCTAACAATAATAATGTAAGGGCATAATAATAATAATATGGGGCTTACAAGGGTACAAAAATAACAATAAGGGGGGCTACAATAACATAATAAGGGACTACACTATTAATATAGGGACTTAACATGCCCCTCTCCTTCAAACAAGTGTTGTCTTCAACGCTTAATTATTTCTTGATGCTTTTGTATAAAATTCTCATCCTCCCATGTGGAATATTCTACAAGAAATTTCTTCCACTTGCTGAGATACTCTGAAATTGATCGTACTTGTCCAGTTCTTGTTTCTATGATTTCTTTAGAACTTTTTTCAATATGATGTTGATCTTCCTGTTGTTTTATTTGATTCTGCACCAAAGTTAGGTTATCCTTTGAGAGTTGGAGAACTTCTTGTTGATGCTCGATGTGATCTTCCACTACTTTACCATCCATATTATATTTTATTTGAGCCTTCAAACCATCCAACTTAGCCTTCATTTCTACTTTTAAACCATCTATGTCATCTTCGGTTTCTCTTCGTAAGATCGAAATGTTTTGCACTTGGTACCGTAATTTTGATATCTCATACTACAATTCTTCCTCTTCATGCATCATTGTATAGATTTATGAGGGCTTAACGAGTATGGAATTATTTTTTGGAGGCATTATATAACCCAATGCTGATAAATATTCTTCAATATACCCTTGGAATCACTTCAAACTTCTTTTTCAAACAAACGTTATGCAATTTTAAAAAACAAATACACACCTTTTTCTTGCTTTTGAGGAGCTCGATATTGAAATTGGAATATCTTTGTGATTGTAGCACTTCAATATTTGAATTTTAGTATCAATGTAGCCCTATGAATTATATTTTGACTGCCATAGGTCTGACCTGATTTGGATTCTCCAAGACAAAGTTGTGTGCAATCTCCCACAATGACCTAATTATGGACTGGTTCAGTAGAGCGAAATTGTACGACTTGACATGTGTCACTGTTTTGTCCTTCAGCTCTGAACTTGCTAGCCAAGAAACTAAAGTCCATGTACTAGCGAAAATTTTTTACGGCACTCCAATCCCATGCCTAGAGAGAGAGTTATTGAACTTTTCCCATGATCACCTCTTTGATATGAAATGCAGGAGCCTAAAAAATCACTACCTTACACAGATCATATCTCCAAATATATTGCAAAACAAGCTTTGAAATTTTTTGAGGAATTTCCTCAGGATTTCAGCTTCGAACCATAAAAATTTCAGATTCTGAACCTTCATAGAAAAATATTTATAGCCCGAATGCCGCGATGACCTGTTTAGGAGCCTGAAAAAATACCTAAATTCCACAGGTCATATCTCCGAAAATATTGTGACCAAACTCTCTAATTTTTAGACAATGTTCCTCAGTATTTCTTCTTTGCACCCTAAAAATTTCATCTTTTGAAACTTCATAAAACAAAAGTTATAGTGAAAATTCCACGATGACCTATTTGGAGCAGCGAAACCCTATAAATCAAAGCTCTGATACCAAATGTTGTGTAACCAGCTCCAAAAATAGAAGAAAAGAGATATCAACGCCTTAGAAATAAGCCACTTTGAGGGGCCAACCTCCAATACATTACATAAATGAACAATTCTTGGATACAATATGGGGGTTACAAGGGTACAAAAATAACAATAATGGGGGCTACACTAACAAAATAAGGGACTACACTATTAATATAGGGACTTAACACAAAATGTATACAAGTCCCTGAGGAAATAGTCACTCAAGATAGGCAAAACCAGCCTCAAGAGAACATGTACATGAAATATTAAGAACATTGCTACCTAACAAATGCCCAAGACTATGACAACATAGTTTTATTATATATAACTACTGCTCAAGAATTTCAATACATAGATCTGAAAATATATGGCTCATACAATGTCGGGAGTAAAGATCTAAGCTTCCATACACAATTTCAAGAAAACTCTGGAAGGATTTCCTGAAATATGAAAAATTACAAAAATGACGGAATGTAGCCCTAGGACTAAATAGTAGCTACAACTCAATAACCGGATGAATATGGCTATAGATGATACATATAATTAATGAATTTCCTCCAATATATCCTTCAAGTGAAAGGCTAATCCAATCACTGAAGATCTCACCCGCCAATCAAACACTGAAACCCATCACTGCAATTGCTCATTAGAATAACGTAGTCAACGAGGGATATTGTTTTTTAGGTGATGTGAAATATGTTTGCCAAGTGCCAAGATGTCAAATATTCTCTAGAAGCTTCCTCACTGATCTCCCAAAGTGAAGAACGCTTCCTCCTCCGAAAAAATAGCTCCAAAAGTGGGTTTCTCAAACCTCCATTGCAACACCCTGGAACACAACATAATCCTCAGCAAAAACTGCATTTTAGCTAAAGGCTGAAGCTTGGCCTTAAGCCTGAGTGTAGAAAATGAAGTGAAAATATCCCCAAAGAGGCCTCTCAAGAAAGGAGATGGGATTCCCACTCGGGAACACCCAGTGCTAAACATCACAACAATCTCAACTAATTAGCTGAGGAATGCAAAATAGTCATGCAAACTATAAAATCTATAATCAATAACATGCCCCACTATGGCTTCCTTTCCCTCCTTATAAACAAGTGTGAGCCTTCTTACCTTGGATGTCGCTCATTAGGGTTTCCACCATCATGGAATCTTCCTCCCACTATCACTTAGTTGTCCTTATTGGTGATCTACTTCATCCATACTAGCGCTGTTGGCTTGGCCAAACTTGACCTTGTCCACATGTATTTTCCCCTGTTCACACATGAGGGTGCAAGATCCAGCTATTATTATGATCCCTTTTGACATAAAGAAGGATTTTATGTCTGTTTAAGATATTGTATGGGCCTCCTTACCCATTCATTAATCTACTAGGTGTTAAAAGAAAATAATTATATTCCTATTAGGTGCATGCTAATTTAGGAATATTACATAATTGATATCACCACCCTTAGCAGTCAAATGTTTTCAGCATGTAGGTTGTTTTGAGTTTTGTGAGATGGTCCGAAGAGTGTAGAGCCATCATAATTTGACCAGGTTTTTCATCACGAACCTACAAAAACACCAAGTGACCATTGTAGGGGTGACATTCACCATTTCTACAGACAACATTACAACAGCAACATGGATACCCAATGTAGGTGAAAAGTGGTTTGAAACTAAATATTTGGATCCCAGCTATATGAACCTTACCTCAAAGCACCATACAAAGACAACATTAAGAAAAAATTTCCTTTTCGTAAGTTACTTAACAGGTTTTCTCCCGTGATGAAGATCATCATGAAATATTTCACTTGTGAGGGCAGATTCTCCAGACTATATAGCTATCACATCAGGTTACTCATGCATTTCTCTACGGTGGAATTTCTCAACCCTCCTTATTAATTGTATAGGAGCATTGATAAGATGCCCTACATAGTGTAGAACAGAGAGTATGAGCTTTAAATGAACAACCTCTTCCACCATTCACTCACTAAAATTGTTGTCCTTCATCACCTCAAACAGTTGAACATTGCATGGGAGACTTTCATTGAGGCATATATCTTCACTACACCACCAAATTATCCTGATAGACCTATTCCCCCATTAGCATCAGTTTCTCATAAGAAAACTAAGTTAACTAGCAGGGCTGCAGTGAAGAAGACTAAAAAGGAAAAAGATTTCAAAGCCTATTAAAGAGGACATAAAAAAATGTTTTCTCCATGGATTGTGGAAGGAGTCATGCCTTCTACATCAAAAAAATAGGCATATCAAAAGTAGCAACAGGAAATTTCCCAAGAGAAAGAACCCTTCATCATGAGGAAGAAAATGAGTTTTAACTGGTGGACTTGGATCTCAAAGATGAACATGAAACCTCAAACTTGGTCGTCAAAGTAAAAGATTCAAAATAAGAGAGCTATAAGATAATTTGGCAAGGGAACAATTTTTCATTTCCTTCCTTGAGCAAGAAAAAAAACAGTTGAGTGACAAACAAGTGCATTTGGAAACAAAGTTATTGAAGGGTAAGAGGCATGATTTCAAAGGAAAATCAATGATAGAAAATTATTAATCTCATGAGGATGAGGCTCAGATCACCAAAAATAGACAAAAAACAAGAGGCCTTAAAATAACATTAGAGCAGGAAAAACATGAGGCAAAAGAACTCACCTTTGAGGAAGGAATTACAAGGGAAATCAATGATGACAAAGAATTCTAGCTTGACAGAGTAAACCTACACTTGGAGAAGCTCCTTCATAAGGCCAACAAGGATAATTATATGTTGAAGAACATGGTTGACCATTGCAACACCAGAAACAAGATTTGCAATATTGGGATTAAGAAATTCAAGGACAAACTCAAGAAAATACTAACTAGCCAAAAGGAGAAGGGTAAAATTGAGTTTCTTGATGATGCCTACTTGGTAGCTTGAAATACTTCATCAACACTTCATCTAGCAGTTTTGAATTTTTTTGGGCATTTTGGTACTATTTTACAGACTTTTTGCATAGGAGGCATGCAAAGAGCGCAGTGTGGGCCACGTTGTGCCTTTTATAAAGGCCTATAAATGCTCAAAACTCTACATGGATGGATAGATAATGATCTCTACGCAGGTGGATGCACCCTCGTCAATGATACATCGCAAGACATTGGACATTAAAAAACATTGAATCTTATAAACAGAGGTAAGCCCATAACTGAAATTCGACTACATTTAGGCTTCTTGACATTAATTTATATTTCATAGATGATCAAAATCAGTGCATTGGGCTTGATCTTTCACAATGGTCACTGCGCCTTTTGTCCTCTAATATACCGAAGGGGGCAAGTCAGTTACATTTTCATATCTGAATGCCTCGCCATAACCTCTGGGCTGGGTAAATATATCAGGTATGTTACTTAAGTATATTGATCTGAATTCCTCATGACTTACATCTGCATATTTGTTGAGGCCTAGCCAGTAGCTTAGGTTCTGCTGGTTAACTTCATTTATATATTTCAGATTATCTCTAAAAATATCATACCTATGTAGCTTCTCCTCTACTAATGTATAGGCCTTGTTTTTCTTGGCAAGCCATGATTCATAGAGATTCACTATTCTATCCTCACTGAGAATATCCTTAGGGGAGTATCTGAAGTCTCTCGCAAATGTGGAGGCAATGAGTATAAAGCATGCCAGAAAGAATGGATGGAGAAACGTGCAACCCATACGTATAAACATGTGTGCCTTTAATATAATATCTCTCAATACTATCCCAAATATATAATTTGATTTTCTCTAACTCCAAACTTCAAATCACTGGGACTTAAATTCATAGTCATCTCTTTTTAAGCATGTAATATAATAAATTACACAATTCTTTGGAGCAAACATAGGATCTCATGGTGAAAATAGCGCTCCATATTTGTTGGATTTAGGGATTTGAATCTTTGAGAACATTTCTGATGTTTTTAGAAATTCCTAGTGTATTTGTACACATTAATGATTTCTTATATTTAAATTAATTTGTGCTTACATAGTCACCACAAGGCCATAGGTGTTTTTGCATATGATCTATGTTTTATGTGCAACAGCACATTCGAAAGTTCTCAGGAGAAAAATTGAAGTATTGGATAAGAAATATCATTTTTCACAATACCTTAAAATACAATTCAAGTATTTTTTTAAGGATTTTAAAATGTCAAAAAAATTTAAACATTACAAAAAAAAAACACTATCTTTAAAATGGCCCAAATTCCAATCTACTATATGCAAAATTTCACTAGATTGACATAGTGCTTTTTTAAATTTATTTTGAATTAGGAAGCTCCAATGTATTTTAATATACATGAAGAAAGATACATAAAACAATTGAACCTACATCAATCACAAATCTCTCCCTAATATTTATTATTAATATATTAAAGAGAAAAAGGGTAAAGGGAGAATCCATTCTCTTTAGGCTTACAAAATATCCATTGAGAAGAAACATATGATGGGCTAAAGGTGTTTAAAATATTAAAAAAAAAAATATTCAACAATGAAAAACATTTTATATTTCAACCTAATAAATATAATTCTATGAGAAATGAAAGCATGTTTATCCACTGGAAGAAAACTTACTTAAAAATTTATTTTTGGCTTCAGCGAGACGTTTTCCATAAATTTTTGAAATATATTGAAACTCGAATATATTCACCCTCAAATTCTAGAAAGAAGTTTTCCAAAAATTACCATTCATTTTCGAGAGTTTGACACATCCACCCTCAAATGCTGAAATATCTAGTGAGTTGATCAAATTAACTCACAAATTTTGGAGAGTTCATTGAATTTTCTTGGAATTTTATTTTTTTAGTTGTATGTAGAATTTTGGACAAGTTGTTGAATTGTTTATCATATTCATGTAGTGTTTATATTTTCAATCACACGTGATTTTTTAAATCCCCACTCTCAGAGTTGAGGATTATATTCCCATATATATTTTTCAAAGATAACATTTTGAATTATTTGTGTGGACTATGTTTTGAGGTTATTAGTTTTCCTTGCCTTTGTACTGCACAAATTAAATTATTTCCATGTTGAAACATGTCTAAAGTAACATTGTTCTCTTTAGTTTTAATCCTTAGTCATGAAGACTATTTATTTTTTATTACTTGATTTTTCCACTATTTCTACTGAAACTCATAATGAATTGATATCCTAATCCTACTAGTATGAACTAAGGGTGGCTATTAGGTAATCCATCCGCTATCAATTCAATGAGTTCTCCTCTTACCTTTACATTAATAGGGAGATGTCCTAAACCTAGGGGGGAAGCCCTAAAATTCCAAAATAGATCAAGGTTTCTTTTCACATAAAAAGGGGAACAATGATCCAATTCAAATAATAGAAAGATAGCTTTCCCACCTTCAATGGAAAAGGTATAGAGAGGAGGTGAATAGAGAATGATCTAGTAAAATTATGGATTGTCAACTTCGCCTACACAAGAATCAAACTATACACCTACCATTAATGTGATTAGTGCAATTAGATCATAAGCTCAATAATATATTTGAAAGATAACACATCCTTCGATAAATGATGTTGGGATCTAATTGTATGTTTTTTAATAAAACATCTAGTGCTTCTAGATAAATTTAATGTAAGGATAAACTAATAGGAGATATTCAATGACTTCTCAACTAGAGAAGTGATAAACAGTGTAGTTGACAGAGTGGTAAAATAGCTAATATAATTTTAGTCGACTAAGTGGTCAACTATCTAATAACATCGTAGTCAACTGACTGGTAAACTAGCTAATAACATTGTAGTCGACTTAGTGTTCAAATATCTAATAACAATAACTATAGAATCTAGTGTTCTTTTGGGAGAGAATCTGCTCCTCGGGAGTACTCCTACTTCCTTGACTCTATTCTATACTTTTTCTTCTCAACAGTTTTTAGGATCATCAACAGTAACGAAAGGCTTTGGATCAGGATGAGATCTAGTGTAATCCATTTTGGGAGCCAGAATTGAAAACTAAGGTGCACACACACTTATTATTTAAAAAAATGAAAAGGAAAAAATCTCTCGAAATAGTCATATCATACAATTTTTTATCTAGGGTTATGAATTTGAATAAAATTTGAATATTTTCAATTTGTCTCCACTATGGCCACCACTATGTTATTGTTCTATAATTTATGAGATTGTGAGAATAAACACAGATGACAACATAAAAATCACTTTGGCATCTGGGATCTAGCCCTTCCATCTTCAGAGAGGGATCTCTCTGATGAACCCTAGGCTAAACTCAGATGGGGGTGAATCAGTTTAGTACGTTCATGGACATTAAAACTATTTTCTTTACACCCATTAACTACTTCATTTTATAAGAAACATAATATTGAATCGACAAAATTAATGTGTGGAAAACAAGTAATTAACCATATTAAAACATCACATCGACACATACACTTCAAGCCCATAGACGACAGATATAAGTGGAAACCCAAAAGTGGGAAAACCACATATTATTATTATTTTGATCCAAATGCAAGCTCCAACTCCTTCTCACAACTAATTTTTTGTAGGCTCCAACCTACAGGACACCACTACCTCAAATTCTACAACCTACAACTTGCAAGGAAGCTCCAACTCTCAAATATTTTTTGCAGACTACAACCTACAAGAGGCTCCTACCTGATCCAGCTCCAACTGGAAATTTATCAAGCAACAACTTGAAAGGATACTACAATCCCCTCACTCAACATGAAAATAATATGCTTATTTACCTGGATATCAGCTCTGTTATCCTCCTTCTTCACTATTGTCTTTTCTACCTTCATTTCTGCTTCAGATCAACTCCTGATGTGCACAACATGTCTATCAGCTCTCTCACATTCTTCAACTCTCTTCCATTCTACATCTCTCTTACACTCTTGAGCTCTCTTCATTTTTCTACTCTCTAACCTCTCTTTACACACTAATATTACATGTTTTATATAGATGACTACATGATTGTTTTCATTCTACAAGGAATTCAAGGTGAACATTCCTCACCCTATGCCTTCTACCCATTCGATTCCTTAAACTTCAGTTCAGGTTATTACATCATAAATAATCATTACATCACTCATCGGAGTTTTTCCTGTGCATAACGAGACTTGCCTTTGCATCACATACAATAAAAAATAATTAATTCATTTATATTTATAGTTACAAAAAATATATTTCACTCAGCCCTTTGAGCTCTTGGCTCACTTTTCATTTGTCTTTTTTGTTTCTGCTATTATATTATAATAGTTATACACAAATGCATTTTCCTGTTTTGACCCAACTGGAACGTTTCCAATAGTACCACCATATGGTCCTTTTGCCCAAATCTGAATATATGACTTCCTTCTCCTACCCGTAGCATTTAGACTTCTTCTTGTCTCAACACTCGACTCTACCCTTGAGGTTTTGCTGAGCCAAAATTGACCCATGATGCCTATCTCCTCATTACCATGATCTTAAGATTTCTCTACCTTTTTCTCTGTGTCGAGTCATATGGGGATGATAAATCCCATTATATATCAGACCTCATGCCTCAAGGAGGCCATTGGACAGCTCTTAGTTCCTTCATGCATATTTGTTTCTACATGATAGCTATTTGGGAATGTTCACCCAAAGGCTAGATTGCATATGTTGGAGGGACAGCTTGGAGACTTGATTGGTGATATGGCATCATTTTCTTGAGGAGATCATTACATAGGGATGCTACAGGAGGAAGGGTAGAAATAAAATCAATTCATCCTTTGAAATTTCTTGAGGGCAAGCAATAATTTGAGAGGGGAGGACTGTAATGTTCCAAATTTTATGGAAAATTATTTTTTGTTAAAGAGATTAATAAAATGGGTAGGGGACCCATTATTTTCATGGTTAGAGAATAAAAATCCTCTAAATATGAAAGGGGATCATATTGGAGGTGTATTTCCCACCTCTATGTGTGAAAGGAGGTTTTTGCAAACATGCTTGGCCAAGGTTGACCAAGTCAAACTGCATTGGCATGAGTTGGAAAGCACTATGTGGGACAATGTAGGAGGGAAGATTCTAGATGGAGGAAACCATAATTCGAAGTAGGGCCCATGGAGGGAAGGCTCATTGTTAAAAGAGGAGCAAGGCATCCATTGTGCACATCTTTGATCATTTTTACATTTGAGTCTTAGAGACTTGTTGCTGCCTCTTGCTGTTCAGCAGAGCTGCAGTGCCTTCGGACATGAGGGAGTCCTGTTGAGGATTTCCTCTCCTTCTTGAGTAGCTCATGAAGGATTGCACTCATCCTCCATATTCTGACTTTTAGGCCATTAGCTTCATCCATCTACATCAACGCAGTTTCTGCAACGGATATTGTGCAGTGTTGTTGGGGAGGTTTCCACACACCATCCAGAGCTTGTTTTCCAGTGGGGAGAGGATCTATTCATTGGAGGAACAGAAATGGTGGTTCTTGAGAATATCCCACCATATTTGGCATTCGGCCAATCACATTCCATCATTATCAGTGCATTCCCTTCAGTAGACAACGTTTTCAGAGAGGATATTTGCTATGAGGGATTGACAGTCACTTGGAGGAGAAGTCTTGGGTGAAAGGATCAACCTTTCACTTCATGTTTCTATTTTAGGAGGATTCTTCATTTGTTGCATCCATTTCAGCCTTCTCCATGTATTTCCAGTTCCTAAGGAGCTATTACCCAGCTACTCCGGCATTTCTGCAAAATGCAATTTTTGTATAGATTTCAGCCAATCCTTTTAGGGGATTGATTTATTGTATTTTCAGGGGTTGAGATCATGCTCCCCCTTATTTATTTGAGCTTACATTGATATATCATTGTATTCTCATTATTTATGCAACAGTCCCTTATATGAACTATGCATTCATGGCCTAGGGCTTTCTTGTTGCAGCTGTGTATTCCACATTCTCATGTACAGGTTTCTTGAGGCTATCTTGAGTGATCATCTCCTCAAGGATTTGTATACTTATTTTCTATAATGACATAATATGATGGCGATTTGATATTCTCCTGCATTTTAAGTATTCATGGATTCATTTCTATTTATGTTTGGTGCGTTTGCTTATTACTGTAGCTCTATCTTGAGACATTCTCAATAGAGTAGCTTTTCCCAATAGGAAATCTCACATAGCTATAAACAGAGTCTGTGAATGGCCAGATAGCCTGTCGATCTCACCCTCTCTTTAGAGGTGACATACCCAGAAAATGCCCCCACATTCTATCTCTGGAATAGACTTGTGACATTTTTGAAAAAGGAATATTACAGTGGTATTAGAGCATTGAACTGGCACAACCTGTGAGATCAATTTCAGAGGAGAATAATGAAGAATATGAGCTTGAGCTCATCCATTTTTGGAATAAAGAAGAGCCTCCCTAAGGATGAGGAGAATAAAATGGGAGAATAGGAAGGTCCATGCACTTCCTACTCTCTTGAAGACCAGCATGGGAGATGCCTAGATTTCTAGATCTTATGCAAGTACCTGGGTGATTATAAACCCCATTCTGCAGCATTCAGGAGAGCTACAACATTCTCACAGACTATTAAACAAATTGTGGAGAGAATGCCCTATGGAAAAGAAGAAATCAGAGGCAATGGTTTCTATTGTCTACATTTGATGTGCTTACCTCAGCTAGAGCTTCGAAGAAAAAGCTCGAGGAATTTCATTGCTGCATCCAGTGGCAGAGAAAGAGGCAGTGGTGATGGAAGTGCTGTACATGGAGGGGGAAACCTTTTTTTGGTGGCTCAAACCCTTGGTCCATTGAAGGGTGAGTTATTTTATAGTATTTTCTCAAAGGTTGATTCAAACCTTTGATGGAGGGAGAACAGAGGAAGAGAAGCTCAGACCACCAAGCGAGGAGGATTGCACCGACGCTGCTACAGCTTTGGAGGAGTAGCCTTCTACATCTATGGATGAGGCAGCCATTGAATTAGAGGAAAAAGCCATTGAAGCCACAAAATAAGGTCCCAAGGTCCACCAAGGTATGAGCAAGGTTCCACTTTCTATTTCAGAAAATTATCTTAAGGATGGTGGAATTTCATATGGAGAGGTCCAAGGATCAAACCACATGGCCACTTTAGGGCCTCATGTTTGCACTGCAGTGTGCAAAGGGTTCAAGGAGGAGAATAAACCTCATCCTCATGTATCTTGGATGATTTTAATTCAGCCTTAATGGTGGGAGTGTAGACTTTTGGATGATGAAATAAAACATGACACCTCCATGGAGAATCAAGAGACAATTTGTGAACCTGAGGAAGGGACAACTGCTACATCATTGGAGGAACTAGCAGTGTTGGTTAACATGGGTGGAGAGAAGACATCACCTCCATCACATTTGGATCCTCATGGGTCCAACATATTCATGGGAAAGAGAACTTTCTTAAGGGGTCTCCAAGGAGTTTCATTTCAAACTCTCATGAAATGCAAAGAGCAGGATGGTGGCCCTCATGGGAGGAGTACCGAAAAGGATGGAAAAGAGATGGAAGGATACTTGCATCATTAAGCAGCATAGAGTATGGATGAATGATTTTGATGTGATATCATTCATTGTGTCTTCATCACATAAGTTGTATGATGGAAGTATGGGGGAAGCAACAAAATACTTTGTTTCTTTGCTTGAGAAAGCAAGGGCATAATTTCTCTCATACTTTGCATGATGTTGGAGGAGAAAGAGATGGAATTATCTCCTTGGTCTTTGATGATAGAGAGGTACTTCCGCCTTGGGAGGGGCTTCTTGTGTATTGCATCATTATGGAATACATCTTTGACAAGGAGCATGTCAAAGAATGGAGCTTGGTATTGATGGGAGCCTATGGGTATAGGCCAACAGCGTTGTCTCTTTGGAGCAGTGACCTATGGATGAAGTGTGCCCAACAGAATTTTGGTGGATCCATAACCCACAAGTACTAGGAGAATTTCATACTTGTTGCACTTGATAGAAAAAGAGGAGGTGAGATGGATGAGGTAGTGGAAGAAGTCATCTATCATGCATTCTTCTTGACTTGGATTTCCAAGCATGAGAAGAAGGGTCTTCTTGCTACAACTAGTTCATTCCTCTTCATGGGAGCATGCCAAACAACTATGGAGGGTTCATTCCTGGGCCAAAACATCATCCTAATCCGAGTACATGGTAAGAAATCTGTTCTTACATTGGCTGATTTTTATACTCTTACCACTATTTTGCAGTGCATGGCTCTACAAGAGGGCAAGCTTTTAAGATTGCTCCATGGATCAAAATTGGGCCAATTTATATGATGGAGACAACCATATTTTATATGGCCATGGGCAAGTGTTACCTTCCATGTATTTTCAACATTTATGTTTGGCCACTTACCATGCATTATCAGAACATACATTATTATTCATGAGCTGAAAACAACTTTCCATATCATTTCTGAAAGCAGCAGTTTGGGAAATTGTGCTTTGAATACTTGGAAGACTATTGGTACAAATTTGCACACCATGAAACCTTTAGTAATTACCTAATTTTATTGATGAGTATGGTATCCTTGGCTGATATTTCTGTTATCTCAGTGAAAGACATGATTAGAGGAGAGACAGATGGATGAATGTGTCCTTTATGAGGGAGGACTCCCATATTTTCTGCATTGCATGTTCTATTGGGAACATGAGAGGAGACATGGCCACCACAACCATCTATTTGGTTACTCTTGAGGAGGGCCATAAGCATGATGTTGACATCCATCCATTGTTTTAATTTGGGCATGTATTTTATTTTATATTGCTAGTTCACTCATCTATTTATTGTTCAGTATTAGAGGTGATATTTTGTATAGTACTTGCCATGCTATTTTATGCAGTTGCAGTGGATGAGGGTGCATTATAACCCTATGAGGAATTTTTTACAATTTCTACACATGTGATAACCTATAGAAAACATGTCGTGAGCAAATTCTATGGTGATCTTGTCCTATTCATCATATATGACATGTCCTGGGGCAGCCGATTTTTCATTGATGGAGGGGAGATTCTTGGGGAACTACTCTTCATTTTTCCATTTGAGGGAAATACATTTGCAGCCCAGGATCATCATACACTCCAAACTTTTCAAAAGTGGGGGAGAGGACATAATGGAGCAAGTTATAGTGCTTGCCATGATCAGATTTCAGCCCACCTTCATTTTTGGAGCTCAAGGTGGAGGGAGATTTTCCATGAGTTGTCTTGTTGGGAGGCAACTTATTTATATCATTGATGGCTTGAGGATGGGGGATTCATATGGGGATGATAAATCCCATTATATATCAGACCTCATGCCTCAAGGATTCCCTTGGAAAACTCTTAGTTCCTTCATGGATATTTGATTCTACATGATAGCTATTTGGGAATGTTCACCCAAAGGCTAGATTGCATATGTTGGAGGGACAAATTGGAGAATTGATTGGTTATATGGCATAATTCTCTTGAGGAGATCATCAAATAGGGATGTTATAGGAGGAAGGGCAGAAAGAAACTCAGTTCATCCTTTGCAATTGCTTGAGGGAAAGCAATATTTTGAGAGGGGGGGACTGTAATGTTCCAAATTTTATGGAACATTAATTTTTGTAAAAAAGATTAATAAAATGGGTAGGGGACCCATTATTTTCATGGTTAGAGAATAAAAATCCTCTAAATATGAAATGGGATCATTTGGAGCTGGATTTCACACCTCCATGTGCGAAACAAGGTTTTTGCAAACATGCTTGACCAAGGTTGACCAAGTCAAACTGCGTCTGCATGAGTTGGAAAGAACTATGTGGGAGAACGTAGGAGGGAAGATTCTAGATGGAGGAAACCCTAATTCAAAGTAGGGCCCATGGAGGGAAGGCTCATTTTTGAAAAGAGGAGCAAGGCATCCATTGTGTACATCTTTGATCATTTTTACATTTGAGTCTTAGAGACTTGTTGCTGCCTCTTGTTGTTCAACAGAGCTGCAGTGCCTTTGGGCACGAGGGAGTCTTGTTGAGGATCTCCTCTCCTTCTTGAGTATCTCATGAAGGATTGCACTCATCCTCCATATTGCGGCATTCAGGCCATTAGCTTCAGCCATGTACATCAACGTAGTTTCTGCATTAGATATTGTGCAGTGTTGCTGGGTGTTGCTGGGGAGGTTTCCACACACCATCCGGAGCCTGTTTTCTAGTGGGGAGAGGTTCTGTTCATTGGAGGAACAGAAATTTTGGTTCTTCATCATATCCCACCATATTTGGCATCAGGCCAATCACATTCCATCATTAATAGCCCAGTCCCTTCAGTGGACAGTGTTTTCAGAGAGGAGATTTGATGTGAGGGATTGATAGTCTCTTGGAGGAGAATTCTTGGGTGAAATGATCAGCCTTTAACTTAAGATTTCTATTGGAGGAGGATTATTCATTTTTTGTAGCCATTTCAGCCTTCTGCATGTATTTCCAGTTCTTGAGTAGCTGCTACCCAACTACTCCGACATTTCTGCAAAATGCCTTTTTTGTATAGATTTCAGCCAATCCTTTTAGGGGATTGATTTATTGTATTTTAAGTGGTTGAGATCATGCTCCCCATTATTTATTTGATCTTACATTTCTTTATCATTGTATTCTCATTATTTATGCAGCAGTCCCTTATATGAACTGTGCATTCATGGCCTAGGGATTTCTTGTTGCAGCTGGGTATTCCACATTCTCATGTAGAATTTTATTGAGGCTAGCTTGAGTGATCATCTCATCAAGGATTTGTATACTTATTTTCTATAATGACATAATATGATGGCCATTTGATATTCTCCTACATTTTATGTATTCATGGATTCATTGCTATTTCCATTTGGTGCATTTGATTATTGTTGTAGCTCTATCTTGAGACATTCTCAATAGAGTAGATTTTCCCAATAGAAAATCTCACATAGCTATAGACAGAGTCTATGAAGGGCCAGGTAGCCTTTGGATGTCACCCTCTCCTTAGAGGTGACATATCCATAAAATTCCCCCATAGTCTATCTCTAGAATAGACTTGTGACATTTCTGAAAAAAGGAATATTACAATGGTATCAGAGCATCGAACTGGCATAGCCTGTGAGTTCGATTTCAGAGGAGAATAATGAAGAAGATGAGCCTGAGCTCATCCATTTTTGGAATAAATAAGAGCCTCCCTAAGGAGGAGGAAAAGAAAAGGGGAGAAGAGGAAGGTCCATGCACTTCCTACTCTCTTCAAGACCAGCATGGGGGATGCCTGGATTTCCAGATCTTATGCAAGTACCTGGGTGATTATAAACCCCATTCTGCAGCATTCAAGAGAGCTACAACGTTTTCAAAGTATATTCAACAGATGGAGGTGAGAAGGCCCTATGGAAAAGAAGAAATCAGAGGCAGTGGTTTCTATTGTCTACATTTGATGTGGTTACTTCAGCTAGAGCTTGGGAGAAGAAGCTGGAGGTATTTTATTCGTGCATCCATGGCAGAGAAAGAAGCAGTGGTGATGGCAGCACTATAAATGGAGGGAGAAACCTCTATTTGCTGGTTCAAACCCTTGGTCCATTCAAGTGTGAGTTATTTTGTAGTATTTTCTCAAAGGTTGATCCAAACCTTTGATGGAGGGAGAATAGAGGAAGAGAAGCTCAGACCACCATGGGAGGAGGATTGCACCAATGTTGCTACAACTTTGGAGGAGCAACTTTCTACATCTATGGATGAGGTAGCCATTGCATTAGAGGAAAAAACCATTGCAGCCACACAAGAAGGTCCCAAGGTCCACCAAGATATGAGCAAAGTTCAACTTTCTATTTTAGAAAATTATCTTAAGGATGGTGGAATTTCATACGGAGAGGTCCAAGGATCAAACCACATGGCCACTTTAGGGCCTCATTTTTGCACTGCACTGTGCAAAGGGTTGAAGGAGGAGAAGAACCCTCATCCTCATGTATCTTGGATGATTTTCATTCAGCCTTCAAGGTGGGAGTGTAGACTTTTGGAGGATTAAATAAACCATGAAACCTCCATGGAGAATCAAGAGACAATTTGTGAACCCGAGGAAGGGACAACTGCTACATCATTAGAGGAACCAGCAGCGCTATTGAACATGGGTGGAGAGAAGACATCACCTCCATAACATTTGGATCCTCATGGGTCCAACATGATCATGGCAAAGAGACCTTTCTTAGGGGGTCTCCAAGAAGTTTCATTTCAAACTCTCATGAAATGCAAAGAGCAGGATGGTAGACCTCACGGGAGGAGTACCAAAAAGGATGGAAAAGAGATGGCAGGATACTTGCATAATTGAGAAGCATAGAGTATGGATGCATGATTTTGATGTGATATCATTCATTTTTTCTTCATCACATGATTTGTATGATGGAAGTATGGGGGAAGCATCAAAATACTTTGTTTCTTTGCTTGAGAGAGCAAGGGCAGAATTGCTCTCATACTTTGCATGATGTTGCAGGAGGAGGAGATGGCATTATCTCCTTTGTCTTTGATGATAGAGAGGTACTTCCACCTTGGGAGGGGCTTCTTATGTATTGCTGCATTATGGAAGACATCTTTGACAAGGAGCATGTCAAAGAATGGAGCTTGGTATTGATGGGAGCCTATGGGGATAGGCCAACAACGTTGTCTCTTTGGAGCAGTGACCTATGGATGAAATGTGCCGAAAAGAAGTGTGGTGGATCCATAACCCACAAGTCCCAAGAAAATTTCATACGTGTTGCACTTGATAGACAAAGAGGAGGTGAGATGGATGAGGTAGTGGAAGAAGTCATCTACGATACATTCTTCTTGACTTGGATTTCCAAGCATGAGAAGAAGGGTCTTCTTGATGAAACTAGTTCATTCCTCTTCATGGGAGCATGCCAAAAAACTATGGAGGGTTCATTCATGGGGCCATACATCATCCTACTCCCGGTATATTGTAATAAATTTGTTCTTACATTGTCTGATTTGTATACTCTTACCACTATTTTGCAGTGCATGGCTCTACAAGAGGGCAAGCTTTTCATATTGCTCCATGGATCAAAATTGGGCGAATTTATATGATGGAGACAACCATATTTTATATGGCCATGGTAAAGTGTTACGTTCCATGTATGTTCATCATTTATGGTCAGCCACTTATCATGCATTATCGGAACATACATTATTATTCATGAGCTGAAAACAACTTGCCATATCCTTTCTCAAAGCAGCAGTTTGGGAAACTGCGCTATGAATATTTGGGAGACTATTGGTAAAACTTTGCACACCATGAAACCTTCAGTACTTGCCTAATTTTATCATTGAGTATGGTCTCCTTGGATGATATTGCTGTTATCTCAGTGAATGACATGATTAGAGGAGAGACACATGGATGAATGTGTCCTTGATGAGGGAGGACTCCCATATTTTCTGCATTGCATGTTCTAATGGGAACATGAGAGGAGACATGGCCACCACAACCATATATTTGGTTACTCTTGAGTAGGGCCATGAGCATGATGATGAAATCCATCCATTGTTTGTATTTGGGCATGTATTTGATTTTATATTTCTCGTTCACTCATCTATTTACTGTTGAGTAGTAGAGGTGATATTTTGTACAGTATTTGCCATGCTATTTTATGCAGCTGCAGTGGATGAGGGTGCATTATAACCCTATGAGGCATTGTTTTCACTTTATACACATGGTATAACCTACAAAAAACATGTCATGGGGGAATTCTGTGGTGATCTTGTCCTATCAATCATAGATGACATGTCTTGGGCCAGCTAAATTTTCATTGATGAAGGGGAGATTCTTGGGGAACTACTCTTCATTTTGCCATTTGAGGGAAATACATTTGCAGCCCAGGATCAATATACACTCCAAAATTTTCATAAGTGGGGGAGAGGACAGCATGGGGCAAGTTATAGTGCTTGCCATGATCAGATTTCAGCCCACCTTCATTTTTGGAGCTCAAGGTGGAGGGAGATTTTCCATGAGTTGTCTTGTTGGGAGGCAACTTATTTATATCATTGATGGCTTGAGGATGGGAGATTAATATGGGGATGATAAATCCCATTAAATATCATACCTCATGCCTCAAGGAGGCCCTTGGAAAGCTCTTAGTTCCTTCATGGATATTTTTTTCTACATGTTAGCTATTTGGGAATGTTCACCCAAAGGCTAGATTGCATATGTTGGAGGGACAACTTGGAGACGTGATTGGTGATATGGCATCCTTTTCTTGAGGATATCATTACATAGGGATGCTACAGGAGGAAGGGAAGAAAGAAACTCAGCTCATCCTTTTCAATTGCTTGAGGGAAAGCAATATTTTGAGAGGGGAGGACTGTAATGTTCGAAATTTTATGGAACATTAATTTTTGTTAAAGAGATTAATAAAATGATTA
The DNA here is from genome assembly GCA_034641835.2 of Pinus albicaulis. Taxonomy (NCBI): domain Eukaryota; kingdom Viridiplantae; phylum Streptophyta; class Pinopsida; order Pinales; family Pinaceae; genus Pinus; species Pinus albicaulis. The sequence goes on along the minus strand of CM076578.1, from coordinate 1,804,923,297 downwards.
GGGGACCCATTATTTTCATGGTTAGAGAATAAAAATCCTCTAAATATGAAAGGGGATCATATTGGAGCTGGATTTCACACCTCCATGTGCGAAAGGAGGTTTTTGCAAACATGCTTGGCCAAGGTTGACAAAGTCAAACTACTTTGGCATGAGTTGGAAAGCACTATGTGGGACAACGTAGGAGGGAAGATTCTAGATGGAGGAAACCTTAATTCGAAGTAGGGCCCATGGAGGGAAGGCTCATTGTTTAAAAGAGGAGAAAGGCAGCCACTGTGCACATCTTTGATCATTTTTACATTTGAGTCTTAGAGACTTGTTGCTGCCTCTTGTTGTTCATCGGAGCTGCAGTGCCTTCGGGCACGAGGGAGTCCTGTTGAGGATTTCCTCTCCTTCTTGAGTATCTCATGAAGGATTGCACTCATCCTCCATATTCCATCATTCATGCCATTAGCTTCAGCCATCTACATCAATGTAGTTTTTGCAGTAGATATTGTACAGTGTTGCTAGGTGTTGCTGGGGAGGTTTCCACACACCATCTAGAGCTTATTTTCCATTGGGGAGAGGCTCTATTCATTGGAGGAACAACAATGGTGGTTCTTGAGCATATCCCACCATATTTTTCATCAGGCCAATCACATTCCATCACTAGCAGCGTAGTCCCTTCAGTACACAGTGTTTTCAGAGAGGAGATTTGCTGTGAGGGATTGACAGTCACTTGGAGGAGAAGTCTTGGGTGAAAGGATCATCCTTTCACTTCAAATTTCTATTGGAGGAGGATTCTTCATTTTTTGTAGCAATTTCAGCCTTTTCCATGTATTTCCAGTTCTTGAGTAACTGCTACCCAGATACTTCGGCATTTCTGCAAAATGCCATTTTTGTAGATATTTCAGACAATCCTTTTAGGGGATTGATTTATTGTATTTTCAGGGGTTAAGATCATGCTCCCCCTTCTTTATTTGAGCTTACATTTCTATATCATTGTATTCTCATTATTTATGCAGTAGTCCCTTATATGAACTGCGTAGTCATGGCCTAGGGCTTTCTTGTTGTAGCTGTGTATTCCACATTCTCATGTACAGGTTTCTTGAGGCTAGCTTGAGTGATCATCTCCTCAAGGATTTTTATACTTATTTTCTGTAATGACATAATATGATGGCCAGTTGATATTCTCTATCATTTTATGTATTCATGGATTCATTGCTATTTCCATTTGATGCATTCGCTTATTGTTGTAGCTCCACCTTGAGACATTCTCAATATAGTAGCTTTTCCTAATAGGAAATATCACATAGCTATAGACAGAGTCTGTGAAGGGCCAGGTAGCCTCTTGATCTCACCCTCTCTTTAGAGGTGACATATCCTAGAAATGCCCCCATAGTATATCTCTAGAATAGACTTGTGACATTTCTGAAAAAGGAATATTACACTTCCATTCATACTACAAGGGAAATAGTTTCATCATTTTCAAGTCCTTTTATTTGAGAGTATCCATTACATACAAATGTGGCTTTTTTCTGATTACCTGACCTTGTTCATTCATCTTCTTCTTAAATATCCATTTTGTTCCAATGAAATTTTTCCCAACAGTTCTTGGTATTAACTCTCGTGTCTTGTTCTTCTCAATCTGGTCTAATTCTTCGTTCATAGCATTTATACAATTTTTGTCTTTCCTGGCCTCATATAAATTCTTCAGTTCTATCTTTGACAACATGGCTAGATACACTTCCTCAGTCTGTTCAGCTAGATTTCTTCTTGTTTGGACTACTACACTTTTGTCTCCAATAATTTGTTTTTCTGGATGATTCATTTGAGTGTGTCTTGGGGGCCCTTTTCAATGCATCTTTGTTTCTTTTGACGCTTCATCCTGCTCTTCACTATCTTGGTTGTCACAAGGATGATGATGTGGAGGGTTAATAAAATTTGTGCTTTCAGTTTTATCTTGTGATTCCTCATAAAATATTACATTGATGCATTCCACAATATTATATAGCCTCTTACTATAACACTTGTATCCCCTAATCTTTGATGCATATCCAAAAAATATTCCTTCATCAAATCTTGCATCATACTTTCCCAATTCTTCATCATTATTCTTTATGAAGCATTTGCTACCAAAGACTCTAAAATGCTTGATTGATATTGGTTTCCCATGCGCAACTCATATGGATTCCAGTCGAAATTTGGTCTGAGATGAGCTTTGTTGAGGATATGAAAAGTTGTGTGTAGCTCTTCTGCCTAGTAGGTTCAGGGTGTTGAGATTCAACAAGATGATGAGCTTAGTGAAAAGTAAGCACCATCACTAAGTGGGGCCCGTGGGCTATTTTTAGGTGTATGTCTACTTTTAGACATGGTGAGCATATTCTATAAGTTTCAAGATGCTATTTGTAGATGGTTGGTCAAATGTGAAAAATACATGAGATTCTATTTTTAGAATATTGGATGAAGTCTATTTATAGATCATCGATCTAAAAATATATGCATGTCGATTTTTATTAACTCTTAATAATAATTTGACGATAAACATCAAATTATTCTCTTGGAGTGCTTTATTTCAGTGAAAAAATTTGGCAAATCAATGGGCTAAAGGAATTACACAATTCGTAGGGTTTATTGGTGGCTCATGCATGAAGGAATTAGTTATAACTGAAGTGAAAATTTTATGACAGAGTTGGAAGAGTAGTTACAGGAGTTGTTGTTTAGTTTAACTCAGTTAAGTGAGTTAAACTTAGTTGGGCTAGTTGTATCTAGTATAAATAAAAGATACAATAGTGAGAGTTAAGAGACTTAATTAGCTAATTAATTCACAACTAATAAATCACTAAAAACTAAACAGAAACAATAGTTAACTACAGTGCATGTCAGTTCTAGTGGAGACCCAGTGGAGAGATAGGTGAAAGGGTGAGATGGACTATCCGTTGTGACTATAGTGATGCATTCAATGCCTTTGACACACATTGGAGTTGCCAATGACGATTAAACAGTCATGGCAAGGCCAATTTGAATTCATTTAGGGCTCTTCTTCAACATGGATTGCGCAGTGGAGGTAGGTTGTCAGGAGGCAAGAAATTGGTGCATAGATATGCAAATTTCTGCATGACAGTGTGTAATGAATCTACATTGTACTAAGAGCTTGAAGTACTAAGATTTGTATGAGATTATTACATGATTCCATTGATATATATAATATATGATAGTTGGGGTTTTTAGATTTAAGCTTTCTCGTTAAAAAACTGTGTTATGTGCAATTGAATTTAATCACATGTGTTTGCAATTGAGTTTTAAATTTCCACAACTTTAACAGTGGAAGGATTCTGTATTTTTGCAAGAATATAAATAATGTGAGATCAAGAGGATCAGTTAATACATCAGTATTAATACATTTCTATATGGTATCAGAGAAGTATTGATCATTGGATATTGCAATTGTGAATAAGTTGAGTTTTGTGCTGGTGGACAATTCGAATTTGCTGCAGAAACTTCTTGGTGCGACAATTGAGTATTCATTGAAATGTCTTTCAATGTGTTTTGATTGGAGTATGCCCTTGATCGTAGCTCAAATTAAATAGCCTGGAAGGATAGGATCAAGGCAATGCTTGAATGTAATGTTCTGAAGGAGTTCATCGATAGTGATGTTCCTAAGCCTGATTCTAGCATTCTACAAGACCTGATGCATGGCGAAAGAAGGTAGAAAAGACAAGAAGAATTCTGTTGGAAGGTGTGAAGGACCATAGTGTGTCAGTCCTTCATGGGAAAGATAGTCCATTTGAAATGTGGAAGGCTTTGACAGATATTTTCGAAAGTAGTAACGACTAGAGGAAGTTGGCGCTGAAAGATAAGCTCAGAAAAAAAAATGGAGAAGGGTGACAATATTCCAAAATATCTCAAAAAGTTTGTCCACTGTAGGGATGAACTGGGAAGTGTGGGGATTACAGTTGATGATGATTAATTTTTGAGCTTGGCTCTCCTTGGGCTTTCAGAGAGTTGGCATAGCTAAGAAGACTCTGTCAGTGGACAGGAGAAACTGTAGGGTTGGGAGCGACTTTGGTCAGATCTTGTGCAGGAGGAGATAAGGTGAAGTACCAGGGATGGCTCTTCATCGAAGAATGATGATGAATAAAATTGCTCTTTGGATACCAAAGCAAGGAAAGGAAAGGGGAAGAAATTCCATCCAAAATCCAATGCTAAAGGCAAGAAGCTGGATTTTTCCAAAGTGAAGTGTTTTCACTGTCATGAACATGGGCATCTCACCACTAACTGACCACAGAAAAACAAGAACAGCAAGGTTGTTGGAGTTGCAGATGGAGAGGCCTTAGCCTCGAAATTTTAACTTGATTTCTCTTTCATTGCATTCTTGGTTTCAAGCTCAATGGGATCGGTGTGGCATCTTGATAGTGGTGCGTCTTTCCATACAACGAGAGATAAGGAGTTGTTTAGTGACTTGGAGGAGAAGGATATCCAAATACATATAGAGATGTGTTGAGCTCCAAAGATGTTCTTTCTTCCACCACATTCCACTCCATTTCCTTTGTCCATTATTAATCACAGGGTCAAATGATCAGTAGAATTAGTTAAAATTGCTTTAAGAATGAATATCATGACTAACTTGCTATGTTTTTATGATTTTATCATTGTAGTACTTTTTGAACTAGATCTAGCTACAGAATGCAGACATTCTGTAGCTAGTTTCCGATTCTGCAGCTGTCTTCATGTCTACGCAGGTTCCAGGTGTCATCTTGGAGAAAAACACATATGGGCGTATTCCACATCATTCCCTCATCATTTTTTGCTCTCCACGAAGTTTGAACGGAATTCTGTAGGTGGTTATGCACGTGGGAACTCAAACTAGGAGATAGACTCCTAATAGGACAAGGACAGTCCAAATGTCCTTAATCATGTTACGAGACCACCATCAGAGTCCTAGTTCAATTTTAATTTGGAAAGACAATTATCCCTAGGTTATCTCAAGACATTTATGTAATTTTGATTATAAATATGGCTCGGGAAACCGAGGGACAAGGTTAGATTTTGTATTTGACTGCTAGATTTCAGAAGTACGAAAACACTCTGTTTTGAAGTAATTTTTCTCTAATGCAAGAAGTATCACTTTATTGAAAGCACTGAGTCAATCTTGAAGTATATTTTGCGTGCTACTCTGGTGGTAGAGGGCCCCTGCCTCCTGAGCAACCTTGTTTATACGGTTTAGATAAGTATTTTAGCCTCGTTTTTTTCATTTCTAGCTTAAGCACGTTTCTGAAGTTTATGTTTCATGCTTGTTTACATTGATCATCACAGCTAGACTTACTCTTATAAACTCTTCCAAAATATCATCACGATGAATAAGGCATAGCTATGGTGTTGTAGGTTTTAGTTGCATTTCCTTTCGAATTTTATGATTTATGCTTGTTTACACTAAGTGTCACAGCTGGTCTTACTCCTACAAACTCTTCCAAAACATCATTAAAAATGAATAAGAAACAGTTGTGGTATCTTAGATTTTAATTGTATTTTCTTTCAAATCTTATGTTTATGTTTAATTGCATTGAATAATATAGCCAGAATTGTTTTTACAAACTCTTCCAAAATATCATTCACATTGAACAAGATGGGCTATATAATTCCAATAGAGTAGCTGCATGTTAGTTTAGTCATAACACTCCGGAGGATGATTTCATTTAGTTCAGCTCTGTCACTACATTTCAAGTTTTATAATGGCATTTTAATTTAACTCTGTTCACCGTACTTCAAGTAGATTAACAGCACTCTAGTTGAGTCTTAGCTCACTGTATTAGCATTCTAGTTTAGTTGTTATCCATTGCATTTTAAATTGTATTAGTTGTTAAATTTAGATACCACGGTATTCATTATTTACAAAAACTTCTTTTGTTCCAACCTCATATTAATACATAATCATATGGACAGAAGCTAGTATCAGTCTAAGGCCTGGAGTATTTTGCAACCTTTTTACCATTTTACAAATAAGCCTTTCCTCAAGGACTATTCTAAAAAGAAACCTATAACTTTTGAGTGAGGCCTAGTGGTGCTAAATTGAGTTGCAGAACAGAATTAGAAGTTAGTTTAGAGTAAAAATCGTATTGTGCTACAAATGTTCTTTTCCAAATATGTTCCAATGAACCTTTAATCTTGGATGAGATGTTGTAACATTGTAAGTTGATTGTTTATTGAGGAGAACTTCATTCACACTTAACTTGTCCATTTCTCAAGCTCTTCCAACACATCTTTAATTAATGAATTGGATAAGTTCAAGCTCATGTTGTGATTTATTTCCTTGAAATGAAGTCATTATCAAGATTTGCATTTGTTTTTTTTCAGCCATAGTTTAGGCTTTGTTCTGTTTTAGTATTTGCATTTGTTGGTTGCCATCCATAGTTTAGGCTTTGTTCTGTTTTAGTATTTGCATTTGTTGTTTGCCATCCATAGTTTAGGCCTTGTTATGCTTTAATATAACCAATAGCTTCTTTTCACCAGTATTTAGTTCTTTCCCTTTTGAAACATAAAACCATAAAACCAAAAACATCAGAAAACACTAGACACAACGTAGTGAGAAACAAATACCTAGGCACATATAGTGCACCACACTTCAGCAGTTTACCAACCCTGGTTGACAATTAATGAAGTCAATTTAGGAACACTAGGCTGAGCACAAACATTTTTGCGCCATTGCTGGGTAAGTGTAACTAGGTAGCCTTGTTTCTTAACTCCCAAAAACAATGATATGCATAGAGAGAGAGACATAAGGGGTAGATTCATAAGAAGCAGAAGCAGAAGTTTGATTCCTAGAACACCACTTGTTTCATCAAGACCTTGAGCCAGTACACCTCCAACTTAGACCCACATTCAATCCTTTACTGATCCTAGACTTCCAGAAGACTTAAGATCAGATATTCCATTAGAAAGACCTTCCACTTAATCTACTGAACCTGTCTTAGAAGAAGATCCAAGGACCCCTGCTAGAGACACAAACTTTTCCACTTCCACAGAAGAATCAACTATGGCAGAAGAAGGGGGAGGAATAGAGGGGGTAGAGGTAGAGGTAGAGGAGAAGGAGGTAGAGGTGCAGAAGGAGGTAGAGGAAGAGGTAGAAGAGAAATGGGAAGCTCTTTTGGGTTTCCTATAGTAGATGAAGAAACCAATACAACTATGAAAAACATTTCACCCTCTGTCCTTCCAAAATTTTATGGACTTAAAACTGAAGATCCTGAAACCTTCCTATTTGAATTTTAAGTCCTATGTAGAACCTATGACTACTTACAAGATGCTCAAAAACTTAAACTATTTCCTTCAACATTGAAAGGAGCAGCATTGAAGTGGTTTATGAGTTTGATCAAAAGTTCTATTAGGACATGGGAAGACATGAAACAAGCATTTCTAGAAAGGTATTTGGATTATTGTATGCCAGTCAATCATAAGGAGCAAGTGTTCAAGATGATACAAAAAGAGGATGAAAACCTGGAAGATTTGTTGGAGAGATTTCATTACAACATCAAAATAGAAAAAATGGAAAACTTAGACCAAGACACCTTAAAAGCTCTCTTGTTGAAGACAATTAGGGATGAATGGTTGGATATCCTTAACATGATGGGAAAAGGGGATATATCTCAGCTCACATTACCTGAAATATCTGAGTTATTTATTAACCTTTCAAGAGGGAAATCCAAAACTGTAAAAGGCCCAAGAGACCCTGCTCTTGCAAGGGTAAGTAAGTCTGCTTCTGGGACAGTAAGTAGGGCAGAGATAGGGCATATGATTGATGAATTCAAATCTGACATCTTAGGGAGTCTTAGTGAACAAATAGACACCCTTAAGTTACAAAACAAGCAAAAAGCTGAATCTGATGCTTTAGCAATCTTTTGTCCCAAATGTAGAAAGAAGCATGCCTTGAGAGAATGTCCTTTGGATGAAAAAGTTGTAGAGACCTGTGTAATTTTTTCAGAAAAACATGAGACCAAGATTTTTCCTTCACTTCCCAGTCTTAAAGCTTTCTTTCAAGAAGATACTCCTACAAGTTCCACAGAATCTCTCAATTTTGTCTCTAGAAGGCCTTGGCAAGGACCTCAACCACAAGGATTTCATGATCAAATGTATAATCAACCCCCACCAAAATGGAATTCTTGGCAGCAGCCTTGGCCCCAATTTCAAAATCAATCTCAAGCTTGGGCACAAAGAGCACAAAATCCCTATGGAAGATACTCCCAGTACTATCAATATCCACCATCCTATCCACCATACCCACATTTTTCCCCTCAAAATCCTCAACAAAATCCTCAACAGAATCCTCAAAATCCACAACATCAAAATCAACCACTCCCCTTACCATTTCCTCAGAAATAAAATCAGTTACCTGCTCAACCCATACCAAACCCCAACAATAAAAATCCTCAGAACACATACATGATAGAAGGCCAACAGTTTCCAACTTATTTAATTACTCCTCTAGACCTTAGTGATGTTCAACTTAGGTCTAGAAGAATACTTGAAAAGAGGAAACCTTCTGTGATCATACAAGAACAAGACAACTCTGAAGAAGATTCTCTACGGGAAAATAAAAGTCTTGAAGAAGACACATCTTTTCACGACCCAAACATTAAAAAATAAAAACAAAAAGAACCAATAATTTCAACTCCTGTATTAGAGCAGCCATCAACATCCACTCCTACACCTCCCTTTCTAGAAATATTACAAATTGATAGAGGTGTAGAAAAAAAAATTATGGTACCTAATTATGATTTCCTAGATGAGCTAAGAAATGTCTGTATTAAGATTCCATTATTACAAGCTATCAAGGAAATTCAAATTTTAGCAAAGACAATAAAGGATTTGAGCATGAAGAAAACAAGAAAAAGAATAAGAGAGATAAAGAAAATTCAACTGGCAGGAAAAATAGTAGATATCATGATGGGTAAGATTGCTATTCCAAAGTATCTAGACCTAGGAAATCCAGTTGTTAAAATTCACATCAATGGAATTGAGATACAAAACACACTCATTGATTTAGGAGCAGCAATCAATATCATGAGTAGACAAATCATGGATAAACTGAAACTTCCTAATCTTCTCTTTACACCCACATTATTACAATTAGTAGATAGATCTATGATCAAACCTGATGGGGTAATAGAAGACATTCTAGTGTCCCTAGATTCCTGGGACTACCCTGTGGATTTCATGATCCTAACTCTTAAGAATAATCTAGGAGGACACCCTATTATATTAGGAAGACCTTGGTTAGCTACAGCTAATGCTTTCGTTAGTTTTAGATTCGGTGACATGTACATCTCTAATGGTAGTTCAACTAAGAAATTCAATTTGTATCCTCCAGCAAGGAAAATTACAGATTTAGGTGATACTCAATGGATAGAGGATGAAGAAGACTTACAACCTCTCTTCACAATTTCAGAAATTAGTGAAGATAGTCAAATTCTAAATACTTTAGAAAACTTTGAATCCTTTTCAGAATATAAACATGAACAATTTCAAGAAGAATCCAACATTGAGTTTTTTTCATCAAGACAGATGTCTCTTCATTCTATGGATAAATTTGACAGCTCTACAAGTGAGATATTTCCAGGAAAAACTTTGAACATAAACAAGAACCTAGAAAAATCTCAACAAGAAGAGCTAGTCAAGATTTTACAGAGACATTCTTCTGCATGTGCATGGGAGTACACTGATATGAAAGGGATAAGCCCCAAGACTTTCACTCATCACATCTACATAGAGGACAATTGTAAACCAATCAGAGAACCTCAAAGACGGATGAATCCAAATCTTAGGGAGATTGTTAAAGAAGAATTGCAGAAATTGTTGAATGTCAACTTTATCTATCATATTTCAGATAGTCAGTGGGTCTCTCCTTTGGTAATTGTGCCAAATAAAAATGGTAAATGGAGGGTATGTATTGACTACCGAGAATTAAACAAGGCTACTCTTAAAGATCATTTTCCCCTACCTTTCATAGATCAGGTGTTAGATACCTTAGCTGGCAAAAAGTACTTCTCATTTCTAGATGGGTTTAGTGGTTATAATAAAATTCAAGTAGCACTTGAGGACCAAGAAAAAACCACATTTACCTGTCCTTGGGGTACCTATGCTTACCGAGTATTTCCATTTGGATTATGCAATGCACCTGCAACATTTCAAAGGGCAATTCTAGGAATTTTTTTAGATCTAATACATGATTGTGTAGAGGTATATATGGATGATTTCACGGTTTATGGAGACACATTTGAAGAAGCCTTGGAAAAATTCTTAAAGAGATGTAAAGAAGTAAATCTTTCACTAAGTCATGAAAAGTGTTTTATGATGTTTACTGAAGGAATTGTTTTAGGACATCACATTTCAGGGGATGGGATTAGAGTTGATAAGTCAAAAGTTGAAGTCATCTCTAACTTATCTATTCCAAGTTGTCAAAAATATGTTAGGAGTTTTCTAGGATTTATAGGGTATTATCGAAGATTTATAGAAAAATTCACCAAGACAGCATCTCCACTCTTCAAATTACTTACCAAAGACTATGAATTCAAATGGAATTTTGATTGCCAGTTAGCCTTTGAGACCCTGAAAACAAAAATTTCTAAAGCACCTATTTTAAGGGGACCTAACTGGAAGTTACCTTTTCATATTTAAACAGATGCCTTAGATACAGCTCTAGGAGTAGTATTGGGACAAAAGGACCTGATTCCTTATGCCATCTACTATACCAGTAAAAATTTGACTCCCGCGGAGTTAAACTATACTGTAACTGAAAAAGAGTTTTTAGCTGTTGTTCATGCCATAAACAAATTCAGACACTATATAATAGGCTATGAAACTTTTGTTCACACAGATCATTCTGCAATTAGATACTTAATGAACAAATCAATTACTAATGCCAGAGTCATAAGATGGTTATTGCTTTTACAAGAATTCAACATTACCATTCTAAATAGGCCTGGAAAACAAAACACAGTAGCTAATTTCCTATCTAGACTCCAAAACATCAAAGATGACACTCCAGTTGCAGATCAATTTCCTGATGAATATCTTTTTGCAATTTCTGCTCAGACTCCTTGGTTTGCTAACATTGCTAATTATTTAGTTTCAGGGAAATTTCCTTCAATAATGAATGCAAGAGATAAAAGAAAAATCATTTATGACAGTGAAAAATATTCATGGGTTGCTAATGAGTTGTACAAGACTGGTCCAGATTTTATCATTAGGAGATGTGTTCGGGAAGATGCAATGCCTGAGATTCTCAAAGCATGTCATGATGAACCTTGTGGCAGACACTTTGCTGATAAAAGGACAGCCTATAAGATCCTTCATTTAGGATATTATTTGCCATCCTTTTTTAAAGATGTTAAAGAGTATGTCAAAAGGTGTGACAGTTGCCAAAGGGTAGGGAAATCTTCTCCTCACTACAAGAAAAAAGCACATTGGTGAGGGTCATGCTTGTGACGGACCTTTAAGGTCCGTCACCAATGTCACATATGGTGACGGTCCTTAAAAAACCGTCACTGTAAGTGTATATAGTGATGGTCCTTTATGGTCCATCACTAAAGACATTTTCAATGACACTTTTGGTGAGGGTTGTTAAATCCCCCTCACTAATTCTCTCTTTGGTGACACTTCTAGTGACGAAATTTTAATGACCCTCACCAATGCTCTTTTTGTTACTTTTGGTGACGGTCAAAAAATGTCCGTCATCATTGATAATTAAAAAACTGTCACTATAAGTGTATATAGTGATGGTCCTTTTTGGTCTGTCACCAAAGACATTTTTAGTGAGACTTTTGGTGAGGGTCGTTAAAGGCCCATCACTAATTCTCTCTTTGGTGACACTTCTAGTGACGAAATTTTAATGACCCTCACCAATGCACTTTTTGTTACTTTTTGTGACGGTCAAAAAATGCCCGTCGTCATTGATCATTCCAATGAGTTTTTGATGACGCTATGTGCCTGTTAATATATTTTTTGTCAAAAGTTAATGATTTAATACCATTATTGTGGAGTATTTTTTATAATATGTCCAAGGCCATAGTGGTTCGGGTCAGTCAATTTTTTTAGAAGTAATTAGTGTTTATCATTTCCCTCAAGTAATGACTAGTCGAATAGAGATTTCCTATGAGTCAACACATGATTCATATATATTAAGTTTATTATCTAGAAAATTCCCTTTAGATAAAGTTCCACTATTGTGTGTAGGAAATATATTATTTAATACACAATCAAGCTTTGAAATTTCTATTAATGAGAAAGACCTAACGATCCTCACCAATCTGGCACGCCTTAAATTAATGCTTTGGCACACACTAACATTTCTTAGAACCCCACATGTATTGGAACATATTTATACCTATAAGTACATCTCGTGATGACACTGATGCCCAAGCACATGGCGGCATGCGCTAGCACAACATGGAACTCTCCTAGCATGTGTTGGCATGCTGCATATAGTCCCTAGCATGCCCTAGAACACCTTGGTTGAATGCATTGACATACATTAGCACTTGGCACACAATGCCACTTGGCATGTATTGGGACCTATTATTAGTGTGCCTAGCATGCCCCTTTTCAAAAATATAAAGTCTTGACTTATTAACCCTCTTATTGGTTCTTCCTTTTGTTGCCTTGACACATATTGACATACCCTGGCACGCTGCACCACATCCTTAGCACCTACCATGTATTGGCATATCTTGGCACTATTAATTGGCACATGATATAATTAGCACACCCTGGAACTCCCAAGCACACTTTGGGAATTCTTGACATGCCTTGATATTCCCTAGCATGCCATACAAATGCTTAGCATACCTTGTCAGTCCCTCCTTGGCATGACAACTAACACTCATTAACACTAGTCTCTGGCACACGTTCCTCATATTCATTAACTTCCATGAATTTTTTCCTAGTGCTCCCTTAATGTTTTTTCCTAGTAATCCTTAACACTCATCAACATGCATTATCACTTTCTAGCACACCTTAGCACTCTTCAGCATTCCCTTCCACTTCATAACATGCATAACACTTGTCCCTGACACATATTGGCGCTTGGAAAGTCTTAGCATGTATGGAATACGTTGAGATTCCTTGGTATGATTTGGCATGGTTCAATATTAAATTTATTTGTGATTATCAATTGTTGGAAAGTAGATGAGAAGCAACAAAGGAATACTTGGCACTTAGAATGCACTAAGACTTTGCACTTGGCACCTAGTGTTGGTGTGCCTAGCATGCCCCTCTTGGAAAAGGTAAATTGATGACTTATTAACCCTCTTATGTGTTAATTTCCTTGTAGTTTAACTTTTTTCTCCCTTTTGTTGTCTTGAAAGTCCCTGACACACATTGACACACCCTTGCACATCTTGGCATGCCTTATCACTTGGCACATCTTAGCATGTTTGACATGTATTCCCACTATCTGGCACATCAAGGGGGTGAAGAGAGATGTATTCCTAAAGTAAGTCGAGTACGAGGGCTGAGTAAGGGTTGCTAAAGGGAGGTCATGATCATCCTCCAAGAGCAAGATCATCATGTGAGGGTTCAGAAGAATGTTTCATACCTTAAGGGTTGGTTTGCGCTAAGAAGTAGGATGGCATATTGTTGGTTCTCTTCTAGCAGATCGAGCTTAAGAGAGGTTTCTCATGAGAATCTGGGCATGTGATTTCAATAGTGTCTTTGTGTGAAGGCCGCATAAAATTCTGAAATGTTGAAATTTGCAACAAGAAACAGTGAGATTGGAAACCAGAAAGGACAAAAAAAAAATGCACCCACACTGGTGAGGAATTTTGATGCACCAAGAGTGAGGAATGTGGGACGTCTAATTTATTTTTCCCTTAAATAAATTGGACAATAAATTGTAATTTCATCTCATAACAACTTGTGTCAGTTAATTAAGTCATGATGATCGAGTTAGCTTAATAAATTCAAGTACTTGAGGGTCTAAGATGAGGCATCTAGAGGGATTCTAATATTTTTAAGGTCCAGTTGAAGTTGATGCATTAGTGGGGTGCAAGTGTAATTAACTCGATTAAATGAGTTAAAATTAGTTTAACTGGTTCTAACTGAGTGATGAGCTAGTGAGAGGTCTAGTGAATTAAATTAGATTTAATTCAAAATGAGTGATCAATCATATAACTAATAATTTTCTATTAATAGTTGCATGCATATCAGTTTCGAGGAATACCCAGTTGAGACAGAGGTTAAAGGGAACATAACTATCATTTGTATTCAGAGAAAATTTCCCATGTGCAATTATAAAGTCATTGGGATGCCATGATGGATTGCGCAATCAAGGAAGACTGATTTTCCTAATTAATAAGGAGTTAATTCCCTAGGAATTGCATGAAAAAGGTAGGCTGAAGTAAGGATGAGAATTGGCTAAGTACTAGACTGAGTTTGCCTAGATCAACGAAAGACAATTGACATAGTGCTGGAGAATCTCATGAGAGATTAAGCATTAATGTATTGTTTCATGATTCCTTGACTTAATACACAATAGAGATAGAGGGGTTTTGAGCAGTTTCTTTCCCCAAATACATCATGTTGTTGTGCGATTGATAATTTATTTCTCTTACTTATATGTGATTGCGCGATCGTGTTTTGTTTCCGCAAATTGTAGGAAGGATTCAATATCTTGTTTTAGTAGATTACAAGATTAGATTGAATCTCGTTGGTTAGATTTTCTACATGGTATCAGAGCAGGAATTTTTTGGGCGGCGAGTTTGCAGAGAATATTTGAATATTTTCTGTAAAATTTTCAAAAACAAATAGAATATTTGGATTCCTCGCGAAAATCTACCCAAATGGGAAAAAAAATCGGTCGAATAGGAGCTCGGATGAGGGAGATATCATCGATTTAAAATCAACTCTTTTTTAGAAAATTTTTGTAACGTCGGAACAATTACACTGTGCGCGAGTCAAGAACCTATATGTAATTGAGGTACCAGATGCATGCAAAGCTTTGAGGAGAAAGGCATAATTTAGAGACTTGGTGGTTTAGAGGGAGCATAAATTACCTCTCAACATGCATCCTCATTAGAATCAGTCTTAGAAGGTTGTGGAGTAGTTGCCATAATTGGAGAAGCAGAGAGGAGACTAAGTGGAAGCGTCCACTCAAGAAAATACCTCCATGAGGGGGAAATTTTGAGCCAGATGGGAAGAGGGAGCATCCATACGTCGAGGTGTAAGGTGGGGTGATGTGTAGACATAATCCCAAGATAAGAAAATTGGGCAAGTTCCATTGAGATGGCGTGTCTCATGGATCGAACCTGGCTACGAGGAGTCCACAGTACAATAGTAGTAGGAAGGATCAGTTAGATTGATGTAGTCAGATGTCAGCAAGACAGAAATCAGAGTGATAGATGTTAAATAATGGATTACAAATCAGAGTTATAAATAGTTGAAAGGGCACGGATGCAGATGTCAGCAGCAGCGCAGAGAATCCAGTACTAGACAGGTGTAGTAGCTAGCAGCAGTTAGAAGACTCTGATGACAGATGCATTATACTGAGTAAGTTGTTCGGAGGCTATTTAGTTTCAGGATTTGCAGGTGCAAAGAACACTAGAGAAGTGTAGCATGCAGAACATTCCAAAGGTACCGGATGGGGATATATTGAATTCCTTTCTTGCTGAGAGGGAGTGTTGAAATTTGCAACAATAAACAGTTAAATTAGAAACTAGAAAGGACAGAAAAAAAATGCACCCACACTAGTGAGGAATTTTGATGTACCAGGAGTGAGGAATGTGAGGCGTCTAATTTATTTTTCACTTAAATAAATTGGACAATAAATTGTAATTTTGTCTCATAACAACTTGTGTTAGTTAGCTAAGTCATGATGATTGAGTTAGCTCAGTAAATTCAATTTAAGGTGATCAAGGTGGATATTGGTGGCCACCTGCCTATTCCACTTGGGCCCTCGCCATTGTCTCTTTCAGTTTTCCAGTTTCCTTAATTATAGCACAATTTACTATTTTTGTTAGTTTTTCAGGTCCTGAACTTCCAGAGCCGTTTTGAGGCCCCAAACGACATTTTTTGGGCATGAAAGGTTTGGCGATTTCTTAGAATTTGCATTAGTAGTTGTAGTCCTCGGAGAGATCTTTCTAACGAGGTATCATGTGTGTCAAACGAAGATCATATGACCAAGTTACGACCCCAGAAAGTTGGCTGCCCAACTAACCCCAACGGGGCCCATAAAATCTTGGTGTTACATCTCCTCGGGTTAGGGTTGTGGTTGTTTAGGGTTTTATCTTATTTTTAAATAATAAAAAAGACCCTTAATCCTTATTGTAACATAGTTAAGAGAAACATAACTATCAGTTGTATTTATAGAAAATTTCCCATGTGCAATTATAAAGTCATTAGGATGCCATGATGGATTGCACAATCAAGGAAGGTCAATTTTCCTAACTAATATGGAGATAATTACATAGGAATTGCATGAGAAAGGCAGGCTGAGAATTGACTAAGTATTAGACCGATTTTTCCTAGATCAGCAGGAGACAATTGGCAGAGTGTTGGAGAATATCAAGAGAGATTAAGCATTGTATTGTTTCATGATTCCTTGACTTAATACAAAATAGAGATAGAGGGTTTTGAGCAGTTGCTTCCCCAGATACATTTAGTGTTGTGCGATTGATAACTTGTTTCTCTTACTTATATGTGATTGTGCAATCGTGTTTTGTTTCCACAAATTGTAGGAAGGATTTAGTATCTTGTTTTAGTACATTACAATATTAGATTGAATCCCATTGGTTAGATTTTATACATGAAATAGAAGAGAGGGTTGATACCATATTTCCTTGTGGTGGTTAGTAGGCGGCAAGGTCTGTGATAAAGAACAACATAAATGGAGGAGGGCTTGCACTGTAATTTAGAGCCATAACAGAAGTCGACGTAGGCACAATATTGATTGATTTAACCCTAGGTTGAGGGTCGACATTGAGATCTGAAGTTCATGTCAAGATTCTATCAAAGAAATGCCCAGAATCTATGGATCCATATGAGCTAGGTCGAGTCCCTTATGGAGGCAAGAGTCGTGTTTTTTCTATGTGTGGATAGGGTTTGTTCTACAACAATTAGAAGTACATAAGTATAATGCCCTAGTTAGGACAATTTCCTAGCATGTTTAGTTCATAAGGTATGCCCTTAAGACTGTGACAAATTTGTGTAGAAGAAGACGGGTTGTGACCCTTAGAGCGAGGTTTATTTCTGCAATAAAGACCGCAGATCTGGAAGATGGTTTGTAGATTCAGTATGTGTGGAGACAATAGATCCAAAGGAGGGTGGAACCTGAGCAAAAGATTGTGCATGCAGAAGAAATGTGCCATATGAAGAATGGATTGACATGCAGAGGAGTTGATTTTGATGGAATTTCCATGGAGTTTTAAACAAATATCTGAAGAAACCTATAAAAAATTAGTAAATGGACTGTTAGTGGCTGATTTGTAACCCTAGTTCAGTCATCTACAGAATGTTAGAAGCATGATAAGAGGAGTAGTTCATATTTGTTCATAGATTGGACAACAAAGATCAAATTGTCGATACACAAGAACAATGATCTTGAGAGGACTCAAACCATTGTTAGGTGGCAGATTTGAAGAGCCCTAGATGAAGACAATATTGTGGGCCCTAGATCAGTAAAAATAATTGACTGTGGTTGGGCAGATTGATGGTAGTCCAAGTAAAGTTGGAGGGTTGTTAGGTTACTTTCAAAGAAGAGCCCTGACTCTTGTCCTAGTTAAGGACAACAAAATTGGTGGAAGGGTAGGTGTATAGGGCCTAAGGATGTGCAGAATTTGAAGGACTAAAGTAACAGTCAAGTGGGCCAACCAACTAGCCCTAATTCACTATATTGTAGAGGATTGATTCAGAGAGAAGAAGGGCAGCCTCCATAGCCCTGGACTTATCATCTTGGAGCTATAATATGGCAGAAGTGGGCTTACCAAAGAGTTGTTCACAAATGGAATTGTGAAGAACTTGTTACCACTCAAACTAGTAGTGGACCTAAAAGGGGTTCCTAAGAGGGCAACTGCTAGGACAAGGGAAACGATGGAGGCTTAGCCCATTGTCACCACAGCTAAGGCTCCTTTCTCTTCACGAAATTTCATCGATGGGTGGAGTCTTGGTAGTTTAGGAAGTCACTTGTAGCATATAGGTCAATGAATAGGTGGGAAGTGACCCTCGAAACCCTTTCCCTGAGATAAAATAAAGAGTGGGACTTGCTTTCCTTTTAAGCAAGTGAATTTATCTTCTAGGGAGAGAGGAGGGGGATTGAAGGGTTGAGGGAGAAGAAAAAGACTTATGAAGGAAGTTCTTAATCCCTAAAATCCTTTGGGAACTTGGATTCCCAAATGGTCCTTGATGAAAGGCATTTGACACCAAATGGGACCACACGAGGCCAAGTGGACCCAACCCAAGTTCGGGGATGGAATTTAGCAACCAATGATGTTCCTATCCTGGACAAGGTGAGGGGAAAGGATCAGAAAAGAATTTTTACTTCAATAGGTCAAATTGATCCTACTAGGTTCTATCCTTAGGACCACCTAGGCAAAACTTGACCCTAGAGCTAAGGCTTGAGGAATCTGGAGATTCCACCGTCGGAATTGGCCCAAGTTCTGAGGAGAGTGAGGGCACCCAACAACACAGCTGCCTCTAGGAGATAGAAGTTTTCCTCTAGCTAGATTCCTGGGAAATTGTTGCCCTAGGTGACCTAATGGGGCTAGACTTAGGGAATGTGAAAATTTCTTAATCTAAGAAACCCTACTGCAGTATCTTGATTTACTTCTCCTAATTGAATTAAGTTACAAGTTAATTTATGAAATATTTAATAAATTAGCAAAGTAAATAGTAAATACAACTAGCAACCTACGCATATAGATCAAATATTGAATAACATGCTCATAGACAAAGTGGCAGACGTAATTTCTGGACAAATGTCCCCGAAAAAAACCAAATGTAGGAAAACCAGTGCATCTAGCTCTAGAGGGTTTTCATTATTATGCAGAATCTAAGTACAACAATCCTGGGCACCAAAACTAGTTCATCCAACAGAGAAATAAAAATGGCAGTAATACGTTGCTCTGAATCCCTCTACGTCAGCCTAAATGGCCTATGTCGACCTCTGCGCTGCTTAGTAAGGGTCTACGTCACACCTGAAGAGCTTACACTGCCCCTGCGCTGCCCTGAATAGGCCTGCATCAGCCCTGTGTGGCTCCTGCTGCCCCTGCTGGGCTTTGGCTGGACTGAGTGGCTCCTGCTGCCCCTGCTGCTCTAGCTGGCTGGAATACTTATGCAGAAAAATCATAGGTAAGAAAGAAGTCACTGGTCAAAGGTAACGCATAACAGTCAGAAAAATTGAAGAAATGAAATGAAAATAGATCAATGTCCACAAATAACTGAAATAGCCCAATGGGACTAGAGAGTAAAAGCTTTGACAACAAAAATAAGTGCTTATAGCATCAGCTAAGAGAACAGAGGAGACTAGTTCATGAGGTTAAAATGTTGTTTAATTGTTGGCATAGGAAAACTGTAGAATTGTTAGAGTAAATCATTGCAGGTACCATTAGTTGGTGATCATCGATAATCATTTCATTTCATCAAATACCCTGATGAATGGGCCTTACAAGCTATTTCAGTAGACAAACGCCACAGAAGTTGTGTGATGGAAAAATATTCACACTATATTGAAGAAAACACCTACCAAATAAGGATGATGTTTCAAATGGGGCAAGAAACAATAGAGAGATAGACATCAAAAATGTTAAAATGCTAGGGCAACAGGAAAGCAACTAGGTAGCATGGTACAAAGCACAACAACGAAAATTATAAAAATGGAAAACCCTACAAATTAGCACCCATCCAAACATCACCACAATTTTTTCTTTAACCCTAGTTAGGACAATTTCCTAGCATGTTTAGTTCATAAGGTATGCCCTTAAGACTGTGACAAATTTGCGTAGAAGAAGAACGGTTCTGACCCTTAGAGCGAGGTTTATTTTTGCAATATAGATCGCGGATATGGAAGATATTTGCATATTCAGTATGTGTGGAGATAGCAGATCCAAAGGAGGGTGGAACCTGAGCATAAGATTGAGCATGCAGAATAAATGTGCCATATGAAGAATGGATTGACATGTAGAGGAGTTGATTTTGGTGGACTATCCAGAGAGTTTTAGACAAAGATCTAAAGCAACCTATACAAAATTAGTCAATGGACTGTTAGTGGCTAATTTATGACCCTAGTTCAGTCATCTACAGATTGTTAGAAGGATGATAAGAGGAGTAGTCTAGATTTTTTCATAGATTGGACAACAAAGATCAAATTTTCGATACACAAGAACAATGATTTTGAGAGGACTCAAACCATTGTTAAGTGGAAGATTTGAAGATCCGTAGATGAAGAGAATATTGTGGGCCCTAGATCAATAGAAAGAATTGACTATGGTTGGGCAGATTTATGGTAGTCCAAGTACAGTTGGAGGGTTGTTAGGTTACTGTCAAAGAAGAGGCCTAACTCTTGTACTTGTGAAGGACAACAAGATTGGTAGAAGGGCAGGTGTATAGGGCCTAAGGATGTGAAGACTTTGAAGGACTAAAGTAGCAGTCAAGTGGGCCAGCCAACTAGCCCTAGCCCTAGTTCACTAGCCCTAGAAACCATTTCCCTAAGATATAATAAAGAGTGGGAATTCCTTGCCTTTTAAGCAAGGGACTTGATCTTATAGGGAGAGAGGAGGGGGATTGAAGGGTTGAGGGAGAAGAATACGACTTATGAAGGAAGTTCTCAATCCATAAAATGCTTTGGGAACTTGGATTCCCAAATGGTCCTTGATGAAAGGCCTTTGACACCAAATGGGACCACACGGGACCAAGTGGACCCAGCCAAGGTTTAGGGATGGAATTTAGCAACCAATGATGTTCCTATCCTGGACAATGTGAGGGGAAAGGATCAAGCAAGAGTTTTTACTTCGATGGGTCAAATTGATCCTACTAGGTTCTAGCCTTGGGAACACATAGGCAAAACTTGATCCTAGAGATAGGGCTTGAGGTATCTGGAGATTCCATCGTCATAATTGGCCCAAATTTTGAGGAGAGTGAGGGGACCCACCAACGCAGTTGCCTCTAGGAGATCAAAGTTTTCCTTTGGCTAGATTTTTGGGAAATTGATGCCCTAGGTGACATATTGGGACTAGACCTAGGGAAAAATGGAAAATTGTGAAAAAATGGGGGGAAATCATCACCCTTTCTGAGGTACTAGTGCCTAATTCACTTGGGGATATGGATTCAGGGATGATAATAAGCAAGAATTTGGTTTCTTGGTCAAGGAGGCCCAGAAAGTCAACTTCGTCCAATGTTAGAGGAATACGAAAAGTGACCTTCAAGAATTTATACTTCATAAAAATGGTGCAATATTATTGAGATACAATGGTCTCAAAGACATTTCATTCATCTAACAATGGCCCATACATTAAATAAGCTAAATAGACACATAATTTCACATTTCCATCATGCAACAATTAGCCCTAGTTATAGTGAATTCAATAGCATGCAACAACAAGAAGAATAGAGTTAAATTATTACTCACAATGTTAGAGAGTATATCCAACTAGCTTCACATTTGCAAAAACAAAGCTCCAACATAGAAATAGCCCAAATCCATACATCAAAATGCATCCATCGTCCAAAATAGTCCTCCAAGGAAAAATGTGAAGTTATCTAAAGATAGAGAGACCCCAAGTCAAGTGATGATACAAATGAATCCAACTAAATCCTATCTATACACTAATTAGGAGTTGATCATTGATAGAGGAAAATTGAGGAGTTGCATAATGGGAGGCAAGAGGACCTGCCAGATGTGATGTTCAGGACATGTGGACTGAAAGGGCTATGTGTGGCCACCATCAAAAAGTGGTTAAAGTGTTTTCTTGTTCGAGGTAGATTGGTTATCAAAATAAGAACACCAAGCCCTAGTTGTATTCCTTATATCAGTGTGATTGTAAAGGGTCATGATCTGTGGTACAAGAGCTCTAGCCTATTCTATTATAGTTTGTATTTAACGAAGAACGGTTTGAAAAAGTTAAAAATTGTCATGTGCACTAGTTGATTCCATAATGCGTGTAGATTTCATTGTGCAAAGTATATGTGTTGTGGCACTTGAGTGTGTTTGCATCAAATATTCTAAGACCAAAAACAAATTCTCGTATGTCATTGAAATTCAACATATAATTTATTAACCTAAAAACTACATGTAACTCATCTTAGGCTACTCATGTCCAATCTCAACTCATCCCACTTAACAAGTTACCAAGACAAGGCTTATCACATCCAACTGTGGTTGTAAAAAAACTAAGCAACACAGTTTATATATTGACATACGATAGCTGGCATATCTTAAATGCCTTGGCACTATGTGGCATGTGTTAGCATCCCCTACATTCCTTGGCATGCTTTTACACACCCTAGCACTTCCTGACATGCCTTGGTAGTTTAGCATACCTTGGCACTGCCTATCATATAACCTTGTCACTCCCTCCTTAAACACACCTATAACTCATTGACACTCCTTGTCACACACTCTTATTCATTCATTTCCATGCATTTGAAACTAGTGCTCCCTTGATTTTCCTTGGCACTCCATAACACTCCTTGACATGCATTGGCACACCCTAGCACCTGGCACATCTTGGCATGTTTCCATGGCCTCTAGCATGCCTTAGCACTACCCATCATACTTTTTCACTCCCTCATTAGCACACTTGGAACTTATTGACACTTCCTCTCACAATCTCTTAATGTTCATTTGCATGCATTATTTTCACCTAGTTCTCACTTGTGGGTCCCTAGCGCTTCCTAGCATGTATTGGCACACCCTGGCACTTGGCACATCTTGGCCGCATGCCACTCTAGCACACTAGCATGACTTGATGCTGCCTAGCATACCATGTCACTCCCTCCTTAACACACCTGAGACTCGCTGACACCCCCTATCACACACTCTTATTCATTCATTTCCAGGCATTTTAACATAGTGCTCCCTTGTGTTTCTTGGCACTCACTAACACTAAAAACACATTGGCACTTGACACATATTGGTATGCTTCCCTAGCACACTAGCATACCTTGGAACTATCTAGCATATCTTGTCACTCCCTCCTTATCACTTGCCATGTCTTGGTGTGCCTAACATGCCTTAATGGAAACGTCTAACATGTGTTAGCACTTATTGAAATTTCTTGGCACACCTTGGCACTCCCTAATTGTCATGCCCTTATAGATAGCCTTACTTTTTTGCGACTTGGGTACCCAACAAAGTTATTGAAACAATAGTGTTGTGCCTAACCCAAAGTCTCAACTGCTTTGTCTAGCCCATTATTGCAATCGTAGGCTTTCCTCCTACAAGTCCTATTTTAAAATTATCCTAACACACTTCATCCTTGAGACACCTAGAAGTCACTGATACTCCTTGGCACACACTCTTATTCATTCATTTCTATGCATTTTGACCTAGTTCTTCCTTGTGATGCCCTGACACTCCCCAACACTCCTCGACATGCTTTGAAACTATCTAGAATTTGTTAGCACACCTTTTCATTCCATGGCACGCCCTATCATTCCTTATTTATCATGCCCTCGCAACTACCCTTATTTTTTTGCAACTTGGGAACCCAACCAAATCTTGCTTCGACTACAATAGCTTGACCAAGTTACAATTACTACAACTATATTATTCCTTGTTCACTTAAGAGCTTCCTATAACTCATCTTAGGATAATCATGCCGAATCTCAAATCAAACAACTTAATAAGTTACGAAGACAAGGCTCACATCCATTCGTGGTCGTAAAACAACTAAGTAGCATATTTTACATCTTGACATGCCATAACACCTAGCACGTCTAACAATCCCTTGGCACTATGTGGCACTTGTTATAATCCCCTGCATTCCTTGGCATGCTTTGGTACTCCCTAGCACATCCTACGATGCCTTGACACCTAACACACATAGAATTCACTGATGCAAAACTTCAAGCCCTTGAACTTCAAGATAACCCAATATTTACAATTGTTTACAATAATAAGTCCATTATGCATACTTCTCCTCTTAGAGTTGGGCAGAGAGGGAGAATACTTCATTGATGCCAACCTTGTAAATGAACAATCTTACCTACTCATTGGTTGGACTCTCCACCACTAGTTGAAGAGGTATATGTGCCATGAATCAAAGATGATACCATAACATGAGTTATCGACAATTGAACATAATTGTCATGGATATCGTGGACAATATATGGTGAGAATTTTTGAAACTTAGGAAACATTTTCTCATACTCTACTTAATCTATGGGTGGTAGGGCTTCAATTTTTTCCATTTACTAGGAAATCTCACCCTAAAAGTCAACCATTGAAGAATAAATCCTATGCTAAATCACACCTACCTTCTTATTTTTAAGATCTTTGTGAGAACTCACCTATGACCCTTAAAGTCAGTGCCCTTTAGAAACTCAAATGGTGGAATGGAAGGCGTTAAACTCCTTTATCCTTCACCTTTGTCAAGACCTCTAGAGACATCTACAATCTATACCCTTCCTTCGACTCAACATGAAATTTTGTTTTTTTTTCTACTTCCTTTACATACCCTCCCTTCAAGGGCATACTCATAAGAAGAGTTCATGGTTGAAATATTACGACAACAAAATGGGGCACACTATCTCTTTATAGGTTTCAAGGGAGGGGTATTGGAAAATAACCATCGCATCCCCTACAACCCTTAAGACCTTCTCAACACATAAATGAAATGATAGACTAATAGCTAGACCCAAAGATAGATCTCAATGTTTAAGGCAAAACCCAAATAGAAAGAATCACACCATGGATTAAACATTGGCATTGAGTTTTGGTAAAATTAAGGATCTCCTTTCAAGATCATGACCTTGCTTTTAGCATTTTCAAATCAAAGGTTTAAAACCCACATTAAAAATGGGAGATTTTCACCTTAGAATTCGCAACCTTTACCCAAGACGAATCTATCTAATGGACTAGCTTGGATATGCCAGGTCTTGGATTTCTCAAGTACCCAATCAATGTTTTTGAGGCTAACTCCATAGCTCCAACGAAATTTAATACTATTGAAGAGGCAACTTGAAAAATATCTCTAATAGGAGGCATTTTTCCTTCCTTTTGATTGATTTACAATAAACCTTAGTGCCTCTTCTTTCTTATCTTCCTCTTCCATTCTCCAAAAAAAATCATTAATATTATATCATAAACACTTTATATAGGTAAGCATTGCAATCATTTTCCTCAACTCACGAGGCACCTTTACACCTCAATCATGCAAGTGGACCTAAGTCCATGGTACAACCCATCATACTCTGAGAGGGTTCTAATTATCTCCTCAAAACTAGGGCATAACACATCTTACAATGCCAAATGTTTAGACATCTCAAAGTTGTGGGTTTTTTCCTTCATGAAACATTATATAGCTATTGCTCATCAAACACAATGCACTAACATCGCTAACGCACACCAAAAGTACAAGATACCTGTAAGATGTGGCCTACACCCTTGCACCTCCCCGACACTCCATGAAAAATCTACTCCAATGGTCACCTTCTAAGTTCCAATAACTCCTTTTGCAACACGACAAAACCACCTATATATGTTGCAACAACCTTGCCAACTTCTTTAGTGTGTTCCACATATATTTCACATTTCTTCTTTGTCTTGCAAAGTGGTAGTGCCAAGGAGAGGGTATCAACTTTGATCAAAGAATGTTCAATTAATACCACTGCTAAGTTTTCTTCGTGCAACTTGTCAAATATCTTAAGTTTGCTTCAAAACTTCTCATGGTGCTTAACTTGATTTTCTACACCTCTAAGTGAGACTACAACCCCCAAAACTTCTCTAAGTATTCCACCTCTTCAACCCTTGTTAGAGTCTTCTTAGACGTGCACTGATGCCTCAAAAAGAACACAACACTAGCATACCAAATGTACATGCTCGTTCCATCTTTTAATGCCTTGCTAAAACCACATTATCACACTCCCTAAAATGAAATGTTCACATCTTAAGACAAAACACATATTTTACTTATGACAACCTAAACTATGAGAGTGACTTCGAGATGACTCTATTTTCTCAAGATGAAAACATAGGCTCTTACAACCCCATTCACACAACCATTTGAATATATTTAACCTAAAGAAGAATATACACCCTACTCCTTCCAAATTTGTCATATGACATTTAAGAGACTAACACTTTTTAACTATTAAACCCACTTACCATAAACCCTCTTTTGTTAACACCCACCCAATAATTTAAAAAATATATATATATATATATTAAAATTAATTTAATTTCCAATACAACTAAGTTAAAAATACTTTCACATTAAAATTCCAAAAATACAACATTCTTATCCTAACAAATTTTAATAATAAAATCATTACATAAAATAAGTAATCTTAAAAATATATTATTATTATAATAATAAATATGCCAAAATATAACAAAAAAAATGCTTTTATCACAACCAAAAATATACAATAAACGCTTTCAAGTAATATTAAAAAAAAATTGGAAATAAAATTATAGGATTTTAAAACCCATGGCAACCCAAATGTTCCGAAGGAGTATTTTTTTTCGGTTTTTACAGGGCAGGAACGAAAACATTTAATCTAAATTGCACAGGGGCGAGAGCGAAAACCACAGGGGTGAGAGCGAAAACGAGATTGAAGAGAGTTGGGATTTGGCCGGGTTTTAGCAGGGACAGACTGGATATCCAATCTCGAACCCCACCATTGGATATTCAGTCCATTGACGGTTGACGGTGCTACATTTGTTCACTGATTTTCCACAATTTTTAGTGTTCCACAGAGAGGGGTACACACAGGTATCTGGTTCTACTTTTTTTTTCGCATCCATGCTTGTGTGTTTCGGCTTAATCTCTGTGCTGCATTTTGTTACTATTTGCAGGGATGACGTTGGCTTCTGATGAGTTGGGGAGGCCATTTTTCATAATAAAGGAGCAAGAATAGAAGACCTAAATGAGAGGTTTCGATGAAGGCCAGCATTGCGGCCAACAAAGTTGCTGTGAGAATCCTCTGCACCTCACTCAGCCTCAAGGGAATAGAAAAGATGCTTCAGAGACCCCGACGACAATGTCACCATCAGTAAGCTTATGTTTCACTTATTTATTATCTATTTTTAGATCGGTGAAACCTCTTAAATTATGAAAATAAGTAGAATTTATTTTTAAAAAGTATGATTCATAAGTAGAAATCACTTAATTTTTTTTTTAGATATTCTGCAAAGAGTGAAATAAGCCAATACTCCCCAATCATTTTACTCTTTCTCACAAACTGCGAGGCCTAATTCCACAAACCTGAAGCAATTCCACAAGCCTTTGGGATGTAAAGGGGTAATCACTCAGTGAGTAAAAGAGAAAATCAAACCTAGAGTGATTCTGCAAAACTTTTGGATGCACAAGAGTAGTCAATCAGCCAGTAAAACACCATAGTCGTTGACAACCTCCTTTGAAAAACTGTATGAGGCATATTCAAATACCACACTACACTATCTTAGAAATTTTCCCTATTAAGAAGCACTATATACTTAATTCATATACCACACATTTCACAATCTATGCTGGAATTCTGCAAAACTTTTGTGTTTGAAAAAACAGAAACCACATTAAATATGAATCTCCCTTTCCTTCATAAGGCTCCCACCTACAATGTGAATGAAAGCCATTCTACCAAGTAACAAGGATAAAAAATTTAGAATACAGAACCCCTTGACATGTACTAAGGTCGTGATTGCAGTTATTGATTGATTAGTCACAACAAATAAGGGGAACTATAATGCATGCCAGCTCCTACCAATTAACACATCTAAATTTTTGAAATTGTATTGTCCAAGAAGCTTTTTCGTTTCACCTATTGAATGTTTTGGAAGATGATCTTCAATGTTGGAATGTCCTTCTTGCCTTTTTAAATGTCTAGTATTCTTTGCAACCCTTAAACTTTTGTTGCTACCACTTTCCTTTAGCCTTTTAGGGATCATAGTGTTGTATGCTGTAATTGAAGCACTATGAGCATGCTCACAGCTATTAGTGCAACCTTGGATACTACTACACCGGCCATTCTATGCTTCGGCTTTGAATTCTTCAAGAATTGGATACTGCAATTAAGAAAATAATTAAGGCCATTCTAGCATTTGTTTTTTAATTTTTACTATTTTCATCGGTTTTGTCATTTTAATTACAGTGGATTGTTTTATTTGCTTCTCTGGTTGAAGATTTTTGGCGAGCACAACGGTTTGAATGTATATCCTCTTCCTTATCTTTGTCACTAGAAAATGCTAGAGCTTCTTGAATAACAGTTAGTTCTCTGCCACAATGTTCTCTAAGTCTTCTTAGAAGCATGAACCGACTTTCTTCCAAAAACATTAGAGTTTCATGTTTATCTATGCTTTGCTACAATTACAATGTCTGTTCAAGCAAAGACAAGTTTAGACTGCAACTCTTATAGAATACAATTTGTTATAAGTGTAATGGTGAAAAGTTGAAGACCATTTTAGAAAGTCTGTGTTATTAGGTAAAGGAATATTTCAGAAAACAATGATGGAGAAACACCCTCCTAAATAGATATTCCACATTGAAAAGTTAGTCTGCAAAGATGCCCGTTTTGTCAAGGCAACACTTAACCTAGCTATGAAAGTTACTATTATCCTAAAAGTATTAGAAAATTCTAATTCAAAATAAAAGCGTATGTTTGAGAAACAAACAACATCACAAATCTAGTTCAAGAAACTTTTCGTATAGAAAACTCAAATTGAACAATCCAGTGATTGTAAAACTTGGAAAGATTGACCCAAATTCAAATATAACAATCACAAAGTCAAAGGATAAAGAAATTCAAGAAATTTATTAAATTAGAAGGATAAGTCAGAGACCTGTCAGACCTACTACTTGATGTTTTGTCAAATACATAACATCAACATTTTAGGCATACGAAGGAGTGAATGAAACAACGGTTTGTTCCAATGGATCTGTAGAAAATTTGGTATAGGTTTTAGATTTATCAAAGAAATGTGTGTCTGAATAGACCATATGTATGAACCAGAAGAAGGAAAAGGTGAAGTGTTATTGTTCTACATTTTTTTCTTTTTCACTGAACACTAGCAATAAATTCTTGGTGAGGTGGAGAGGGCCCTTGAGAAGAAGGGCATACATTTTGGAGGTGACCTCGCTATTGGCGGACTTGTAACAGAAGGTTGTGTTCTCATAGTCTAGTGCTTGTGAGTAAATAGCTCCCCTCCAATTCAGGAGGATTTTATCAGTTAATCCCTTGTTGAAATCAACTTCCACGCATATCCATGCAAAGGTCACAATACCATTCGCTAGCTTGTGCATGTTGATATTAATGAATTGGCCTAGGGCATTACCAATATGGGCTAAAATATCAGGGTGCATTAAGTTAAGAGGTAAATTAGGGAGTTGAACCCAAATAAGAATGGCCAAATCTGGCATTATTAGGGGTTAAAATATACAAACCATGGTTGAATGGAGAGCCCTAATCAGCCCAAAACCATGCTGCAAGCTCAAGGACCCCTTGTCGATCCCTCTGGTTCTTGAAATATACTATAAAGTATCCCTCTGAGGAGAAGAATAGATAACTGTGCTTAGACTAGGTCTTAGCCACCCAATCTCGAAGTACATATGCTGAAGGCCAAAATCCATTAAATCGACAAATTAAAGCATGCTCCATGTAGTCAGCACTGAGAGAGTCGGATTAATTTTTTGGCACACCAATGGATGGGATTTTCTCCATTTGATCCACAAGAAACGCTGGCACTGAGAGCTCCTTAGGAGGCTGGTTCACAATCCCTAGCTTTAATGCTTGTTTTAAAAGATTTGGGATGAGAGGAAGAGGGCCCACCCCTTCCTTGAGCTTTGCCTCACAATCTAGAAACTAGATTTATTACTGTGTTGTTTACTATGTCGTGCTCACTTAGTTTATTTGTATCCTAAAGTTGTTGGCCCTCATAAAGGACATGCATAAGGCAGAGGGGATCTCGGTCCATTCTTGAATCTTAGCTGCAAGGGAGGAGACCAGATTCGTAGCTCGCACTTGCAAACATAGTATCCCCCTGAGAGGGGTCTCACAAGAACTCATAAAAACAAAAGAAATGAATCCTTGATTACAATTGGGGGGGAAGGTGGATTCAGCTTCATACAACTCTCCAAAACTATCTGCTGCTCATTATGACTGGAGAAAGGGTGGGCCTGCACCAAGCCTTTTAAAAGAAGGCCCTTGACCACTACATTGTTGAGAAATCTAGGGGATTTAGTGTTAAGAGATTTCTCTTCATTAGTGACTGTTTGTGAATGCCTTTTAACTTCTTTAGATTAAGATCTTTTTCTTGTTAGATCATTAGTGTTCTTTCTTCATCAAACAGTAACCAATGCATAAACATAAATAGAAAAGAGACACAACATGTAGGTTATGAGCCAGGGCCAAAACCTCTCACTCTCTGAGAGGAAAAGCCGCACAAATTCTTCTTATAGAGATTCCAATTGACAAATACCAAGACCAAGGCCCTTGACCTATTTCGCCACTCCAAGACCAAGACATAGTTGTCTTCCTTGATCCTTTGATCTTCAAATCATAATCCCTATAGCAACATCCAAACATAGTGATTCATCACTGAACTTCATGTTATCACTACAACACCGAGTAGCACCAACTGTTGAGAATTTAGGGGGTTGGTGATTAATTCAATTTCTCTTCTTGATAATTACTTGTGAGCTTATTTGAGTTACTTATGTCTTCTCTTCTTTAGCTTATTTAGTCTTTCATCAAGTCAATTACCAAAATACAAAAGACACAAAGTTAGGCTCTTCGAGCTAGGGAAAAACCTCTCCCTCTTGGAGAGGAAACCCCACAAGAAATTATTCTTACAGAATTTCAAGATGACAAGTACCATGATCAAGACATTGCTTCCAAGACATTGCCATTGCTTCTAAGTCTTCCTTCAATACTAATCCTTCTTTTCTTCAACAAATTTCACTGATCTGCATCAACCTTAGAGAACTCGGTTTCTAAGTTCGTCTTCAGACACTTCTTATTGCTTATTCAAATATAAGAGACCAGATCATTTGAAGTCTCATCGTTCACTTGTCATGCATTTGGAGATGTGTAACCTTTATTTTTTTTTAACTGAAACGGGTATTTTTATTGATAGAGATGGGTTGGCCGAAGCCAAATCAAACATTACAATTCACTGCTTCAAACATTACAATTCACTGCTTTTACAAGAACGTCTTTCCTAGTTAGGGAATAGTTGCCATATTCAATGCTCCTGCATTTATGCTGATCATGCTCTTTTCTAGAGTACATCCTGTATTTGCCAATCTATCTGCTTCTGTGTTTAATTCTCTAAGGATATAGAATATTTGAGCTGAGGAGAAGTCCTTCAGAAGTCTGTTCACTCTTGCAAGCTGTTTATTTAGCGTTGGATCCTTGAGTCCTTTCTTGTTTATTAGAGATTTTATCAGCAGCTCTGAATCTCCAAAGACTAAAATTTCCCTTGGATTTTCTTTTCTGGCCAGTTGACAAGCTTTTAAAAGACTGAGAACTTCATCCTGATTGTTGGTTTTTAGCCCAAGTCCCCAACTGAAGTCCTCTTTTTTCCCATTCGGAGAATAAATAACCCCTCCTGCTCCTGACCTGCCTGGATTGCCTTTTGAGGCTCCGTCAAAGAAGATAGTGCATTTTCCTTGTGATTTCCACCACTTCTGAAAACTGTCCAAAGTGTCTCGAATCTTCCATTTTTCCTTGTGATTTGGACATATGATTGCTGAAGGTCTAGGCATGGGGGAGAAGCCATCCAGCCATGCCCTTTCTTCATTTCGGAGGGAACTATGTTCTTTAACTATGGAGTGTCTCAAAGTTTCTAATAGAAGTTTCTTGGCCTGCTCCGCTGCATTATCTGCAGTCATTTCTTTTTGGTTGAAGACAATTTCATTCCGGGCAAGCCACAAATTACAGCATACATATTTTGGAGCTGCAATCCACACCTTATGCCAAAGAGATTTGTCAGCGATGTTGAAGGGGTATCGAGCTTTCCAAGACGAGAACATGTCTGTGATCGAACAATGTACTGGGGGTCTCACATTCAGTCCTGTCAAGAAGTTGGTCCAGGCCTTCTGTGCATACTCACAATCGATGAACATGTGATCTGAGGTTTCCAATGCATTTTTGCAGAAAACACATCGATGAGGACCTGCTATGTTTCTTCTGCACAAATTTTCTCCAGTCAGGATTTTGTTGTGGAACAAAGTCCAAAAGAAGAAATTTATCTTGGGAATGCTAAAGTTTTCCCAGATCTATTTCCACACTGTTTCTGGATGCGGAGAATCATTTTTTCCTTGCATCTGTAAATATCCTTGTCTGGCTGTGTACACCCCCGTCTTTCCCCATCCCCATGAGTCTTCCTCGTCCTTGTGCACTGGAGTAAAGTATGTAATTGCATCTGTAAGAGCATTTAACTGATTTTTTAAGTGCGCTGGAATGTTAGGCAAAGTCCAGCACTGCCAATTGCCTTTGTTATCCCAATCTGCAATATCCTCGATTTTTCGAATTCCTTTTGTACTTAACCAAGCTCTTAACTCTACAATTTCATTGATAGTTGAAAGTGGGGGATGACCCATGATTCAATCTCTCCACAACGATGTATTTTTTCCATTCCCTGGGATTTTATACAGATGAGTTCTAAAGAAATTGATTCCTTTACTGCAGAGCCTCCAAGCCTGCGTTCCTCTTGGTGAATTCGCTGGATTGAAGGAGATGATCGATTGATTTTTGAGGTACTTGAGTTTTAAGATCTGACTGACAGGATGGGAAGGCTCGATTAATAGCTGCCACAGAAGTTTACAGCCCAAGGCTAAATTAGCTTGCTGGGGGTCATGGATTTGGAGTCCGCCTTCAACTAAAGGTCGCTTCACTGTATCCCAATTAATTAAATGGAATCGATTGCTGTTACTCCGCCCACCGTTCCACAGAAAGTTCCGCATAAGACAGGAGATTTGGTCTGCGATTTGTCTTCGAGCCATCATCAGAGAGGCTTGAAATGTTGGCAGAGCTAAAAGCACAGATCGAATAAGAGTGAGTTTTCCGCCTGTGGTGAGCCAAAAGCCACCCCACGCTGCAATATTTTTTTTAAACTTTGAAATCACCTCCTCCCACAAGTGATTTCTGTTGGATCCCATCGTTAAAGGAAGTCCGAGATACTTTATTTTGTCCCACACTGCATAGCCTTTGAACCCCAATTCGCTGGCAATCCTTTCAATTGTTTGTTGATCTGTATCCCATCCATAAACAATTCTTTTCCTCTCACTGATTAACGCTCCGGAGATGCTGCAAAACTTTTGGAGAACGGTCTTGAAGGAGTTAGCAATTCTCATGGAAGCACCCCCGAGCAGGAGTGAATCATCTGCAAAGAGCGCATGATTCACTGGGGCAATGCCTTGCACAATTCTTATCCCAGGTATGGTGCCTATTTGTTTCTCCTGTGTCAGCTTTCTGCTTAGTGAATCAACCATCAGAATGTAAAGAAAGGGAGAAAGAGGGCAACCCTGCCTCAATCTTCTGGTGGCTAAAAATAAAGCTGCTGGTCTTCCATTCACCATTGGGGCGATCCAGATGTTTTCAATGCAAGCTTTGATGAGGTTTATGAATTCCTGATTGAATCCAAATGCTGCAAGAACCCTGAACAGGAAAGAATGATTAACTATATCAAAGGCATTACACATATCCAATTTTATGATCATACCTTGTTCTTTCCGAGTTTGACTGGAGTGCAGGGCTTCTTGGACTTGAATGACGTTGTCCAGGATTTGTCTGCCTTTCACAAATCCTCCTTGGGCCGGAGAGATGAGCTTTTGGAGGAGGGGCTTAATTCTGTTAGCCAGTAGTTTGGCCACGATCTTGTAGGATGAATTGCAGAGTGAGATCAGCATGTATCTATCAAAGGAGCCTGGGTTTGTTTCCTTGGGGATTAAAGCGAGGAAGGTGGAGTTTATTCCGCCTCCAACTTTTGCCTTCCTCAAGATTCCCCTTATCATTCTAAAGAGATCAGATTTGAATATCTCCCAACAGATTCTATAAAAATGAACTGAGAATCCGTCAGGTCCTGGAGCTTTGTCTGGTTCCATGGACCAGACTATATTAGTTATCTCTTCTTCCGTGACTGGGCTCATCAGAGAATCATTATCTTCCACGCTGACTAGTTTTGGAATGTTTGTGAGAAACTCTAATGCATCCTCCTCGCTCCCATTTCTTTCTGCACTAAGAAGGTTCTAAAAATGATTTACTATTGCTTCTTTGATTTGTGCAAATCCTTTATACGCCTGTCTGTTAGAGGTGGTAATTTCTGCAATATGGTTACATGAGAGGTGTGCCCTACACTGTCTATGGAAATATGTGGTATTTCTGTCCCCAGATTTAAGCCACAGACTTCGAGACTTTAAACGCCAATGTTCTTCTTCATTTCTAAAAGAACAGTATGTATTCCTTTGGGCATATTTTTCGTTGGCTAAGTCTGTGGAAGAGAGATCTTTCTCCTCCATTTCGAATTGTATTCCTTCCAACAGAAGAACTGCCTCCTTCCTCTGCCTAGTGGGGGTTTTTATGGATTTCTTTATCCAATCTTTAAGAGCTTTTTGTGTGTTTTTCATTTTTTGTTCCCACACAAAGCTTGGGGATCCAGAGACTTCAATCCTCCATGCTGTTTGGACTGTTTCAAAGAACCCTTCTTTTCCTGCCCAAAGAGGACTGAAACGAAATGGGAGGGGGCCTAGATCTTCTTCTTCTTTCAGGAATAAAAGGATTGGCTTATGGTCCGATGTGAGCTTTGGGAGAATCTTGGTAAAAACTATTCTGTTGTCCATCATTAACGAGCTGCTGATGAGGAATCTATCCAGCCTAGCTGAGATATGATTTTCTCCTGTTCTGTTGTTAGTCCAGGTATATTTGCCTTTCACGGGTTTGAAGTCAACTAAGTCCCACTGCAGTATCAGATTTTCCACTGTGTTAATGAAAGGATCCCTAGAGTAAATCCCTCCTCTTTTTTCTTTGGGATCTAGTATTATATTCAGATCACCGCCTATGACTATATTTGTAGGATTTATATGCTCTATATAATCTGAGAGTGACCTCCAGCACTCTCTCTTTTCTTCATAATGAATGGGGACGTACATGTTAAACAGAGCAAGGGTGAGGTTGCTTGCAGTGTGGCGCAATTTTGTGTAGATCCAATGTTGGGTCTCAGAGAATCGTTCTAAAGAGAAGGAGTTTTTTGACCAGAATGTGCCTATTCCTTCGGCCGAGCCCCTTGCACTGACAGCCTTTCCAGTATCATATTTCCATTTCATAATGCTAGTGTTTAGAAGGGTTTCCCCTTCTTTTTTGGTCTCTTGGAGCATAAGAATGTCCACGGTTTCCATCTTCAATAAGTCTTTGATAGCCTCTGCCTTATTGGGATTACCCAGTCCCCTACAATTCCAAGAGACCAGCTGCATCATTTACCACTTGATGGGGTGGGGCCTCCTCCCTTGGGCTCCCTTGGTCTTGTATTTCTCCCGAGGGTCATTTCAATGGTTGTTTGACTGCCTAGGGTTTTCTGTCATTCTGATTCTTCTTCCCTAGTTTCCTTGTTTGTTCTTCTTCCCACTTTTTTTGATGGCCTTTCAAAGGTTTCTTCATCAGATGATCCCGTGTTTTCTAGGTTCTTCTTCTTTTGTTTTATAATGTCAGCATATGAAGGAGAAGAAGTGTTGCTAGAGATCGGGTTTGGGATGTTACCTGGCTCTTGATTGTCTGCATTATTCAGCTATGGTAGATCTTTCTGCTCGGCCTCTGGAGGATCTGACGGTGGTGTAAGAGATTCGAAGGGGTTTTTGTCTCCTGCAATGCTGTTAGCTTCCCTACTTCCAATGTTTTGATTACTTGCATCTTCTTGCCCTATTTTGTTCCCTGTCTCTTTTGCTTTGTTTTTGTTGTTCTGTCTGCTGCTTGCTGTTCTCTTTTCTTGCTTCCATTGTTCGCCTTTTTCTTTCTCTGCTATTTCCTCGTTTTTTTTTTGCAATATCTTGCAAAATGCCCATATTCCTGGCAATGTCGACATTTAAAGGGCAGTTGTTCGTAATCTAGCTCTTGAATGTGCGACCAGTCTGCCACCGAGAGTTTGATGGCTTCAGGGAGCCCGACCTCCAGATCAACTTCCACACAGATGCGTGCGCATGAGAACTGATCCTTCCTTGGGGCCTGATCAATATACCTGCCAAGGGCATTACCAATGGATTGCAGCGAGCTCTGACTCCAACAGTGGAGTGGGAGGTGCGGGAGACGCACCCATACAGGAACGGCTGTGGGCACATCTTGAGCAGGGTCAAAATCTGGAGACCATTTATTCAAATATAACCCTTGGGGGCCCATGAAATATGGCCCGTTTCTAAAGATCAAGCTTCGGTCTTCCACGCTGTCAAACACAAAGACGAAGAACCCTTTGCCTACAAAATGACTTTTTATTCCTTCCTTAACCAGTGGAATCCAGTTTCGTTTGACCCAATCATCTACTGCTTTCGGGGATGGCCATAGCCCTGTGAACTGGCCGATGAGGCCCCTTTTGGCTAGGTTTAGCGCTGATATACAAGCATCATCCACCAGTAGAGACACCGTAGGAATGTTGTCCAACTTTTTAACAAACTTTTGCTGCGAGACCGAGGTCGGCCGCTTATCTGCTGCAGCAACAAGAGATCGGAATGCATCTAGATCAGAACGCGGGAGGGAGTCGCCTCCATTCGTCATGGCCGGGGTTTGAGGGACGGGGATCAAAGCAGGGACCCCATACACAAACTCAGACCGACCTCCAGAGTTATCGATACACAGGAGCAAAGTCTCACTCGTGGGCCAAAACCACACAAGACCAGTGCGCCACGCACACCAGAGGGACCTCTCCGGCGACACAGAGCTCTGCGCCTAGATCGGCAGCAGGACAGAGCCGAGCCCAAGAGTTGCAGAGCGAGCGCGAAAAATAAATAAATTATAAGTTTATTTTAAAACAGAATACTTGTTATGAAACCAACTTACAAAATAGAAGAAAAGAGAGATAAACGACTTAGAAATCAACCACTTCAAGGGGGGAACCTCCTTTACATTACATAAATGAACAATTCTTGGATGATGAGATGTGTAACCTTTCTAAGAGTAGGAAGGTAAATCATTTACCTTCCTCCTTTTCCCATACTTATACTAGCCCTTAGACTTATCATCACATCATGATCGTTGAGCTTAACCCTTCGCATAGCATAACATTTGAATGCTTACAGTCATTACAATACATAAAACACTGACCTTATACTATTAGTGAATTCATTACAAGTTTGACCGCACTTCACTTGACCGTAGCTTCTTCATACTAATCCACGTTCACTGCTCCAGAATGCTACACAGAACAGAACCGCACTTACTGCTTCAATTTGTATTTTAACCCAGACTTTATTATGAGGTAACTATCATAGGAATGTCCGCAATTCTGTCCTTTATCC
Source organism: Pinus albicaulis (assembly GCA_034641835.2). NCBI lineage: Eukaryota > Viridiplantae > Streptophyta > Pinopsida > Pinales > Pinaceae > Pinus > Pinus albicaulis. Next base: position 1,804,885,690 of record CM076578.1, on the reverse strand, counting down.
CGCACTTTTCTCCTTCCTGAAATCCGCACTTTTATGCTTCTTGAAATCTGCACTGTTTCCTGTCCGGAGATCCGCAATTCCTTGGTTCAAATGACCACAGAGTTTACTGTATATATAGGCATCATGTCACTGTTGTTAGGCTGACCCTTCAAGCTGATTGGAGGGCGACTAGATCTCTGTGTATACAGGCCGACATATAGTGCAATTATTCCAGTGTTTAATGAGGGTGAATATGACAAGGTCTTGGAGCATTTTGATGACTACTCTTCATGTTTATGACCCTTAATTACATTTATAACTAGAAGACGAATCCTAATAGACATCAAGAAGAAGTATATTGACCTATAATAAAATATTGCTCATGAAACCCATGAAGCAGGTACAACAAAAATACATTTTATTATCTTTGTCTTCTTCTTTACATAAATACATAATTACATAGTCAATATGAAGACCGATCCTAGTTACACTTTTCAACACCAAGTAGCTTCGAGCATCTTAGCATCATAACATTAGTGAGCACAGTACCTAGAAGTGTCGAGGTTATACATTATGATATAGCACCTGGCATTGATCAACACCGTAGCATAGAGTATTATTCTTATTAACACAGTACCTGAGACCTTTGCTGAGATTTATGAGACTCCATGGTGTACTGCAAGCTCTTGCTGTGGTAGCATCGAACCACACATACCAAATCATAATGCAAAATGGCATCGGATTTGCTTGGACCCATGCTCCCAAGGGTCCCAAAGCAAAGAAATTGGATCTCGAAGAAATGACATGGACTCAGACAAGCAGGATTAAGCCTCTATGCTAAAGGAGAAGCTTCTAGAGGCTACTAAACCCACTAAAGAGGTAGCTAACTGCATTTTTTTAATTGTTTAATTATAGGAATTACTGCAACAAAATTTTCCCATGAGGGACTTTCGTTGGCTTAGTTCTTGGGTTTGAATGGTAGATATTCTACCAAAATTGATGACCTTTAACAATCAAACCTTTATTTTTTGGAAAGAAAAATGCAAGGAGAAATGAAGAGGAATTAGGCATTTATAAAGCTCTAAACCCCCTTCATTGAGCGCATGAGACCTATTGGGGCCTTCTCGTAGGCCCAATTTGTTTTAAAAAAAGTAAAAATAGCTTTTCCAATTGTCTTGGGACTAGCCCTACTCTTTGGGGAGTGTTCAACATTCTCTAGACAACATGAATATGCAGATTGTGAGCGTGCTCTTGGAAACAAGGTTGCGGGGGAGTGCCTCCCCCCTATCAAACCCGCTCCTTGAGCATTCTCCCTCGAACCCGCTCCCGGAGCATGCTCCCAGAGCCAATGCTTAGAGGGTGATATTAATGACAAAGATCCCTATACGAATCTAGAGGTAATGACAAAGATACCTTTGGTTCAATCTATGTTTTTTTATGTCTAATTCATCATTCTACATGCTTTTGTTGACATATATGCATCAAAATATAAAAAATAAAATATATATATATATATATATATATATATATATATATATATATATATATTAAAAAAACGCTACTCGAAATGCTCCCGGACCGGGAGCTTTTGAAAATGGCGCTCCCGCTCCCGCTCCCCGTTTTCGCTTCCGCTCCCAAGTAACCTTGCTTGAAAACACTCGATCGAGAGTATTTTGGGAGTGCACTATTGTAGATACTTGCTTGAAAGTTGAGCAAGGGGAGTGCTTCCCTACAATATTTCCTTTTCCTAGGTTTTTCTTAATGGAGACTTGAATGACTAACACATCTAGAAAGATATTGTTATACAACATCTACTAACGAATCTTGAAAGATATTATGATGTGGTTTTTATTAGCAAATCTCAAAGTAGATATTATTATGTGACATATAGAAGCATGTTACGTGGAGTTCCCATTTTTTGGATTTCTAGTGGAATTCTGTGTTGTTTGGTCAATTATTGTGTTTGTACATTATTAATTATCTAGATTTCGGTTTTTTCCAGTTTGCTAGGCTTCCTTATCAACCTTATCTCTTTGGTGAGCTGTGTACTTCATAGGTAGGGGTCTCTTTTTCATATCTATTATCCTTCACTCTTGGTCTTAAATAGGTTTTTATTCTTCCAGGCTTAGTCCCTTATTTAACTAAGGGACTAAATGTGTCAATCCTCTGGGCAGTCTGCGCCCAAAGGTGGCCTTTTACGTTGAGCACTTCCTGGATATTAGAGATGGACTCATCACTCGACCCCCTTATACCCTTCAACATTGGATGCATGCCATCAGGATCCCCCTTGGGCAGCTCAGAGTTGGATCACACAAGCTTCGAGTGGAAACAAACCACCATATTGACAAGACGGAGAGGATCTGTCAACTTTGTCACTTACAAGAGGTGGAAACCGAGTCACACTTCATATTTAGATGCCCCATCTACTATGGGATCCGCAGGTGCTTTTATTGCTTATCACTCAACTTCCTTATATACACTGACCAGAGATGCTTGGCACTTTACCTCCAGGAGACCTTCAGACACCGTTTGACTCTACTCCAGCTTCCGTCCGCCTTGGCCACCACACAGAGGATCACTGACTTCTTCAGAGCACTCCCAACATCGCAGGGCACAAAGAGAGCCACCGATAGATCCTTAGACCATGACTCTAGGTCAGTGCGGATCTGGGAATCTCGTCCCACTAGACCCCATCAGCGATCCAGAACCAGGCACCCCCCCATCTCCAGGGGGCGCCCCAAATCCTCCTGACGGCAGCGGCAGCAGTCCAACTCCTCTTCAGGGCAACAGACATTGACAAGTTTCCTTCAGTCCTCTTCTAACGGCCTCGGATGCTAGGAGGAGTCTCCCCCCACTCAGGAGGCTCATCCTTCTCCTCCAGGACTTCTTCACCACAACTCATTGTCAAGATGTTTCAGTCATCCAGACTTTTACTTTCGTATTCTTTGTAGTTTTTCTTTTCCTGCTCTTATAAAGAAAGGGGACCATTTGATCCACCAGCTAGTATGCTTTAATCATTGTAACCATCAGTCCCATTGACCTTTTTGTGGTCATTCGTTGGACGTTAATAAAATTATCTTATCTTTATTTATTACTTTGTCTTCCCTGTTAAGTATATATTGTTTAATGACCATAATGTTTATTTCAAGGATCGAGGTTCATTTTTCTTTAATCTATCCATCTCCATTTATGTGTCACTCAGAATGATGTATTGGGAACATCACTAGTAGATCTTTCTATGGAGAAGGAAATATAACCAATTGAATTGTCAAAGTAATGTCTATTATCTTGGTAACTGAGATAAAGTTGAAGATGCCGACAGTCAGGTATGAACCGTCTGCCAAAGGCATGTTGTTGATGGGGATGGCACAGGTCATAGGTTCAAAGCCAGTCGAGTCTGTCAGGGTTTCCAGCTGCTGTTGTGGTTGGTGATTGTCCTGCTCTCCATCTGGATATTTGGGGGAAGGGGCAGTGGGGGGATCTTGGGAGGTTTTCTTTGAAAAAAAAAATTTACTCATCCTTTTCATATGAACCATGAATCATGATGTAATTTCTCATGCTTTATCGTTTAAGAAGTAAAATATTGAAATATATTTGCATTTATACTGTTTTATATCTTCTTTATCTTTCATGTTCTCATTTTTTTTTTTTGAAAATTTCTATTTTTTGGGATTCACGCTTCCCAGTTCCTAATTTTTTTTCCATCTGCATTCTTGCTTCTGGCAACATTGTTATCAGCTACATGTACAAGAGGATTTTAGAGTATTTCTAATGTTTGAATCAATTTTTTTTCAGCATTATTAAGAGCAGTAACAATACAAAGACTGTTTGTCCCTCCTTTAACAACTAATAAGCATAATGGGGATTTATTGTACATTTTATGGATTGCCTTGTTTTTTGGCTTGGGTTGTCATCACTGTTGTTTGAGCTTATCACTGGCAGAATGATTAAGTGAGGCAGCTGCTCCAAGCACCACTCCCAGTGGCTAAGTAGCACCTTGTTGGCATCCACTTAGTTGCTTGTTCTCTTTGAACCATCAGTGTACAATCTAATCTCCTTGACTTTGAACTTAGTTTTGCATTGAACTGGGAAAGCTGGAAAATGCGGTCAAGCTTGTAGCAATGTTCTATCCTTAACTTAATATCAGCAGCCCTCTTTTCCTCCTCATTCTTCCACACTCACTTAGCAAACTATGCCATAGCTTTTTCCATTGCCTCCTTGATGATTTCTCTCACCTCCAACCTAAAAAATAGAGTATTATCCTCTAGTCATTGAAATCTCTCACCCACACTGACAAGTGACTCGTGAATTTATTGTTTGAGGAGCACATGTTCTAGGAAAATTTTCACTTCCCAAAGGGTTGCTTAGTATCATTCCACGTGGAGGACTCTTCCTGCCTATGAACATATTTCTTGTCAATCTGGACTGTCTCCTTAGAGGATTTCCATTGTTTTTAATTATGCATTTGACAGGAAAGACCCTCTTTCCTCACAGTTCCTTGAGGGAGCATTTGGGTTTTTCTCCTCTTCTTTCTTGCCTTCTTATGATTGCTAATGGCTAATAGAGACTGAGATAATGCAGAGAGAAAGTGAATTAACAAGCCCATTTCTTCTCCAGGTGTGAAAACAAACAGAAAATTTATAAGAATTAAACTATGATTTATACTACTCACTAATGGCTGCCACCATTGTCACAAATTATGGAGGGATTTGCAATCAGTCCATAAATTTGATGTCCTGCAACTTAAGGTATCCTGCCTTAATCTTTCTAATTGAAAAAAGAGGGACATCTATGTCAGCTCCCCAAGGCCTAGTGTTTTTTCTAAGTCTCAACATTTTGACTTACTATTAATTTCAATAATTCATTATTCTTCCTTTGAACCTCAGGTTTTGAAAATCTTGATGTCATATACTTGCCACTCAATGGCATGTTATAAAGCCAATCAGCAATCTTGTTGGCTACTCTTGTAGCATAATGAGATCTATTTCTAACCTTTCTGCGGAAACCTCCTTTTAATCCATTGACATTGGGGGTTCAAACTTCCAAATTCGAGAAGAAATGCATTATGTTATCACAACATTGATTATAATCTGAGAATTCCACTCCATTCCATTGCCACTCTTTCCAGGCTAGGCCTAGGAAAAATTTAACTCTGCTATAAGATCCCTCATTCCTGCTTGATTTTTGATGTTGATTCCTATTTTTTCCATATATACTGCAATCATCTCCCCATTCCTGCTTGTTATTACCCTTCCACTAACTGCTCTTCTGGGATCTCTTTTTGTAGCCTTATCAAAATTTGACTTAAATTGTCCTCCCTTTGGGGGTTCCATTTTGATGATGACTAGCAAAGCAGAAATGAAGTCTGTATAGGTTACCGAATATAAATATTGAGCATCTCTTATCCATAATTCATCCACAGTTAATAGCTAGTCATGTACCTCATTACACCACATGGAACAAAAAGTAAACAGATAAATGGAACAAAAAGTAGACAGATAACTAAATTTTTGATAACTTACACTTAATCTTCCTAGGGAAAACAAAGCAGAGACTCTCAATCACTGCCAAATCCAAATGAAGGAAGAGTGGACCAGATAGCTACAATTGCCAAACAAGGCAGCACACTAGTGAGTGCGGCATTGAAGGAGAACTAAATACTGGTCCTGATTATCTTTCCAAACAGATTAGAAATGGTGTAATTTGTGTGCTCACCTATCTTCTAGATCAACCGACACCCCATCTTGCATTGAGAGTTGGAGTTAATAGATTCTGGTAAAGAAAAAAAGGTTAAATCCTTTGTGGTTGATACTACTGTAAGGACTGACCAAAGATCCACCCTGCATCCCTGCAAAATGGCCTTAATGTCGCAATGTTATTTTTCAACACATTGGGCAAGGGATGAGCCCCCCCATCCTTGTGGAATATTGTCCTTCCCACCATAATTTTACCACAGGTATTATTGCATGATCTGCTCTAAATGCTGAAATTGAGTCTTACTAGGACACCAACAAGATACATAATAAACGTGTGAGGCATAGAGGATCTGTCCAACCCCCTTTTCAACTTCCCATCTAATGAGAGGTCCTTATGATGCCAAAATTAATGCTTACTCTAAAATTGTTGAAGACACGGTACACCAATCTTGGATAGCCACTGATGAAAGCCCCACTTCAAAATTTCAAATGGAATGCCTAGATACCTCACAATTAGCCTTTGGTTGAACATAAGTCTGAGCTGTGGGAATCTAGTAGGTTGAGAGTCTAACTCTAACAACCAAAAATTTGTCTCATGGTCACTAACCACAACATCTAATGTAGATCCAAAGATGTGCAAACAAGTATGAGCACCATCAACCAAGCTCTGCTTAACACTCATAGAAATAAAGGATCCATTAGCAAAATGATTGTTGACCATGTCTAACCCATCAGGATGTAAGATTTCCTTCACTTGCCCCTGAATGCCAGCAACTTCAAATAGGTGAGCCAGGGAATCGATTTTAAAATATACAAATCTGGGGCAAAGGGCCACCCTTGACAAATAGATTGATTTAGAAAAATTTCAGGGGATAATGAGTTACTAACAAGGAGAAATGTTGATGCATTAGAGAGTAGTGTGTTCACCATGGCCACACATCGCGGTCCAAACTTCAGGTACATTTGTTCAAGAGGATCTGCATTCAAGTGAATTGCATGCATGTTCAGTTGTTCCATATTATACAAACACAGCTTCGGAAAGATTGCAATCCTGGTGAATTAACTTTATATGATATCAAAAAAACTATCTGCCAACAAAATGTACGGGAAGCTTACAATGATGCAAATTGGTTAAAAAAAGAAGCCCATAGCTTATTTAAGCTTGGTTTCCTAAGTCTTGAGCATAGGGAACAAGTTGAAGATGTCTATGATTCTATTTCATTTAGTGTCTTAAAATTTTGTAGACTCTGAGTTACCAGATGAAGTAGATAAGCTTAAGAAATATTTAGCAGTGACATATCATATCAACTTATCTATTTTCCGTTCCATACCTAATTCATGGGCCATAAATCAAGTTTTCCCTATAATGCCTTTGCATCAGTTGCATGAGAAGCCAAATAGACAGGCAACCTTGGCTGATTTGACATGTGACAGTGATGGAAAAATAGAACACTTTCTTGGACCTAGTGGGAAGGTTGAAAGTGTGCTCTCTGTGCACCATTTGTGTGAAGGAGAACCGTACTACATGGGATTGTTCCTTGCAGGTGTTTATCAGGTATCCTCCAAACCTTTAATCATCTTCTCCGTGACAAACCATATGTCAGGTTTAATGTTTAAATGGCCAATCTAAAATCTGTGCAGGAAATATTGGGAAGTGCTCACAACCTATTTGGTGGAATTAATGTCATTCATGTAAGGTCTAAAGGACCGGACATTGTAGATAAAGCAAGTAACAACAAGGCCAAAGGGCAATACGGTTTGGAATGAATAGTGCGGGGTCAGACGGTAGTACAAGCAAAACTAACATGTCTGTGATGAAGCTTCAATCTGCAGAAAACAAGGTTGGTAGCCACTGTCTCAAGCCCATTCCAAGGCCTCTCGAGTCTAGATTACATGTCTAGAATAATTGGACCCTGTACAAAACCTGTATGCTCTTGTTGAACTACCTTCCATGCAATTGAGAGCCATTTCTTTAGCCATGATCTTGTATGAGACACCGAGGAAAGTAATGAGGCTCCAACCTCCAATAGTGCCCCTAGCTACATTCTTGGTAATGTGTTTACTAAGTCCTTGATTAAGAGATTTAGATAGCCTTTTAGAAGAGAAATTTTCAGCTGTCAAACAATAGAAATAATCTTGTATTGTGTTCAACATGGCCTTGTGGAAATCAAAATGAAGGCCATCCATTCTTGATGAAAAAATCACAACAAAGGCCATCCATTTCCGATGACTTGATATTCTTTATAGAACTAAGAGCTAAAAAAACCCTCTTTCGAGAAGTCACTATCCAATTTGACTCAATCACTACACCAATAGATAGAAATATTACATGGAATGACTCTACAATGAGCGTTCCTGACATCCACCACATGATCTGTAAAAGCATTAAGAGAAAATATTTTGAAAATGAAATCGGAACATGCCTTTGACCTTTGTTTGATCCTCTGCAAGAGATTCATCCTGCTGATGCAAACGAAGAATCTTGTAACTGTCACTTTTCCTTTCAATTAGTCAAAGTAGACTTTGGAATTTGGATCCTTCATCCCCTTCAAAAAATCCACTATAGTTGAGAATGCACCCTGGCACCCCTTGTAATGCAGTCCATTTCCTTACAAACTGTCATTTCCCCTTGAAGGACCACATTGAAGTGATCCCTCTCAAGGAAAATGTGTATCTCCTTGAGTGTAAGCAGAGCATCCTGCAACTCTTTTAAGTTTTTTACTTTTGCGGGCGATCATTCTGTCACACCCATTCTATTACAAAGAAGACATTTCTCATACCCATCCTCATTTTGCCTCTGCTTTTGAAGATGATGTCATATGATTTGAAAGATCACATCCATGCAGTGTGGTCATCTGTTTTCTTTTAATTTACGCCATTAAAGCACTGGTATCACAGATTGTTAAAATGGATCTATGGTAATGATGAAACTGTAAACCAAAAACAAAGCACAAACTCTAATATTTTAAAATATTGAAGGGGTGAATCCACAGTTACTATCCTGAGCTGTTTTTCTATCTAACATAAAGACTGCTTGTTTCAACTTTCTTGTTTCTAACTAAGTCAATGCCCAGCATTGACATTTATAAAAATGCTAAGATACATTGATGATTCTTGTTACTTCACAAACCTACACTTTAAGTGGTAAAGCCTTAAAACACATGTACAGCCTTTAGGGGAACTAAGAGGGTTTGTTTGTTGCCACCACAATATTGTCCTCTCTTGCGTTCGGCTATCTATTGCCTGGAACAAGGGGGGTTTCCTTAATTAAAATATGAGATAGATTTAGACATAGATTGTGATGTAAGACTGGGATTAGTGGGGATTAGTTCCTATCCATTTAGGGAAAATGGAGTCAAGCGGAAACCTTAAGAGGGTTTGAGATTGTGAATGTGGATGGCACGATAGTGTTGTTACAACATGCCAAAAACTCAACCTATGAATTTCTTTTCTAGATTGCAGAAATTACATAGAGAGCCCTTACAAAGGTGCTCCCTAATACACACTCATGGCAGCAAAAGGGGTGATTGTACTAGAAACTGCAAATGTGTCCTACCATGAACTGAAATGACAGCAGTAATTTGTCTAACTTAATAGTAATCGGCAAGGGAAATTGATAGGAACACCTCAACCAAAGCCCTTCTTCAAATGACAGACTTTTTCCTAATATGAAGCCTAATTTTGTGGGAAAATTTTAATGAATTTCCAGAAATAGACAAACAACAATATGGATGCAATGATGAACCTGATATTACAAAATAAATCCTTGAACTTTCTTTCTCCAGTAGATCTTCAACTAGGCTAACAGGGGAATTTCCCATTAATCCATCCATGCCTTTACAATGGAGAGAGCTTCTGCGTGATGCCTTTTGTAATCCCCACTGGGATTAGTGCCTATCCAATTAAGGCAAATGGAGTCAAGTGGAAACCTTCAGAGGGTTTGAAATTATGAATGTGGATGGCACGATAGTGCTGTTACAACATGCCAAAAACTCAACCTATGAATTTTTTTTCCAGATTGCAGAAATTACATAGAGGGCCCTTACAAAGGTGCTCCTTAATAAACATTCATGGAAACAAAAGGGGTGATTGTAATACACATTCTATTGAAGTCATAGTTTTAAAAACCGGAACCAGTGACTGGACTGGTGGACCTAATGAACCGGGTTTCTAACCGGAACCGGTCTAACCGGGAGCAGTCAGATGCCAATGAACCGGTTTAAAAAAAATACATTAAATAATTATTTTTTTATTAAAAAAAACTATTTTTAAGATTTGCAACCATGATTCCAAGCCAATAGAGACAAAATATGCAACAGGAGGGCAGTTAGCCAGTACTGGAGCTGATGTACCTGGTCTGATATTGGCTACTAGGTTTGGAGATTCACTTTACTTTTTACGCAAGAAAAACATGAAACTAGGTGAGAACATGAGCCATGTATTATTTTGTTCACATTGCTCCAAAGAAGAAATTTGTCTTGGATGTTGAAACTTGAGATCTATGGAAAATCAAGAGGATAGGATTAGTTCCTATCTGAAATATCACAATAAATCTGCATTAAAAAGAATAAATAAAAATAAAAATTGAAGGATTAGCACATTTGAGATTAGATGGGAAATGGACTGATTTGAACTTTATTACTGTCAAGTAGTCTGTCCAGCCTATGGGACTTGTAACAAGGGTTTCTAGAGTGAAACTTCATGAGTTCTTGCATTGGTGATTTCAGAAGGGAATCTAGTAGGACTGTTGTATAAATCAAAAGGTTAAAGGTCTTGTAGTTTGTCCTCTTTAGGTTGCTTGCTAGACCTGGAATTTGTTATGAGAAACACTGTATATCACTTTCTTAGATGGTTGTAGGTGAAGCATCTAAGAATGGGATGGTTGTCAGTATGGTCATTGTCTAATTTTCACAATCGTAAGCCCCTTTTCTTGATTCATACATTGGCCATTTCTATCTACCAAATTTAAATTTAAGTCATGCAAATTTGTCCTATTCATCAGTTTTCAATATTCACTTTCAGTTCCACCCCTCAGCAGCCCTACCTATGTCAGCACATGTCTGTTTACAAAGGAATAAGAGATTAGGAAATAGGTATCTTGCCAAACACCTGGTCTGGTGTTTTTGCTAAGGATTCATATTTAGAAGTATGAAGTCTTGACTTTGAAGTATTCTTGTACTTTGCTGCCTAACTTTATGTTTTTTGCTGATGCAAGGGATTTGCTTTTTTCTAGAAATTTCCTTTTAGGTTGCCATTGTCTACGTGCTTTAATGAATGCCATCCATTCAACCATTTGCAGTTCTGATTTTCCAGGTCCCAACTATTGTTTGTCAATTTCTGTTAATATTTCCTGCTAGGTTATTTGTTTAATAGCAGATAGTGTTAGATGATGTCACGGATGATAGGAATCTCCACAGTTCGCCATGAGTTCCTAAGGTTCTCCACGAGTGTCTCATACTTTCTGCGTTGTACTGTTTAATCCCAGTCAACTGCCTCATCTTCTGGGTCCTGATTGTGGTTTTCTTTTAGTTTTATTGATTGGATCTACAACCTTTGGGAGAGTTTTGGTACCTCAAATAAATTATTTAATAGTTAATACCTAGTTTGGTGACTGGTCACATTGATGAGAAACTTCACTGAGGTATCCTTCTTCGGCGCTATCACAAATTCACAAATTCCATTAGGAGAAAAACTCATGCATATTACAGGTCACTGTAATACAGATGTACACTGCAGAAGAAGTTGATTTAGATGAGGCTAGTTTCATGGAATGGGCAACTTGTGAAATTAAATTATATTGGTAGAAAAATGGATGTTCTAACTTATATGTGACAATGGATAATGTCGGAGATGTTGTCGTCGACATGAAATGTACTGGTTATGTAGCTGAGAATGATGTCACAGTTAATGTCTTAGGTGATGTTCTTCAGTATAAGTGCCCTCCTGTATTGATGCCCTTCTTGGCATTGGTGTAGCCTGTAAATGAGACTTCCTGTACAGATGTTCTCTTGTTAAAATTATGATGGCTTTGACAAATATTAATTGATGCACTTATGACACCTTGTATGGTTGTTTTATCAGTTGCAATAATTATGTCTTGTACATTCACCATCTCATTCTCCTTAATAATAATGTCTTCAATTGACGTGGTCCTTTCAATTAGGGTGTCTTGAATGGATGCCCTTTTATCTATGAGAATGATGCTTTCTAGGGAGGTTCTCTGAGCTACAATTTCTGCATGGAATTATTTAATGGGAAATAACATGGCTACAAATTCTGCATAGAATGTCAATTGGAGAAAACTCGTGTTCAAATTTCCTTGAACCCAGCAACCTGGCAATTTACTACCTAGCAGATTACAGATCTGCTGAGGAGGAGGTAGCACCTAACCGGCCGGTTTATGCATAAACCGGTCGGTTCCGTTACTAACCGGCCGGTTAGGTCCGGTTTTTCTGAAAAATGGGCGAAATACCCTAGGTAGCCGGGTTGCCTGGCCGGTTTCGACTGGTGGGCTATCTAACCGGCCGGTTTGGCCGGTTACCAGTTCAAACCGGATGGTTTTTAAAACTATGATTGAAGTAGAAAATTTTTTAGTCTTTGATTTTTTCAGTGCAGTGCTTTCACTCAAATTAGCAATGACAGATTTGTCAAACTTCTTAGAATCTGTCAATAATGAAACATTCAGATTCTGGACATTTTCAAGAGTAAAAATATCAGTGCCAAGTGATTTCCTAATTTGTGATACACTATTATGATAGTGAGTGGCTTGTTCACATGCCTTTCCAACTTGTAAGTTGGCAAGAAGAAAAACATGCAGTGTCTATGTTGCCACTTCCTCATAACCTGGGTAATTAGAAGTACATGTTATTACAAAAAATGCACTTCCAACAGACAAATGTTTTTCAAGTCATGTTTTTCGTTTGTGTGGAGAAGAATGGCCACCTTCTTTTAATTCACGTGCTTGTATTGCAGATAACGTTTTTTTTTGTGCACAATTAGCTTTACTTGGCTCAGTAATGTCTTTATTGTATAATACAGTACTCACTAAAGTTGTCCTGAGGGAAACAATGTAGCCTTGAAATATCCTCTGGTTCTTGAACTTCAAAGGCCATAAATCGAGTTGTTACACTGCCCATGTAAATTATCTCAACTTTCTCCATATAAGAAGCTAGTTTATGGTTACATGTATGTGCCATATTTTCACTAGTCCATGGTAACATAGAAGACTCCTCTTCTCTCTGACTCAAGGTTGTTGATGACAACTTTGTAACACTTACCTGGGCATACTTAGGAGTTTTTTTTTCTTCCAAACACACTCATTATCGTTCACCATTTCAACATCTCTGACTGCAAACTCCTCTTCCATGACATTTTTATAAACAGATCCTGAATCTTTCAACAATCAATTATTTTCATTGTGCCTGTTAACTAGAATTTTGGTCAAATATTTTCATTTGGTAAGCACATGAGCAGTCTAAATTGAGAGTTTAGAAGCATTTTCATAGATTCTGGAGTTGTTGCTTCTGACCATACATTTAAAGGTCTCAAATTGCTTTATTTATATGTATTTGCACCCATTTAAAGGTCTCAAATTGCTTGATTTAAAGGTCTCCTCCTCATATGATGTACTATTTTGAATATTCTATTCTTTGCATATCAAACATTATAAAGCCTCTTGCACACTGTTCTCATCTCTTTTATTTGAACATAATTCCGATAATCATTGCATTCAAGAAGAAAGGATATATTCATGTGAAACCCTGTCTAGCTGCTTCTCTTGGCTAATGCCATCACCTACATCCCATAGAGAATCCGAAAATTGAATGTTGACTTGACCAAAGGCATTGCTTACTTCCTGCTGAGATTGAACAAGAGAATCGAGATCTCTCCTTCCAGGGGTCATTACTCTGTGCTTTGAACTTGAAGTTTGCCTCTTTTCCCTTCTCTTCTATCCCAAGACTCCAAAAACTTGCTGCAGCCCATCCTTTCTGTCTCCTCTTCCCACTGAAATTTCAAAAACACTTCATCCTCGCCCTTATATGCTCCTTCAGTTTGAAATCCAAAATCATCATTTCCACTATTCTTGTTTTCCATATTTACTTCTGTTGAATCTGTATTTTGTGCTAGGTTACGAGTATATTGTTTTAAACTATTCACTTCAAAACAGAGACCAATCATAAGAATATTCTTATTTTGTGTAGGCCTGCAATCCATGACTGAGGAGGAATTGATAGCAAACAATAAACCACATTTCTCAGAGGCATTCAACAAAATTGGCATATCTTTGGTTTTTTTTCTCAAATTCACCCGACTGTTCAGATGTTCGCTGATTCTTCTTACCTGTATGTTCAAATGCATCACCCAAAATATATAGCCATCTAGAAGGTAATGACTCTTTGAGCCCTTTGAAAATACACCACATAATAATCTCTGACCAATTGTTTGAGCTGCTTATCAACTCACCAATGTCTGGTCCAAACAAGTTTCCTTCAAGGATCAAATTGGTTTCCTCTTTTCAAATAGAGTTTAGAAGCATTTGAACAGATTCTGGAGTTGTTGCTTCTGACCATACATTTAAAGGTCTCAAATTGCTTGATTTATATGTATTTGCATCCATTTAAAGGTCTCAAATTGCTTGATTTATATGTATTTTCACCCATTTAAAGGTCTCAAATTGCTTGATTTAAAGGTCTCCTCCTCATATGATGTACTATTTTGAATATTCTATTCTTTGCATATCAAAAATTATAAAGCATCTTGCACACTTTTCTCATCTCTTTTATTTGAACATAATTCCGATAATCATTGCATTCATGAAGAAAGGATATATTCATGTGAAACCCTGTCTAGCTGCTTCTCTTGGCTAATGCCATCACCTACATCCCATAGAGAATCCGACAATTGAATGTCGACTTGACCAAAGGCATTGCTTACTTCTTGCTGAGATTGAACAAGAGAATCAAAATCTCTCCTTCCAGGGGTCATTACTCTGTGCTTTGAACTTGAAGTTTGCCTCTTTTCCCTTCTCTTCTATCCCGAGACTCCAAAAACTTGCTGCAGTCCATCCTTTCTGTCTCCTCTGCCCACTGAAATTTCAAAAGCACTTCATCCTCGCCCTTATATTCTCCTTCAGTTTGAAATCCAAAATCATCATTTCCACTATTCTTGTTTTCTCTATTTACTTCTGTTGAATCTGTATTTTGTGCTAGGTTACGAGTATATTGTTTTAAATTATTCACTTCAGAACAGAGACCAATCATAAGAATATTATTATTTTGTGTAGGCCTGCAATCCATGACCGAGGAGGAATTGACAGCAAACAATAAACCACATTGCTCAGAGGCATTCAACAAAATTGGCAGATCTTTGGTGTTTTTTCTCAAATTCACCCGACTGTTCAGACATTGGCCGATTCTTCTTACCTGTATTTTCAAACCCATCTCCCAAAATATATAGCCATCTAGAAGGTAATGACTCTTTGAGCCCTTTGAAAATACACCACATAATAATCTCTGCCCAATTGTTTGAGCTGCTTATCAACTCACCAATTTCTGGTCCAAACAAGTTTCCTTCAAGGATCAAATTAATTTCCTCTTTTAAAATAGAGTTTAGAAGCATTTGCACAGATTTTGGAGTTGTTGCTTTTGACCATACATTTAAAGGTCTCAAATTTCTTTATTTATATGTATTTGCACCCATTTGAACTGAAAGCTATATTGTGCAAAGTTGTTTCAAGCTTAAAAGTATTATCCTGCCTATAGAAGCCTGAACCCCAATAATCCTTGCAGTGGCCACTTTCACCAAGTAGAATATGTGCTTCATCAACATCATCAAACCTCAAACCTCAATTTCCCTTCCAAGTTTTTCTCTATAACAATTTTTGTGAGTCCTGCTTGCCGGACACTAGTTACAAACTTTCTTTCACTTGAAAATTCACAACAATTGAATTTAAATTAGCCTCACATGGGTTGTATTTCATTTTTAGTATATTTCGCTTGATTATTTCTTTATACAATCTCCCCACTTTTCTTATCCATGTTCCGATGTTCCTTTGCACCTCTTGGTGCAATTGCTAGTTATAAGAATATTTAAGATTCTGGATCTATTGATCTGAGATGGATATTGCAATATAAATCTGAAATATTCATGAGATTACTTCATGTTTGATCAGATTTTTTTAATGATAAATGTTATCTTGCAGGAAAATTTCAAAATTTGTAGTCATATTAATTCAGTACATTGATCCAAATTCATACGTTGGTGCGATGTATATGATGGCAATTTCATTTTTTTACAGTTACTTTTAGTTTAATTATATCATTTAGCTCGATGCTTTCCATATATTTAACCAAACCTTTCTTTCTTAACAAGACTTTGTCATTTCCTTGTTTTAGTGAAACTGTTTATGGTTTGATACTCTCATACAACCTTTATCAACTTACATGCACCCTCATTCGAAAAAACAAGAGAATTTTGCTTGCCATGACTAAGTTTCTTTATCATTGCTAATTTAAGAAAGTCTTTTAGCTAAGAAACTAGTTTCAAGGTTATGGCATAACTTGTCATATAAATTGAACAGAATTTATATCCAAAATGTTAACTTGTAAACTACTTAGCTGGTTTTAGGCTTTCCATTTAAAATCTACTTCAGTTTGAACTTTGAACGAGGAGTTCCATAGACTTGAATATTAAGAGATTTTGGTGTAAGGATTAAAAATTAGCTCGTAAGGCCTCTCAGTTATTCATTTGTTTTATCTAATATAACATTTACTATTAAATTAGAACCACTCGGCACAAATACGTCATAGATCAAGATCATACTTTGTAGAGTGTTGTAGAATAAAAATAGGAGCAAGGACACTGAGTTCTTTCGGTTTTCCTGGTTCTTATTCCTTTGGTGTATCTTTGCAACTTTAGGGGAAATTTCTAGTTTAAAGTCTAATTCTTTAAAGGGTGCTAGCTCAATGGAAGAGCATCCGCTTTACAAGCAGGAGGTTGGTGGTTCGATTCCATCGTGCCCTGATATTCATATATAGGGAATGACGAAGATCAGTTTTTGGTGATGGATGCTCTTTTGACCATCACCAATGAGTTTATGGTGAGACTTTTCGACCCTCACCAAAATATGAAATGGTGATGGTCAACGAACGCCACAATATATATGCATCAATAGTGATGACCATTAAAGGTCTGTCACCATAAATCGTTGTTGTTTATATGAAATGGTGAGGGTCACTGTTTGTCATTATAGTCATTATTCGTAATGGACTTTGATGTCACCAATCCGTTTATGGTGACGGTCAATGAACGTCGCCATATATATGCACCAATAGTGACGGCCATGAAAGGTCCATCACAAAAAATCGTTGTTGTTCATATGAAATGGTGACGGTCACTATCCGTCATTGTAATTAATATTCATGACGGACCTTGAATGTCACCACAACACATACTTTCGGTGACGCCACCTTTGGTGACGTTCAGTTTTTTGGTGACAGAGGCTATTTTCCGTCACCATTGCTAATATGAAATGGTGACGGTCACTATCCGTCACTATAAATCATTATTGGTGACGGACCTTGAATGTCACCACAACACCTATACTTTCGGCGACGCCACCTTTGGTGACATTCAATTTTTTGGTGACGGAGGCTATTGTCCGTCACCATTGCTCATATGAAATGGTGACGGTCACTATCCATCACTATAAATTATTATTGGTGATGGACCTTGAATGTCACCACAGCACCTATACTTTCGGCGACGCCACCTTTGGTGACGTTCAGTTTTTAGTGACGAAGGCTCTTTTGACCCTCACCAATGAGCTTATGGTGACCATTTTTGCCCCTCACCAATGTGCTTTTTTCTTGTAGTGCCTTCCGGTGAGATGCCATTACAACCTCAGGTACATATTGAACTTTTTGAAAAATGGGCTTCTGATTTTGTAGGACCTATTACTCCTCCATCAAGACAAAAGAAATATATATTAGTTTGCACTGATTATGTTACTAAATGGGTAAAGGCCAAGCCATTAATTTTTTCTACTGAAGCATCTGTAGTTAATTTTCTTTTTGAGGATATTTTTACTCGTTTTGGTGTCCCAAGAGAAATTGTTACAGATCAAGGAGCTCAATTCACATCAAGGCTAGTGGAAAAAATGATGGAGAGGTATAAAATCAGACACAAAAAATCTACTCCCTATCATCCACAAGAAAATGGTCAAGTGGAGTCTACTAATAAGGTTATTGAAGGGATCCTAACAAAGACTGTCCATTTACATAGAAGAGATTGGGTAGATAGGATTTCTGAAGCCTTTTGGGCCTATAGAAATACATGGAGAAGCAGAACAGGCCATACTCCTTATGAACTTGTTTATTGCAAGCAATTTTTTTTTCCCATAGAGTTCCAGATTCAAACTTTCAAAATGGTAGTTCAACTAGGACTTGATCTATCAAAGGCATAAAAAAATAGATTGGAGCAGATTAATGAATTGGATGAGATCAGACAAGATGTAGTTCAGAAAACAAGTCTAGTCCAACAGCAAAGGACTAGATGGCATGACAAGTACATCAAGGAAAAGAAGTTCAAGGAAGGTGACTGGGCTCTCTTGTTTGATTCAAAGTTCAAGGATTTTCAAGGTAAATTTCAAACACATTGACTTGGTCCATATGAAATTATAATAATTTTTGACAATGGAGAAATAAAAATCAGGACAATATATGAAGAGAAGGTCACTTTTCTTGTGAATGGTCATATATTGAAGCTGTATCATAAGCCACTCTCAAGAGAAGAATTTGTCAAGAAATTCCAGGAAAGTAGTGATATGAAGTTAATGAAGAATAATTTTTCTTCTTCATCAACTTAAGTGAATTTTATGAAGTAAGATATTGAAAAATAAAATAAAAATAAAGTATAAACATGAAAACCAATCACTGATTGGCATGTTTATACAGAAAATGTGGAGTGAAAATCAGAATCTTTTTGACACTCTAGCTTTTCAAATTTATTCTTTCTGCAAGTAGTTATTACAAAATCATAAGTGCATATTCATTTCACTTATGGTCCATCTCATTTCATCCATCCATACTCCATCTCATTCATTCATCTACACTTCATTCATTTCACCCCATGGTCCACCTCATTTCCATCCCATATTTTTAAGTCTGATGTTTTTCTACAATTGAATAATACATATCATGAATTGCAGGCCACTTCTCATACTTCACTCCATTTCATAAGATGTGATCCATTCCACTCCATTACTCACTTCATTCATATTCCATTACACCATATTTTATTATCCATCCTCACTCATTCCATACAACATTCCATTCATGCTCCAAACCATTCCATTTCATGTTTCAAGTTCTCTACAGGTACATTCTGCAATCAATCAGACATTCTGCAGCCAGTCAGACATTCTGCAGCCAGACAGACATTCTGCAGCCAGAGATCCTGAAGGCACTGTCTAGTAATCACTTGATCTGCAATAAAATGATCCTGCATATCCATGACAACAAGCAAAATCAAGAAGGTTATGAAGACTCAAAAATTAATGATTTTCAGGAGAGAACAAAGCATATGAAGAACACAAAAAAAAATCAGAGGAAAGGAAAAGGTAAAAGTTCTGATTATAATGATATATCATGAAAGATTTTAGTATAGTTAAGTTATGAATAATTCAAAAAGTTGTTTTATTAATTTTTTTGATCATGCCTAACCAACCTCCCGCAAAAAAATTGGATAAAAATCCTTCTATTCCACCATTTCAAATCCCATATTCGATCATCATTTAAAAATCTAAACGGTTAAAGTGCCGAAGTGATTGGATTAGTCACGTCACTAGGCCAAAGCATTTAATGATGATTTCGATTTCGTTACAAAATATCTCCGCGGTCTTTTCTTCCGTGATATCCTTCAACTCATATACATCATCCTCACCTAATTATATTCATTCCGCAATCACTCCATATCATTCTTTTCCGTAGCCAATTTTTAACCATTCGAGTTTGTGAAATAGAGGCATCTCTGTAACAACCATTGTCACCGTGAACAGAGGAGCAACAATTTGAAGGTTGGAAAGAGGAGTTATGGGTCTTATAGTGAGGACTGAACTGGTTGGCACTAAGTACTTGGAAGGTTATCCTCAAGTCAGAGAAATGTTACAACAAGCAGGGTGGTTGCAATTCTTTGAAAAATTCAGTGGGTGTCACAAAGAGGTAACCAAAAAGTTTGCAAGATCCTTCAAAGGAACTGAGGTTGAGATAGGAGACATTAAATTCACCATTACAGAAGCTTCCATTGCAGAAGCAATCGAATTTCCCAGACAAGGAGAAAGGTGGTTCAAGAATAGAGAGTTTCATAACGAAGCATGGAAGCAGATACTCAAGTCACCAGGTATGGATGTTACCATTTTTAAAAAGGGTATCCCTAGCTCTGCACTAAATAAAAAATGGAGGAACATGTTGCTTATCTTGCAAAAAATCATCACTTGTGAAGGATTGTATGGTACTTTCTATGTCTATCATATTTGGTTGATAATGCATTTCCTAGAAGAAGAACTCAATTTGCCCTTTTTCTTGCTTCATAGTTTAAAGAAAATGGCCTCAAGTGTTCAAAAGAGAATTCAATTTCTAGAAATAACCTTAAACTACCATGGTTTAGTCAAAATTTTGATTGAACATCATTTGAACAAAATGGGAGATAACTGGGAAGAGTTCTTAGTGAGAAATCACTTTGAGGAACCCAAGGAACCTCCACCTGAAGAAAAACCTACAAAAAGAAGCAGAAGATGGAAAACCTCCAAAACTGAAACTAGTAAAACAATACAAGAAAGCAGTGAAGAAATGATTTCTGAGAAATTGACTCAGATTAAGAAGCAACTTAGGAAAGAGAGGATAACAAGAAATTTTTACAAAGAGAAAGGAGAAGGGCCATCTCAATCGAGAAGGAGCCACAGACTTAGAGGGATACTTAAGAGAAAAAAGGTTAAACAAACTGGAGTCATAAAAATAGAAGATGAAGAAACACCTACTAAGGAGGATTTTGATGAAGAAGTTCCAGAAATTGACCCAGCACAGTAAGAAATTTACAACTATGTTGAAACATTAGAGATGAGAGCTTCAGAATCTAGAGACAGAACTCCTAGCCCACCAAAGTCTGAAATTGATATGCTAAGAAGAGATAAGTATGAGTTAGAAGTACTCAACAGACATATCAAGAATGAGAATGAAATTCTGAGAGAACAGGTTAAACTGAAAACTGATATGAATTCAACTCTGTCTCTACAAATTCAAAAGTTGTACAAGGCCAGTGAAAAATTGAAGAAGAGAAATAAAAAGTTAACCAGGGCACTCACAAATTTGAGATTCAAGTTAGTAATAAGAAAGCCCAGAAGGCCTTTGACTGCCAAGAAAAGCAGAAGAAGAGGGTTGGATGTCCTTGCAGAGGTCTCAGAGTTCATGGAATAGTTTCATGATGACATGCAAGAACCTAACAGTGGGGGTATGTTGAGCTCCAAAGATGTTCTTTCTTCCACCACATTCCACTCCATTTCATTTGTCCATTATTAATCATAGGCTCAAATGATTAGTAGAATTAGTTAAAATTTCTTTAAGAATGAATATCATGACTAACTTGCTATGTTTTCATGATTTTTTCATTGTAGTACTTTTTGAACTAGATCTAGCTACAGAATGCAGACATTCTGTAGCTAGTTGCCGATTCTGCAGCTGTCTTCATGTCTACGCAGGTTCTAGGTGTCATCTTGGAGAAAAAAACATATGGGCGTATTCCACATCATTCCCTCATCATTTGGGTCTCTCCACGAAGTTTGAACGGAATTCTGTAGGTGGTTATGCACGTGGGAAATCAAACTAGGAGACAGTCTCCTAATAGGACAAGGATAGTTCAGATGTCTTTAATCATGTTACGAGACCACCATCAGAGTCCTAGTTCGATTTTAATTTGGAAAGACAATTATCCCTAGGTTATCTCAAGACATTTATGTAATTTTGATTATAAATATGGCTCGGGAAACCGAGGGACAAGGTTAGATTTTGTATTTGACTGCTAGATTTCAGAAGTACGAAAACACTCTCTTTTGAAGTAATTTCTCTCTAATGCAAGAAGTATCACTTTATTGAAAGAAATGAGTCAATATTGAAGTATATTTTTCATGCTACTTCGGTGGTAGAGGGCCCCTGCCTCCTGAGCAGCCTTGTTTATACGATTTAGATAAGTATTTTAGTTTCGTTTTTTTCATTTCTAGCTTAAGCACGTTTCTGAAGTTTATGTTTTATGCTTGTTTACATTGATCATCAAAGCTAGACTTACTATTATAAACTCTTCCAAAATATCATCACGATGAATAAGGCATAGCTATGGTGTTGTATGTTTTAGTTTAATTTCCTTTCGAGTTTTATGATTTATGCTTGTTTTCACTAAGTGTCACAGCTGGTCTTACTCCTACAAACTCTTCCAAAACATCATTAACAATGAATAAGAAAAAGCTGTGGTATCTTAGATTTTAATTCTATTTTCTTTCAAATCTTATGTTTATGTTCAATTGCATTGAATAATACAGCTAGAATTGTTTTTACAAACTCTTCCAAAATATCATTCACATTGAACGAGATGGGCTGTAGAATTCTATAGACTAGCTGCATGTTAGTTTAGTCATAACACTCCGGAGGTTGATTGCATTTAGTTCAGCTCTGTCACTACATTTCAAGCTTTGATAATGGAATTTTAGTTTAACTCTATTCACTGTACTTCAAGTAGATTAATAGCACTCTAGTTTAGTCTTAGCTCACTGTATTAGCATTACAGTTTAGTTGTTATCCATTACATTCTAAATTGTATTAGTTGTTAAAATTTAGATACCACGGTCTTCATTATTTACAAAACTTCTTTTGTTCCAACCTCATATTAATACATAATCATCTAGACAGAAGCTAGTATCAGTCTAAGGCCTGGAGTATTTTGCAACTTTTTTACCATTTCACAAATAAGCCTTTTCTCAAGGACTATTCTAAAAACAAACCTATAACTTTTGAGTGAGGCCTAGTGGTGCTAAATTGAGTTACAGAACAGAATTAGAAGTTAGTTTAGAGTAGAAATCTTACTGTGCTACAAACGTTATTTTCCAAATATGTTTCAATAAAACTTTAACCATGGATGAGATGTTGTAACATTGTAAGTTGATTGTTTATTTAGGAGAACTTCATTCACACTTAACTTGTCCATTTCTCAAGCTCTTCCAACACATCTTTAATGAATGAATTGGATAAGTTCAAGCTCATGTTGTGATTTATTTCCTTGCAATGAAGTCATTATCAAGCTTTTCATTTGTTGTTTTCCAGCCATAGTTTAGGCTTTGTTTTGTTTTAATATTTTCATTTGTTGTTTGTCATGGATAGTTTAGGCCTTGTTCTGCTTTAATATAACCAATAGATTCTTTTCACCAGCATTTATTTCTTTCCCTTTTCAAACATAAAACCATAAAACCAAAAACATCATAAAAAACTAAACAAATCATAGTGAGAAACAAATACCTAGGCACATACAGTGCACCACACTTCAGCAGTTTACTAGCCCTGGTTGACAATTAATGAACTCAATTTAGGAACACTAAGTTGAGAACAAACAAGATGGGTGACGATGGACGATACAATGCAGCCAACATTGTAACCATTACCTTTGAGAGGAAGTTAGGTAAAACATTTCTGTTGAAAGATGTTATGAATGTTCCAGGTCTGAAGAAGAACTTGCTCTTAGTCGCAATGTCAGAAGACATAGGTTATGACGTTGTTTTCAGTGAGGGAAAAGTTTTCGTGCAACTAAAACAGTCGGTCACACCAAGAGGATGGGGATTTGAGCTAAGAATCTCTAAAATATGGAGGTAGATGGCTATTTTGAAATGATGGGGAAAGAAGAAGAAGTGGTGAACCGAGATGAGGATGAATTATGGCATAGGAGATTGGGCCATCTTCACCATGGGACCTTAAATATTTTGTAGTAGATTTATACTAGACTTCCCAAGGGTACTCTTGCGTAGTCAGATCAGTGCAAGGGATGTAATATGAGTAATTTTGTGAAGACCACCTTTCATGAGAAGGAGTCTCGTGCTTCGGTGATCCTGGAGAGAATTCACACAGATGTGTGTGGACCTTTCTCGGTTGCTTCAATAGTAAAAAATAAGTATTATGTTATATTTTTTGATGAATATTCTCGTAGATGTTGGATCTTCTTCATGCAGAAGAAGAGAGAAACATTCTCGAATTTATGTCGGTTTAAAGCATTGGTGGAGAAGGAGTCGGGGAAGCAAGTGAAGGCTCTATGGAGTGATAATGGTGGTAATATATCTCAAATGAATTCGAATACTTTTGTAGCAAAGAAGGAGTTAAAAGAGAACTCATAGTGCCTCATAACCCAGAGTAGAATGGGGTCGCGGAGAGGAAGAATAAAATGATCGTGGGTGTTGCACAAGCTATGCTTCATGACCAGGGCCTATCAATGCACTTGTGGGTAGAAGCATGCAACACTATGGTTTATGTGTAAACCATTGTACTCATAGAGTAATTGGCATGAGTACACCTGAAGAATATTTTACTAGTAAGAAGCCTGATATTTCTCATTTGAAGATTTTTGACTCATCTGTTTACATTCATGTGACAAAGGACACCAGGAAGAAGTTGGAGCTGACTACAGAAGTTGCGATATTTTTGGGGTACACAGAAACACCCCATAATTATCATGTGTATTTTCCAAATAAGCGAATGAGTGTGGTGCGATGGGATATAAAACTCAATAAGGTGAAAGCCATGAAGTTGTCGCTTGAGAGGGAGCTACACTTGCATGCAGAGGAGGAACTTCCTATTCCCAAAGATGAGCCTCTAGATTTGGATTAGCCACATGAGGAGATTCATGGAGTGGATGAGTTCACTCATGCAGAAGGAAAAATTAGAACAGGCAGAAAGCGTACCATAGAAACTGAGATACTGAAGCTTGATGTGGCACAAAATGTAGGAGTCCTTACATCACAGCAGAGACAGACACAATCACCTGACCGATCTACTGGATACATGGCTCTTATGAGCAAGTGTGTTGTGACAGAGCCATATTCCTTTGAAGAAGCAATGCAAGAGCCCACATGGGTAGATGCCATGGTTTAGGAGTATGACTCCATTATCAGAAACAATGCTTGGGAAATTGTTCCAATGCTGGTGGGAAAGTCAGTGGTATATTCAAAATGGATCTACAAGGTAAAGGAAATTGCTAATGGGAGTGTTGAAAAGCATAAGGCAAGATTTTTAACCAGAGGCTTCTCACAGATCGAGGGGATTGATTATGAAGAAGCCTTTGCACCTCACATGGTATTATGCCATAAGGACCATCCTTGCTCTCTCAGCGGAGATGGTTTGGCACATTTATCAAATGGATGTGAAGACTACGTTCCTTAATGGGATAATTGAGGAAGAGGTGTACATTGAGTAGCCTGAAGGATTTGAGATCTTCAGCAGTGAGTCGCATGTGTGTAGACTCAAAAGAGAGTTCTATGGGCTGAAGCAAACACCACATGCTTGGTACACACAAATCGACAGCTATTTCATTGGACTTGGTTTCACCAATAGTGAGGCGGATGCAAACCTATACCAAATTGTGGTAGAGGGAATGATTTTAATCATTGTTCTTTATGTTGATGATCTAATACTAATAGGTGATGAGAACTTGATACACTCATGCAAGGAAAATCTTCCAAAGGAGTTTGAGATGAAGGATTTGGGCCTCCTTCATTATTTCCTTGGATTGGAAATATGGCAGCAAGAAGGTGAACTGTTTGTATCTCAAGGAAAGTATGCTCGGGAGATACTTTGAAACTTTCACATGGAGGACTGCAAGCCCATGGATACTCTTCTTTAAGGAAATTGGAGGAAAGAGGATGCTACATCGACAAAGGGAGTGGATGCCACTGTTTATCGATAGTTGGTGGGTTCGCTCATGTATTTAGTTAATACAGGACCAAACATATGCTATATGGTGAACCAAATTTCACAAGCGATGATGAATCCTACCAATCTCTTTTGGAAGGCATGCAAACATGTCCTGAGGTATCTGAGGGGCACATCTGAGTATGGCTTATGGTACAGAAAAATAGATGAGGTGAAGTTGCATGGCTTCATGGATGCAGATTGGGCAGGTAGCCCAATGGATAGAAAGAGCATATCACGAGGGGTTTTCAGTATCATATATACAACAATTTCTTGGTACAGTAGGAAATAAATATCCGTGGCACTCAGTTCAGCGGAATCATAATACATGGCACTAATTCAGGCTGCATGTGAGGCTATCTAGATGAGGAAAATCCTTGTCAATTTGTTCGGTTCACATTTAGATCCTATAGTGATACATTGTGATAATCATTTTTGCAATAAAATATCTATTAATCCTATGTTTCATGATATATCTAAAGATATTGATATCTGGTATCATCATATTATAGATTGTGTGCAGCAGAAGATCATGTTGCTTCAGTACATTCCTACGAAAGATCAAGATGCAGGCATTCTAACGAAGGTGCTCAGTAGGAGCAAATTTGAATACCATAAGGGAAGAATCGGGGTGAAGGATAATATCTATGTTGTTGAGAGGGAGTGTTTAGATTCAACAAGATGATGAGCTTAGTGAAAAGTAAGCACCTTCACTAAGTGGGGTTCGCAGGCTATTTTTAGGTGTATGTCTAGTTTTATACATGGTGAGCATATTCTATGAGTTGCAAGATCTTTTTTGTAGATGGTTGGTCAAATGTGAAAAATAGATGAAATTCTATTTTTATAATATTGGGAGAAGTTTATTTATAGATCGTCGATATAAAAATAGATGCATATCGATTATTATTAGCTCTTAATAATAATTTGACAATAAACATCAACTTATTCTCTTGGAGCACTTTACCTCAGTGAATAGATTTGGCAAATCAGTGGGTTGAAGGAATTAGGAAATTCCTAGGGTTTATTGGTGGCTCATGCATGAAGGACTCAATTAGAACTGAAGTGGAAAATTTATGACAGAGTTGGAAGAGTAGTTACAGGAGTTGTTATTTAGTTTGACTCAGTTAAGTGAGTTAAACTTAGTTGAGCTAGTTGTATCTAGCCTAACTGAAAAATGCACTAGTGAGAGTTAAGTGAATTAATTATCTAATTAATTGACAACTAATAACTCGCTAACAATTGAATAGAAAAAACAGTTAACTATAGTGCATGTCTGTTCCAGTGGAGACGCAGTGGATAGATAGGTGAAAGGGTCAAATGGACTATCTGTTGGGACTATAGTGATGCATTTAATGAATCTGACACACATTGGAGTTGCCAATGAAGATTGCGCAGTCAAGGCAAGGAAAATTAAATTTCATTAATGGGTCTTCTTCAGCATGGATTGCGTGGTGGAGGCAGGCTGTCAGGAGCCAAGAAATTGGTGCATAGATATGCAAATTTCTGCATGAAAGTGTGTAATGAATCTACATTATACTGAGAGCTTGATGTACTAAGCTTTGTATGAGATTATTACATGATTCCATTGATATAAATAATATATCATAGTTGGGGTTTTTAGCTTTAAGCTTTCCCGTTAAAGAGCTGTGTTATGTTTGATTGAATTTGTTCACATGTGATTGCAATTGAGTTTTAAATTCTGCAAGTTTAACTGTCGAAGGATTCTGTATTTTGGAAGAAGATAAATGTTGTGAGATCAAGAGGATCTGGTAATACATTAGTATTAATAAATTTCTATGCAGGGAATGTTTCTTTCTTGCATCATCACTCTGGCAATCTGTTGTACATAATTGTTTGCCTCTATGCGACTCCATTCCGTTGAGGTGTATCTACAATAGAAAAATGTTGCTTTATCCCACATTCATTGCATAGGTCCACAAACTCATTACCTATGAAGTCACCTCCTCCATCTAATCTGATGCATTTAGTTTACATCTGGTTTGATTTTCTGTCAGTGCTTTGAATATCTTAAATTTCTCAAACACTTCAGATTTATATCGAGAAATGCCACCCATTTTAATCTGGAAAAATCATCAATTATCAGCATGAAATGCGATTCTCCGCCTGGTACTTTTTTTCTCTGAGGTCCGCACAGGTCCATGTGTACAAGATTGAGAGGTTTACTAGTAGATAGTTGGTATTTGTATTTGAATTATGTGCAAGTTCGTTTTTCCAATGGGTAGGACTTACATATGGTATTTGGTTGTTTCTTTATTGCAGGCATATCTCTGACAGCTTTATTTTTTCTCAGTTAAATGATGTGGTCAAAATTGAGATGTCCCGATATTCTATGCCATATCCAAGATTCATCAAGTTTGCTAATGTAGCACCCTTCACTCTCATATTTCATGATATATACATTACTCTCTGTTCAAACCCACTTAACGAAAGTTTTTCTTGTAGCGATTGACTTGAATTCAAAATCTTGAGCTCTAAAGAGGACCTCACAAACTTTGTCACACATTTGACTTACAATTAGTTGATTGTGTTTTAGACCATCTACAAACAATACATCTTGATCCTTTTCTCTTCCATTATTCAAACTGATTGTTCTTTTTCCTTTGATTCTCCCTTCTTTATCATTATAGAATAAGACATTACCAGATTTATTTTCATCCAAGGTTACAAACTTGTGTATTTCTCTCGTCATATGTCTAGAGTAGCCACTTTCCACATACCATTGTCTGTTTTGATCTTGAGCATATAGAACTAGATCACTCTTATTAATCTTCTTTCTCCATTGCATGCATCCATTTATTCTATAATTATTTTGAGGTGAAGGTTTATTGTCCATAATATGAGATTCTTATTATTTGTGTCCAATATTGTGACAGTAAAAACATCTGATAGAGTTATGGAGAGGATTATTTTCATGTGTGAATCCACTATTATACTTAATTATTTTTGAATTCCCAAAATAAAATCTTTTAACACAAGATATACAGTTCATGGATTTATGTTCAAATTTCTTACAACAATAGAAATACCCATAGAATAAAAATCCATATTTGCTAGAGGGTGATGTTTGGGGATATAAATATCTATATATTTGAAAATTATGTCTTCTGAAGAAATAGGATCTATGCCTATTTGTTGTTCGATTGTTTACTCCTTTTTTCTCTCAGTTTTTCTTAGTAGTATTTCTTTGCAGCTGTTCATCTGATGTTGAAGTGTTTCCTAGATTTTTGTTCTCATCTTGATGAGAATGATCATTGTCTCCTATGACAAATTTTACAAAAGTGATAAATTTCTTATCCTCTACCTTAGACTTGCTGAATTCTCCTTCATATCCTATCCCAACCTTTATAAGAGGAGATATTTATCCATTTAATATCTTGTCAAATTCTTCACCACCTTTTAACTATTGAATGTTCATTGTTAAAAAACTTTGAGCCTTGTCAAATTTCTTCCTTAGACCTATTTGGGTTCCTATGTTTTGTTAGATTTGGCAATAACAAAAGATAAGACAACATCAAACCACTTTGGGGCCCTAGGATCTAGCCCTCTTGGACCCAGAGAGGGATCTCTCCAATAGAACAAAGAATGATATATCTTTGAAAGCTCAAATGAGATGTTAGGATAGGTATGAAACACAAGGGGGGGGGGGGGGTTTAAATGATTTGTTTGGTTGGTTGTTGGGTTAGTCATGAGATCATGGACTGAGAAAGTAATGGGAGAAAAGGAACAAAATAGCAGGATGTCTCAGCAAAGAGGATAGGTCAAGAAAATGCCATCCATTGGGCTATGGAGTCATGAAAGGGAATTACTTGCAACATCTAGCCAAATATTTCAGAGGGCAAGTCATCTAATACTAAAGGATCTTTTAGATTAGATGGGGGGATGGAACATTAAGGAAGAAAGTGAAAGAAGGAAAGCAACCCAATTTTCTGTCTATAGATCAGGCCAGAGGTCATTTAACTCCAGACCTGCTTGAACATACTCAAAGGCAATTTTCAAAGGAGGGACAAAGGGGTAGCTTATAGATCAGACCAGAGGTCATTTAACTCTAGGTCAGCTTTAGCATGCTCCAAGGGAAAATAGAGATAAGTTTAACAGAGAGATCTTAGAAAGGCCAGCTGGTCACACAAGGATCCTAGTGGACAGGGCTAACTCTAATCCCCCATTGTTACCAAATATTCCAGCTTAAACCCAACAATAACATCTAAGAGTAGATTCATTTAATTCATACATCAGCTAGTAGGCAATGACATCCACTACACTGGTTAAATCAACTGAAATAAACTCTCAGATAACACATTTAGCAGAAAAAATTGAGGGCAAGGAGAGAAGAGACATAGGGTACCTAACAAGGGTAAATCATATGCCATATTTCTGATGCAAGCCCAGAAGAAAACAAAACATTATGAAAATGTGATAAACAATGTAAGAAAAACATCACCAATAGTAATAGACCAGGATCCTGTGAAATGTGCTTGATTAATTGATGCAAAACCAGTCATGTACACTGAGCTCAATGGCTGTTACAATCCAGATTTCTCCTCCCAACCTGCTACATAAAAACTACTCTGCTACTCCCTCCCAACACTGTTCTAACAGTCAGAATGAATCCCTCTAACAGCAATGGCAACAGCCGAACAACAACTACCCAACAACCTTTAGAATGAGTTTCTTTAGGAATTTATAGCTCCAGTGGAGTGGAGAAGGTAGGTGAAACACTAAATGAAGCATTAAACTCAGAAAAGAAAAAGGGTTGAAGCCCATTCTGTTTAAAACATGTGCATTAATTTCTGGCACTCCTTGGGTGTAAGAGTGATCTTCTCTAGGCTTCCATTTACTTCTAGTAGGTCTCTAGTGTACTTTGGCTGCGGAATTATGTAGTATTTCCGGTGAATGAAAAAAAAGGGAAATAAATGATGCAAGGGTTGTCCATACTGTGAGACAAATGCTCCTGGTAGCAAAGGACCGTTGACAGGGGGAAAATCTTCACTTGGATACCATAGGGACTGAAACTTCAATGTGTACTATGTCCCTATTCAGGAAAAACATTCTGCTGATGTGAAACCTTGATGATATGGTTTTATGCATGATGTACCTTTGCGTGATTCATGATGTTGCTAATATGGTGCTCTGCCTCTAAACCACTGTGTTAAGGCTCAAAAAATCATCATTCTAAACATTGAGCTCGTTGATTATCAGTTGGTATTTTTTGCTGGTATTCCTCTGTTGCTTCATAAATGTCTTGATCCGCAAAATCTGGGCTTTTAATGGCGCTGGATTGGTTTTCTCAGAGATTGATCTATCCTTTGGCCATATTAATACTTCCGCCACCTTTCTTGACATTTTCCCTATAGTACCAGCTTCCAAATCCAAATTTCTATCTATGCAACACGCAATTAAAGAAGTACATATGAACCATGGTGGTTTTCTGCCTCTGAACCCCGCAAAACATGAAAACAGGTTAAGAAAACAATGGGGGATGGTGGATGCAGTGCGGGTGATGAAAATGGTCAGGCGACTGGAGAAATGATGGAATAATGCAGAGGAATGATGGCGAGAAGCCTTGGTGAAGGTTGGCCGAGCGCGGAGGAAAATTAAATTAAAAACCTTAACAAAATCGACCTTTGAACAAATATATGCAATGGGATGGGCGGATGTACGGTGAATACACGTCGGGGTGATGTGGCAATACGGGGACATGCAGATGAATCAGATCTGTCCGATCTCGGTTGAGATCGACGGTGGGAAACACGTCGGGGTGATGGACAGTGGGCCACAGGTCCATTTGACCTGAGCTAAAAATCGTGCAACTTTACTGAGCGCTGGCCGTTGGATGGGCGATGAAAGATCGGATGGTTACTATGCATATCGCTCTGCATCCACGGACTGATGTTAACACGCGATGGGAGGGTGGTTTTTCCGTCGTACAGATGCCACTCGTCAATTTTTGTATGGAATCACTCCTGAAAAAGAAATACCACCCTCTGCCCAGAGGCAGTGTGATATAAACCAGCGGGTTTGTACAATGAGCGGGTGCGGGGACCATGGGAGGACGAAGGGATAAGGACCGTCGAATTTTAAGTTTTGGATGGACGGATGAGATGCGACGAACGAGCGATGAACGGGTTGGACGATGGAGGCTGTGGGGCGGCGATCACCGTTCGTTTTGTGAGGATGAATGGTCGTAAATGCGCCCGATGAATGCAAGGAATAAGTGCCTTTTTCCTAGCACCCAGTTCTGGCATTAGGTCATGTGGAGGAAAATGGGACGGGCTAGGCCGAAAGGGCTAAGGCCCGCATATAGAGAAAATATAATTTTTGGCCCATTTTAATACGTTTTGAAACCGTGGAAGGGTAACGATGGAGGGAATAAGGGGAGAATGG
Organism: Pinus albicaulis; assembly: GCA_034641835.2. Classification (NCBI taxonomy): domain Eukaryota; kingdom Viridiplantae; phylum Streptophyta; class Pinopsida; order Pinales; family Pinaceae; genus Pinus; species Pinus albicaulis. The sequence continues at coordinate 1,804,853,622 of CM076578.1, read as the reverse complement.
GCTAACCAAAGGATGTAGGGATGTTTAGAGGGGATTTTTGGGATGAAGAGGGGGACTTTAACGAAAGGAAAAGGGTTGAAAAGGGACACTTTGTAGGGATACAGGGGATAAATATAGACCTTTTAGAGCACAATTTCTGCAAACAATGAGACCTTATGAAGGGAGTCAGCAGAGGGAAATTTATCAAGGCAAAGGCACAGGAGACTTCAGGGATGATGTGTCTTCAGGGGAGATGCATTCCTTGAAGGCTCAAAAACAATTTAGCCCCCTACTTTTCCTATCAAAAATTTACAAGGGGGCTAACAGTGGCTCCACATGGGGATGGCTTCTTCTTGAAGGAGTCAAGAATTGAGAGGGTGAGTCTTTGGTGTAGGCCAGATGCCTGGTGTCTGACTCATTCATTTCTTTCTTTGATCAGCTGCCACCAATCATGAAGACATCATATCAGCAGTAAAAATTCTCCCAAACAAATACCTACCCACACTATAGTCCTAAATTTTTTTCTTCTGGGTGCATTTGGACTTGCAGTCCCTTTACGTCATCAATTTTTACCAAAAGAAAAAAAAAAACTATTCTACTTCTACCGTTATTACTCCATGAGACCAAATTAGACTATTGGCCTCATAGCTCTCTACCTAATCTAATGTCTGGTAGGATTAAATTGTCTAGCAGACTTCTTCTCTACGTTCTAAGACATAAATTGCAAACAGTCAAGCCAGGATTAGACTGTCTGACTTGCTGGACTTTGCAGAAATTTAAAAAAACTAACTACATGCCCACCCACTGAGCTTTATTGATATTTCCTACCTACCCTACTGGAAATATCTGATGTTCTAGGTGATACAATAATGCCAATGCAGCCAGTCAAGTAGTAGCAATAAAGGATATGAGAACTGACTACCTGTTAGAGATAACCACAGAGTGCTCTGCATGTGGTTCTTCAAAACTGAGGTCACCATCAGTAGTGACCATGCCTGATGAATTTGGCCCGTGCTAAGGCTCAATGCTAGAGTATTTGAGAGGATTCGGGCCTCCATATATTTTTCCACAAGATCAACGAACACATGATGTACATTTTCTTCTTTCTGGCTTGCCATGACTGGTGGGATGTCTGTATCCTGGACAAATTTGATTATTGCGTCTTCCACTGCATCTTCAGTGTGGCTCTTGAAAGCCCATTCATCATCTTCTTTCACATCAAAAACCAGTGAAATTTCTTCTTTTTTAGGAGGAGGGACACTTTCTAAAAAGGCTCTCGGGTCTCTGAACTGGAATGATTTCTCTTGTGAGTTCAAAAGTTCAATGTCAGCTTCGCACCTTTCAACCACCAGCTCCAAGAAGATTTCCCTGAGCAAGGGTCCGCCTCTTGAGCTAAGAGGAATAACCCCTGGAAGGTCCTTCGCCTTATATTCTGCCAATTCACTATAAATTGTATTACGACACACTGCTATGAAATCTGGAAACATCTCTGCAAACCGTTCAGGGTATTCCATTAGTGACGTGACTTGGTCTTTGGCATGGATGATGTTGTACTGTGACATGGTCTCCCAGTGGAGTCTTGTGAACACACAGATAATCAGTGGCCTACTGATCACCAGTGGAGTCCTTTAATCATTCGGGACTTGTGGAGTCGCCAGGTGGGTGATTTAAAATTTTACTATCCACCACAGTGATTTACCAAATCAAGCTTTTGGTCTTTATTCCCCAGTGGAGTCGCCATTATGTTGGGGTTCCTATGTTTTGGAAAATTTGGCAATACCAAAAGATAAGACAACATCAAACCACTTTGGGGCCCTAGGATCTAGCCCTCCTGGACCCGGAGAGGGATCTCTCCAATAGAACAAAGAATGATATATTTTTGAAAGCTCAAATGAGATGTTAGGCTAGGTATGAAGCACAAAGGGGGGGGGGTTTTAAATGATTTGGTTGGTTGGTTGCTGGGTTGGTCATGAGATCATGGACTGAGAAACTAATGGGAGAAAAGGAACAAAACAACAGGATGTTTCAGCAAAGAGGATAGGTCAAGAAAATGCCATCCATTGGGCTATGGAGTCATGAAAGGGAATTAATTGCAACATCTAGCCAAATATTTCAGAGGGCAAGTCATATAATACTAAAGGATATTTTAGATTAGATGGTGGGATGGAACATTAGGAAGAAAGTGAAAGAAGGAAAGCAACCCAATTTTCTGTCTATAGATTAGGCCAAAGGTCATTTAACTCCAGACCTGCTTGGACATACTCAAAGGAAACTTTCAAAGGAGGGACAAAGGGGCATCTTATAGATCGGACCAGAGGTCATTTAACTCCAGGTCAGCTTTAGCATGCTCCAAGGGAAAACAGAGATAACTTTAACAGAGAGATCTTAGAAAGGCCAGCTAGTCGCACAAGGATCCTAGTGGACAGGGCTAACTCTAATCCCCAGTGTTCGCAAATATTCCAACTTAAACCCAACAAGAACATCTAAGAGCAGATTCATTTAATTCATACATCAGCCAGTAGGCAATGTCATCCACTACACTGGTTAAATCAACTGAAATCAACTCTTAGATAACACATTTAGCATAAAAAATTGAGGGCAAGGAGAGCAGAGACATAGGGTACCTAACAAGGGTAAATCCTATGCCATATTTCTGATGCAAGCCTAGAAGAAAATGAAACAGTATCAAAATGTGATAAACAATGTAAGAAAAACATCACCAGTAGTAATAGACTAGGATCCTGTGAAATGTGCTTGACTAATTGATGCAAAACTAGTCATGTACACTGAGCTCAATGGCTGTTACAATCCATATTTCTCCTCCCATACTACTACATACAAACTACTCTGCTACTCCCTCCCAAGATTGTTCTAACAGTCAAAATGAATCCCTCTAACAGCAACGGCAACAGCTGAACAACAACTACCCAACAACCTTTACAATGAGTTTCTTAATGAATTTATAGCTCTAGTGGAGCAGAGAAGGTAGGTGAAACACTAAATAAAGCATTAAACTCAGAAAATAAAAAGGGTCGAAGCCCATTCTGTTTAAAACCTGTGCATTAATTTCTGGCACTCCTTGGGTGTAAGAGTGATCTTCTCCAAGCTTCCATTTACTTCTGGTATGTATCTGGTGTACTTTGGCTGTGGAATTCTATAGTATTTCTGGTGAATGAAAAAAAAGGGAAATAAATTATGCAAGGGTCATCCATACTGTGAGACAAATGCTCCTGGTATCAAAGGACCATTGACAGGGGGAAAATCTTCACTTGGATACCATAGGGACTGAAACTCCAATGTGTACTATGTCCCTGTTTAGGAAAAACATTCTGCTGATGTGAAACCTTGATGATATGGTTTTATACGTGCTATACCTTTACGTGATTCATGATGTCGCTAATTTGGTGCTCTCCCTCTAAACAATTGTGTTAAGGCTCAAAAAATCCTCATTCTAAACATTAAGCACGTTGATTATCAGCTGGTATTTTTTGCTGGTATTCCTCTTCCGCTTGATAAATGTCTTGATCCGTGAAATCTAGGCTTTTAATGGCGCTGGATTGGTTTTCTCGGAGATTGATCTGTCCTTTGGTCATATTAATACTGCCACCACCTTTCTTGAAATTTTCCCTATAGTACCAGCTTCCAAATCCAACTTTTTGTCTGTGCAACACACCATTAAAGAAGTACATATGAACCATGGTGATTTTCTACCTCTGAACCTTGCAAAACACGAAAACAGGTTAAGAAAACAATGGGGGGTGGTGGATGCAGTGCGGGTGATGAAAATGGTCGGGCGACTAGAGAAATGATGGAATAATGCAGAGGAATGATGGAGGGAAGACTTGGTGAAGGTTGGCCGAGTGTGGAGGAAAATTAAATGAAAAACCTTAACAAACTCGACCTTTGAACAAATATATGGAATGGGATGGGCGGATGTATGGTGAATACACGTGGGGGTGACGTGGCGATACAGGGACATCTAGACGAATCAGAGATGTCTGATCTCGGCTAAGATCGACGGTGGGAAACACATCGGGGTGATGGATAGTAGGCCACAGGTCCATTTGACCTGAGCTAAAACTCATGCAACTTTACTGAGCACTGGCCGTTGGATGCGCGATGATAGATCGGACATTTATTATGCATATCACTCTGCATCCATGGACTGACGTTAAAACGCGATAGGAGGGTGGTTTTTTTGTCGTACAGATGCCACACGTCATTTGTTGTATGGAATCACTCCCGAAAAAGAAATACCGCCCTCCGCCCAGAGGCGGTGCGATACAAACCAGTGGGTTTGTACAATGAGTGAGTGTGGGGACCACGAGATGACGGAGGGATAAGGACTGTCGGATTTGAAGTTTTGGATGGACGGATGAGATGCGATGAACAAGCGATGAATGGGTTGGACGATCGAGGCTGCATGGCGGTGATTGCCGTTCATTTTATGAGGATCAATGGTCGTAAACGCGCTCAATGAATGAAAGGAATAAGCACCTTTTTCCTAGCACCCAGTTCTGGCATTAGGTCATGTGGAGGAAAATGGGACGGGCTAGGCCCAAAGGGCTAAGGCCCGCATATAGAGAAAATATAGTTTTTCACCCATTTTAATACATTTTGAAACCGTGGAAGGGTAACGATGGAGGGAATAAGGGGAGAATAGGCTAACCAAAGGATGTAGGGATGTTTAGAGGGGATTTTTGGGATGAAGAGGGGGACTTTAACCGAAGGAAAAGGGTTGAAAAGGGACACTTTGTAGGGATTCAGGGGATAAATATAGACCTTTTAGAGCACAATTTCTGCAAACAATGAGACTTATGAAGGGAGTCAGCAGAGGGAACTTTATCAAGGCAAAGGCACATGAGACTTTAGGGATGATGTGGCTTCAGGGGAGATGCATTTCGTCAAGGCTCAGAAACAATTTAGC